>CM075184.1:13419093-13769093 GCA_037577475.1 Chaunax sp. Z400
TGTAAGTATAGAAAGATGAAAGAGGGGCATCTTGAATTAAATTGTTTTTTTCTCTTTTCAAGTGCCCTGAATAAAAGACTATGCTGATGTCTGTCTATACTAAAGACAACATGGGTTTCACACAGCTGACGAAAAGGCCTCAGGTCAAATCTTTATCTTAAGAGAGTGTTATTATATATATGTACACAGTTATTTAAAGGGGTAATCTGACTTTTATAGAGCGATAATGTCTTGCATTTAGGACTACTGCGTTTATTTGGTGAGTGATTAGAAAATGCCTTATCCTAAGTACACCAATAGTTAACCAGCTAATTACAGCCAACCAGACAGCCTGCACATCTCTTATCACATCAGCACGCCTAAACAACTGATGAAATGTTCAAAATGCTGCAATTCAATGATTGTTAAGTCCATAAAATGTAAAAAAAAAAAAAATTTTAAAAAGCATAAAATGACATCCTTATACAGCTTGTTTTGTCCTACTAATAATCCAAAAGATTAGAAAACATTCAATTCAACCCAGTGAATGCTTGATATTTTTCCTTGATGAACTCTCTATTTCCCTCAACTGATTGATTTGGCGATACAAAAAACATGCTCAAAAGAGAGCATTTATTTCCAACACTGTGTTGGAGGACATTACAGACAAAAACTCCTTAACAGAGCCACTTATTTTCATCCAGAGAAATATCAGAGCACCACTTATAAAACAGCACTGCTGGAGCTACTTAGTTTTTAGCAGCCCTTTAACACCGCCTGTTAAAGGCAGGAATGATGTGCCAACAGTCCACCTCTCTGTTCTGTATAAAGCGCATGAACAAGGAATGGGAGGGCATTGTTCTTTGACCTTTAACCTGGCAGTCGATGTAGTAACATGCTGCATCAACGCCTGTGTAAAAAAAAGGAGAGCTGGGAGAAGGAGATGCACGTTGTTCCGTATGTTGTATGCTCAACTTTAAAGATGTAGATGATAGACGGAGCCTTCCGTCCTTACTCTCTATTCATCTATTCTGTATTTGACTATGTTTTCCGAAAGCTTAGGGATATGGATGAGACGGAGAGGTACCGCCAGATATCACTGGGGGCACTGTAACCAGAATTCGAGCAAGGCACAACAAAATCCTACAGAAATACCAAAGGAGGAAAAAGGAAAGAGAAGTGGAAAAGTGAAAAACACTCTTCGTCCACATGTCGCAATGTATTTAATAGCCTCACAGACCACTGCTGAGTACATGGTTACCTGCTTTGTATTCACTAGGCACATTATCACAGCCTCCTCTACCGTCGCCATTTTTGTTGGCGAAATCTTTGACTCTTTACTGGCATCTTGTGGACGTATCTATGCCAACGCCACGGACGCATGGAAGTATGTGGGTGATGATGGATACATCGTTTGAATCGGATGAGCGTTTCGAACATAGATGGGAGTACAAATGAGCCTTTAGACTTCATACCTCTGTTTGCTTCCGAAACACCGGCGCTCCATCTAAGAATCACACACTAGCTCAGGGACACTTCAGCACGATGCGTTCTCAGTGGAGCTTTAAGCTAATTAAGTATTTGGACCGAGGGATAGTTTCAACCAACGTGAAAACAACCTGCATCCAAAACTCTGGACAAAACTGGCCAAAGATTAACTGAAAGCGAACTAATAAAGAAACAGAAACGCGGCCACTAGAAATGACTTTCACATGAAACGGCTCCTTGGGTGGTGTAGAGGGGACTGCAGATATTTTTGCCTTTCTCTTCTGAAGAAGTCTTTTCACTGCAGTTTGATGCCCAGTGCTGGGTGGCAGCTGAACTAATGAGCTTTTAGCCTGGCTGGCACCGGGGAGGCAAAGAATAGTGCAGGCATATGTCATGACGTACACAAACACACACAGAGAGGGACAACCACACAGAAACACATCCTCTCTGACTGTCTGCCAAATACTTCACTTTAATCTTATCAAACCATCCCCATCAGGCAGCATGCCCTTCGTGTTGTTTAGCCTGTCAGCATTTTCCCCACAGGAAGCCAGTATGTGTGCACCTCCTGAAGCCATTTAAGGATGAGGGTAGACACTAAGGTCAGGTATGTGTGTGTGTGCGTGTCTGTAGGTGTGTTTATATTCCTCAATCGCTGGGGGGGAAAAAAACAACAGTGTTTTGGCTGTACATAGATCACCCCTGATATGGCTACATACCTGTTTGTGCATCTCAATGTTGAGCCCATAGGACATCTCATAATACTGCAAAATAGAGGAGAACAGAAAACATTACTTAACAAAATGGTCTTACACATTTGTTTCAAATACTTCTCAGTGATGTATTTCCATTTGTACATTAAATCGAAGACGTTATTAGAGGACATGCAGCCTTCATGATAAAATCTATGCTTTCTTTATTGTGTACAACAAAATAAGAACAGGTCGACCAGCAAGGCTGTAATAAATGGTGGTTGACTCCTGTGACATTTCTAATCAGTCTTCTACATCATCCAAACACTAAAAGAGACAAGTTGAATACTTGTTACAGGGGGGAACCATTAAAAAAACCCACTGACATTAACCAAATAGTTTTGGCAACTTCATGTTCTTTGAACAAACACAGACGATTGGATACTGTCCTTACTTCTAGTGGCCACTGCCAGGCTTTCAATTAAAATACACTGAGCCGATACTATTGCAAAGAACATCATCCGCTGTTGTTGCCAAGAGTTTGTAAGCCCACCGACAGACACAAACTAAATCCTCGAAGTTCCTCTGTCCTTTTTCTCAAACACACAACAAACAGCTTTCATATATGATGGCGGCAACACTTAGCAACACTTTACCAGGGAACAAATGAGGGACAAATTAAGTAAACCATTAGTTAATGAGTAACTTCTAATCAAATTCTGTAGAGCAGCTAATGATGAGTAAATCATAAGTTAAAGATTGATTAATCAAGACATGAGTGAGGGACAATCAGGAACAACGTCATCTGACGATGAGCAGGAACCTAATAATTCCAAATGGAGAACTATGTAGATGATGAGTTACTAGAGTACAGAGTGGGAGATCATATACAGTATTAATGAATAAGTCTACAAACACAGTATCTGTGAATCAATATAATATAATGACACTTCCCTTGTACAGTAAGTTATGTTGTGCATCATACCAACCCTCAACTAATCATTAGCCACTTCATAAAATTTGATTAGGAGTTACTCATTAAAGGTATACTCCCACTCAGTATTTTCCTTCTCAAGGCGTGTGAAGAATTTTGAAAGTAACCATGATATTTTTATTCAGTAGGGCGAACGCTATTCTACAGCCTGATATAACAGTCATATTTGTAGCACAGCGGAATACAAAGAACAATTACGATTTTAATCCCCCGAGGAGAGAATATTCTGAAGTGAACAAAGGGCCATTTTCATATTCGGTGACGTCTTCCCCATGGGCTTTGCCAGATTTCTAGGCCACGCAAGGCCCCACGCGCATGAGCGGAAATTTCAAATCTGCAAGAACATGGAGAACATGGAGAAGAGAAAGCGGGGACGACATAAATTAACAGATAGTGCGAGGAAAAGGCGTCGAGTAGCTGACGAAAAGAAACGGAGAGCAAAACTGGGAAATACTGGAGAGCAGAAGGATCGATGGGAGCTACTGGAATTGAAATCTGGACACGCACGGCTGGCTTGCACACGCGCATAAGCGATGGGAAGCTGCAGGGAAATGGCAGCCAGGTAGGAGAAATCCAAAACAAATCTACCCACGGAATTCCCTTTCGTCAGGCATGTTTTCGTTTGAATTATGCATTGAAACTTGACCACATAATAAAATGATATTTATTAATTGATATGCCGCATTTTGGGTGGAATGCGTTTTGTAAGCCTAGGCTTTTAGTTGAGTGGGAGTACACCTTTAATGGTTAAATACTCAAAATGTCATGAACCTTATTGTAATGTATTAGCATTATTTCCCCACAGGGAAAATAATGTTTAACGTACTTCTGCGTTTGGTTAGAGTCCTTCCTTTCATGTACAAACAAGATAAACGTCCACATACACAAACTAAGAGAGAAGTTTAAGTTACATAACTACTCAGATCAAAATTCTTCTCTTGCATGCACACTAAGTAACTTTTCCTATAATAGAAAGAACATTGGTGTAGGGTTGTCTTTGCCGGAGCACAGATTTATTTCTCTTTTTGAACATCAGGGAAAACTGGACCAAATTTAATATGTTTCATTGCAGTACTTAAGTTGTTTTAATTTAACCCCGTTACAGCTCTTAGCTCTCAAATAAGGTCTCCAGTAAGTCTTGGCACACAAAGTACACAGACGCCGCCAGATTTATAGAGCTGTACAATGAGTTACTGTAATTGTTCAGACTTCTAAAGAAATTGTACTGGAATGATATCTGCAACAAAATTTCTCAGAGCCTATTATCAGTAAAACCACGTTTGCTCCAACAGTCCACAACCTGATGACACATGATGTCTGTCATGAAGGACAAAGACAATAGAAGTTGGAGCCGGCAATGACTGCTTGAAATGATTTCATAGATGTTAAAGGTTTTAGCGAAGTTGCTGAATTTTTTTCTTGGTTGAATTCATCAAGATTATATCACATCAACTTGTCTTATAAAGTGTGTCACCCAATCAGTAATTCAAGGCATGTTTTTGGATACATGCGCATAGTTTTGTCAGATACAATGCAACAGTGGAACACATACTTTTTTGCACCAATTTCGTTATTTTATGTGAGATTTTGCATATTTAACCAATATTGTGTTATTGATAGTGGGAAAATATTGTCATTAATATTGTGTTATTAATCTCAACGACAACACCTGGCCCTAACAAGCAATATATTATCTGTGTATGGGTGAAGAAAATCACCAAATCCTCCGATATATGAGAAACCCCTGGGTGTGTCAAATGTGTCCGAATGACCCCATGGATCACATGAGTTGAGAAGTAAAATAAAATACAGGAAACCCTCCGATTCTTGCACAAAGCCAGCAGACCAGTCATTAACCCCCAGTGGGTCATGTTGGGTGTGTTAGGGAGGGGTGGTGTTGGGTCATAAAGAGGACCATAGAGCAATAGAGGGGGGTCGTCACACTGCACAATCAATAGGTGGACATTTGACCCCTGGCAGAGTTTCAACCAACCCTCAACATACCCCAACCCTGAATCTTTTTGTCCAATGAAAACACAGGTGTGAGGCAACAATACCAAGCAGGGACAAATGTTAACATGGCCTTTGCAAAGCATCAGAGCTGCAACACCTGCAAATGTTCACCTGAGGCTAAAGGGAGGACACGCCGTTAAATCAGATTCACAGCTTGTGACTGCCCTTACCATGACGTAGTGACGCTGCATCTCAGTCTTTTCATTGGCCAATTTATCGTACTCCACTTTTAGACTTAACAAAGAGAAGACAGAAAACATATCAGTGTGCTTAGTTATAGAGCGATATATACATATATATTACATACATATATTAGAGCATATTCCTGATTTTGCTATATTAATTCATGGAGGAAATGCAGAACAGTTATATTTATGAGTGTAACATCCGCGTAGATTTGGTGCATGAATCTACAAAAATAGAACAAACAGACGCTGCTTCCTCCTCCTATTCTTTCCAGGAAGCCAATGTTTTTTATAGCAGGTAAACAGTATTTCTTGTAGTCATTACCTGTGGTACTGGGCCTGCAGGAACTGAAATTCATCTTTGATCCTATCGCAGGACTCTGCCACAGTGAACTTGAAGCCAGGCTGCCCTGGCTGGTGAGGTGCCTGAAAAGTGCACGGTTAGAGATACCACAGGTGTAAATAAAGCCACCACGGTCCAGATAATAATCTCATCTCTCGCTGCCTCCTCTGCCTCTTTCATGGCAAACTGTGTGATTTTTCTCTTGATGGTCTGTACTGAATCCTTGCTGGAAAAGGGCCACTTTCACTCAAAAAAATGTGCAATGAAGTAGGTGGGTAACTTCATCCATTCTGTTACAAGGTTAGCAAAGGATGGTGAAGGGGGATTTAAAAAAAATGCTATACAAAGTGGTGGGATTTCACTGTGTGCTACTGAAGAAGCACAAGGAACCTTTTACCACTGTAAAAATGCACATAACAAACTGCACTGAGAAAAATCAGTTTACATAAGAGGAGGGATGATCTGCTTTCCTGAGTTCAACCAAAAGCTCTTATGTTGTTGCCAATAAATACGATCTCCCAGTTTCTCTCCAGCCAGAACGAAGAGCCTCAGCAGCACCGCTGCAGACCATAAATAGTAAGGTGTGGAACAGCAGCTCCACTCTGAGGAGCTAATTAGGCTACTTTGAAGGGTGGTGCATTTGCCTAGATTTACAAATAGTGACAAAGACAGCTACTTACCGGATGCCGGCCTTGTGGATACATCTCGCGTCCTTTACACAAGGGGATTCGATGTGTTTTCTCTATTTCCGTAATCCCAGTGAAGGTGCGGTAAATCACCGCCACCCCTCCCCTGTATATGCAGGATGGCGGCTGACAAAGCCCTGTTCTCGGCTGCGAGGTGCACACTCAGACCCCGACCATTGGATGTATTACCTCGCCGACCTTTCCTTTGTACCTAAGCAAACACAAAACGGGCACAGCTGAAGAGCTGAATCACTTTCGCAGCAAGCGATCGTGGCACCTCGGAGGTAAATATACTGGAATTAAACCTTTGTAAACTTAACCGAACTAACAAAATGAGAATAAAATGTTCCACACAATTTTGTTTTGGCTTTCAAATATTCATTCTGCGAAAATCTCAATCTGTCGCCTCGAATTGCATTACAAAGGGAAAACAAGAGTGCCAGCAAAATGTTTGATCCGCTGATTCAAATAAATCCAAAAGTTGATACTTTTGATCACACCCACAACGACGTGATGCTTTGTTTTTCTCATAAATCTAATGAGTTTTTCTCCATAAAGGGAAAAGGAACACACTCAACGGGTTGTTTTGGTGATCAGAAAAAACAAGAATCAGCTTCTTACAAAGCCGGCTGCCATAAAGCCACACCACCACCACCCGTCTTGTTAGCGGCTCTCTTCATGTCGCCCTTTTTACCTTTGTCTGGACTGATTCCTCCCCTATCCAGCACAGGTGAAGAATTAGTATCCAGGCTCAAAGATTAATATCCTGACTTGAAACCGTCACCACAGCGCGATAAGAGCAGAAAATGTCCGTCGCAGCTTCTATTTTTCATACACTTCTTCTTTGCCCCTTGAGAGTCCTATAAAACCCCGGTGATCTCTAGGCGGAGAACGTCGCTCCGTCCGTACGGACGATGGAAACCCCTCGATTGGGACGAGTTTCTGCCCGCATACAACTTCAGAGAAAGCCTAAATTAGATCCAATAGTAGTATGTGAATCTTCAAATAAGTCCAAAGATTATTTGGTTGCAAACAACCGGGTTATTTGTTGAAAATGTCGGCCGTTGTGAAGTACACAACTAGCTTGCTGTTCAGTGTACCCAGTTCCTCCGCCGCGCGCTGTACCACACACAGACTGTTCACTGGCACGAGGACCCGACTGCGAGAGAGGGCCGCGCGCTGACCGATTGGGTTCTCCGAAGGAGTCTAGCAACGATGACCAATCATAGCACAGTACCCCCACGTGGGGTTTTCAGTAGCCCAGCGTTCTGATTGGGCTTTGAAATATGACCTCACATGTTCGCCATTTTGAATTTGAAGTGACATTCTGTGCGTTCAACAGCTTGTTCAAAACAAAGGCATTAATTTGTATATCCGTGCATTACAGCCGGTGGTCCATCGTTTCAAACAACGAGTATATACAGGTATATACCTGCTAGCATAATGACTTAAAACTATGCCGATTCTATCACAAGATGCATGTGTACACAGGAAAATAACCCCGCAAGCCAAAGTCGTAATTTACCAATTTAATAAAACAATTACGCTGTAAATGAGGTATGTGCTTCATATGTGAACAATTAAAAGAGAAGCTTTTCTAGACCATGGACAACAGTTTAAAGTCTGTAACAGGAAGATCACACTTTCTCATCTTAATTCAGAAAAGAGATGCCAAGAAAAAGAATAAGCCCTGTTACCATGCCAAGAAAATAGAAGCTCATAGAAATTCGTTCAAGGACCGAAGTGCGTAGATGTGAATACCGCTTAATCTACAGCAGAGTGTCCTTTGAGTGAATTGAATTGATCGACCTATTTCTAACGAGACCTCAAGCATCTACAAGCTTTCCTATCAGCAGCACTAGGTAGGCTACAACACGTCTGCGCGTGAGGATATCAGCCTATCAAGTGTTGCTCTCGCTCCCCGGCCCCACGTGGGCACTCTCCCGCCTCATCGCTGGTTTTATCCAATCGTGTCACAGCTGTCTTCCTGCGCGGCTTACAATTGGCTCAGCGCTGGAAAAGCTGTCAGTCAAGAGCCAGCGTTGTCAATTAAACCCACGTTGGGTACGGCGCTGACAAATGCCTGTGCTACTCTCCCTCCTGCCTGCGAATAGTGCCTGGAATGGCTGCTTAATTAGCTTCGAATGGCTTTTCCTTTCAGCTCAAACAATCTGTCACTACCATGTGGTAAAAAGAGCCTTGCATAAAACAAAAGCAGGAAAAAAATCCAGTAGGGGCTAAATATCAGTTTGATTCCCCCTTCTTCATCCCCTCCTCCATGAAAATATTTTCAGCAAAACAAAGCTTTTACCTCGCTCAAACATTGGCTCGTTTCACTCATCTGTTTCTGCCCTCATTTTCTTCTAAAATTCGATTAATTTGTTTATCCGGGTGTCCTTTTCGTCTCTTCACAAATTTAAGGAAAGGGTTTCTGGACCCCGAAACAAGTGGTCCAGCTTTGCCTATCTTGCATGACAATTTTATCATTTTACTAAAAAATGTTTACATCTTAGATAAATGTGCTAACACTTAACAATAAGGTACACAATCTGTTGAGTAGTTACTCGGACACAAATGAGGAACTGCTAGTTATCAGTTAATTAGTAATTCTTAATGAAATTTTAAAGAGTAATTTAAAATTAGGAAATGATTTGTTAATGAATAGTTAATTAAGAAGTGACTAAGGAACAAATCAGGAGTAATTGATGAATCATTAAGGAATACTCCCCTAATAATTCTTAATGCATGACTATATAGTAGACAGTGATGAGTTACTACAGAACAGACTTGGAAACCTTATATTAATGAATCATTCATCAATCATGAAGCAGTTTTTTATTTGTACCTCGTAAATGTCTTGATTAACTTATCATTTATTAATCCTTGGCCATTAATATATACATTTTGAATAGGAGTTAATCATTAAGTACAGGTGGTTCCTCATTTAACTTCTGTACCATATGTGAAGTGCTGTATCCCCACCTCAAGGTGTTTTAAGTACAATTGCATTGCCATACATGCATTAATGTTGACAGGGTAAGTAAGAGCAATTTTAATTGAACTCTGCAAAGAATATTATATAAAATGTTGAATAAATATTGACATTGACACAATGTAGATCAATTAAATCAGATGTTACAATATGTAAATTATTAGTGAATATTACTTTGAAGGTCCACAATGATGTAAACACTCAGTTCCTATGTAAAAAGGGAAGCTCAATTTGATCTAATTCTCTTTATTTATGTTTTTAACACAGGGTTCATGTAAGTAAAGTATTTCTAATATGAAGATTGAAATACTCACTTTACTCACAACACTTTTTTGTACACCTCAAACCCTAAACTCAATTTTGTACTATTTATGGTATAACAAGGTGCACAAAAGTCAAGAAGTAAACTGAATTTTGAACATAACTGTGGCTAGCATGCTGCGAGCTTTAGCTGTTGCTTGGCAACAAATGCATCCCTCCTGTAGATGCTCTGACGTTGGGATAATAACTCATGCGCTAAGGGCATGTCAGTAACCATGTCAGGAGACTTAAAGGAAGGTTTTTAACACACAAAGTCTCTAATGATAAATTATCTTTGCAGTTTGAGGTGTAAGCATTGTATTTGGAGTGGGAGCAGACTGTAAACACCATAAGCAGCATACTGTTTAAAGTGTGCACACTTCTCTGTAGACTGAACAACAACACCATGTTTTAGGTGCTGACAACATCATTATCAGCATATACAGTGTATATAACTGCGTATATAGTCAGATATTGAATTGACCACCATCATTATAATATGAAAGCCCACTTATAATTTACAACTCATGTCATATTGTGGCATCAGTTTTAATTATAATATAAATATGCATGGGGCAAGATTTCATCATCAGTTCAATGATAACTTTTTCTCCTGAAAATGAGTCAGATATCTAATCCACCTAAAAAATTAAATATCAAGATTTATGAATGTGTAAAATGACACTGACATTTGTCATATATCATCATATCATTCCTTACAAGTGATGCATCTGAATTTCTAAGAGTAGTGGGCTGTAGTACAGGCAAAATATAGAAAGGCATAGATATGCATACATTATAAATGAGGCTTTGTAATGACACAACCTTGCCAAAAAAATGTGGAATTACATAACAAAGGTTGCATATCACCTAATTAAGTAATCTGATCTATGAAACTGAGATATATTACAATCTTTAATATGCTTCATATATTTAAAAAATGTATTGATTGACATGACATGATTGAGTTATGCAAATTATTAATTATGATTTTTATATTAATTCTAATTATCAACTCATCTTCCTGTAAAGGAAAAGAAGAAGTCCACCAAAGTAATTTCCTCTCTGCGGCTCTGATGTTTGAACTTGGACCTTGAACACACTCACATATACTTGCAGACTGCATGAGGCCTGGCTGCTTGTGTATGGACCATGAACAGAGCAGATATATTGATTCAGGTTCCAAGAGGAGCCTCTAACTTTGTGTAACCAAGGCCTTGTTTTCCAAATACATCTTGAGGTCAAGATAATTGTAAAACTCATCTCACGACTTTAAGAGTTGTTTCCCAAAAAATCGTAGCTGAAGACGATCTCAGACATGATCATAGATACACAAGTGTCTCCTGCCCACTGCAATGCTGTTAGCATCTCAACAACCTTCTGAACTTCTAGGAAAAAACTTTTTATAATTCATATTAGGACTGTCAATATTTTTTTGAGTGACATTTTATGTAAGACATATGTTGTAGTGTTTAAAATGAAACATTTGCAAAGAAAACCTTACACAGACAAATGATTTCATTAATAACTATTGGTTAATTTTTTGCAATTGATCTGCCAGTTTATGTCATCACTGTCTTCCTCACCGCTTGATTTATCTATTCTGTTGGAAATGTCACTTTCCTGAGGTCTGTATATTATCTATTTATACAGGCATATGTTTGTTACACAGTCTGGTGGTCATAGAACGACAAAGCAATAGAGGACATGTATTTTCATGAAAAGTATTTTAGGTTAGTATGAGTTGAAGCTAATGTCTGCCTTGAGCAACAGTTACATCAAAGTTTACTGCCTGAAGTGCAGCAAGTTGAAAGCTGCTGACTGTTATTCCAAGTATAAACATTTTCTTCATGTGGTTTCATACTTTGCAGTAACATGACTTTACATATGCAGTGTTACATTAAAGTGTCTTCAGTGTCACATTTAGCACCACATACAGCCGATGCTCTTATCGCTTTTGTGAACTCATTCTTAACTTTGGGAAACGCTCATAGATATTTAAGAACTCATAGAAAAATCTCAAAGAGATCTCTATAGATTGTTATCTGAAGAAACTGACCCAGATTTTATATTCCTATCAGAGATCTGTGGGTCACTTCACCTCTCATTGAAGTTCTGTGTGAAGTTTGTGTGTTTTTTTCCACTGTTTGCTCCAGTTTCCTCCACAATCCAGAGACATACTGTACTGGCTGGTGTATTCATGACTAAATTTCCAAGAAGTGTGAACAGTTGTTTCTATCTCAAAATAGAAAACTGCTCTCTATGCACTACATATATTCTGGTATAAATTATATTTGAAATGATTGAATGTCTATAAGTAATGAATCTATGTGTAATGAATGGCTGGAGCATTGCATGAAAGAGTGCAATGCTCAAGGTGGCCTTATTGTCAAGTATAAGGGAGTAAATGACGTAGAATTCCATGGGTAGCTTTAGCAAATTTGTAGAAAAGCTCTGACCCTTTCTGTAAATACCTACTGTTACAGGTTTCACTTAGACTCACACCCTCTGTTTTAGACTTTGGTATTTGACATATTGAGCGGCAAATCCCTGATCGATGGCGATGCAATGGGATGCAAATCTTAGTTTTAGTCTTAGTTTTAATGCAAAATCAAGTGCAAGGGTTGTTTGCTATGAACTGAGGATCCAGGGATTGTTTAGGTCCAGTGTAAGGATGTAGGTTTATGGGAACTGGCAAACACAGCGGTGGTCTCCACAGGCCTGAGACTCTGATTCAAGAACAACAAACAAACACACATTATCATGCAGCTTCATCTCACACATTGAGGACAGTGGATATGTCACACACTCACACACACTCTCACACAAATGCTCACACACAGATCCACTTTTCATCCCACTCAATAGAGAGTGGCCTAGATTAGGCAGCAACAAAGGAATGGGCTTCACCTCTGGGATAAGAGGGGCCAGTCCCCCCTTGTAGACCTCTGCACTGTTTATTTGCACTAGAAACCCAGATGCTGTGAAACTCCCACTCTGAGGCACTACACAAATATTGGGGTTATTTGCAGAGGTGGTTCTAATTCTTTACAGAGCAATGATTGGCTCTTCTCACTCCAATCACTGCAAGAGCATGGCCAACGGATTCCTTCAGCCTCCCTTACCACCCCTCCTCCCCCCAACTCACCCCCTCCCTAAAAAAGTAAATACTACTGATTTATATTTTCAGTGGCGTTACTGGCCCCTGGTCTTGGTCCTGAGGATCTTCTTCAAAAAGATGATGTGATACCATAAGCAGAATAAATGGAATATAGGGTTACATCCACACTAATACGTTTTTGTTTTGAGACGGAAACGATCTCCATACTGCTAAACATTTTCGCACGGTTTCAGAAATGATCTCTGTCCATACTTACTAGGAATGGGTAGTGACTAAATTGGATCAAAAAAGGTAATGTCTTGGATATATTTATATTTTTATGTATATATCTTGGTATTATATCCCACTTCAAATATATTTTTTTTATGCTTGTCATTACATACAACAAAGGTTTCCACAGTTTGTACATAAATGTATGATTGTTTGATACATTTAGTAAGCCAATCATTTATCTTGCCAAAATAATCAACTTTGTAGCTTGTCCAGCAACCTAGTGCACTGTGCCCACAGTGTCAAGTGTGCTGTCTCGGTAGGTGACAGCTGATGGGGGAAGCAGGTGTTGGTGCTGCAACCATAGTTACATCAACGACTGCAGCATTCAGGACGTTTTCAGCTCTGTTGTCTTATCGTTGAACTAACTATGTATCTGCACAGAGATGCAGTATATGCACTGACTGACCTGACCTACCAAGCAAAGTTAGTTGCATTCAGAGGTAGGTATCTAGACTAACCAGGAGGTGATGGTACCCAATAAGAAGTAAAGGACAGAAAAGTTACTCAGTACTCAGTGAGTACTCTTTCAGGCAGTGGAGATATGGCTTGATTTGGATATCAGCATTTGATCAACGTACAGAGTAATCACATTTTTTCATAAAGTAAATGTGAAAGAAAATGAACTCTGCTCACGGTTAAAATTAGCATTTCTTGGTAGGGACACAGTGATGTAATTGCTCTTTATAAATATCTGCACAAATCCATAGAGAGATAATTATACAAATAGATCTGCGTGAGGTTTCAATGTTATCAGTCACACATCATTCAACTCAACATTAAACTTGTACAGTATATCAGAAAACAGTAAACAGACACCAAGCGATGTCTCATCACCTCATTTGTTAGCTGTGTTAGCGTGTACTGCTGTGATCCCACCAAGGCAAGGAACAAAAACGTAATGTGGTCCTGTTCAGAAAACACTGATGTAACCATCGAGATTTTAACTCCTAAATATCAAGCATCTTTGAGAGTTATTGGTCGGTGCTCACGAGCAGATTGGGAGGTGTGAGACTGGATCTGTAAATGCCTCACACTATCAGATGATCTGTGGTGTACATCTAGACCAATCAAAGTTCCAGACCAGTTTTCTCCTCCGATTCTCAGGAGGGTGAAACGGTGTGAAATTTGTCCAATTCTCCTGTAGTGTGAGCCCAGCTTAAGACTAACATGACTGAAAACACATATCACATAACAAATCATGTAGACCTGGCTAGTGTAAACAATGTCCTTCCAGATAATACTATTTTTATTAAAACATCGTCAATAGCATTGTTTTTTTCTATCATTATTTCTATACTTTTTTATTTGGGTATTCTTTAAACAACATTTTGAAATGTTTTTTCCCTTACATGTATTTTTACTTACCAGCTTACAATATCTATGTATCTAACTACAACCTTAAAAGCTAACAGAAAGTAACTTATCTTACAATGTTAAAGCTAAATAAAATGTCTGAACACACTAACAGCAGGCTAACAAAAGAGCTTTAACATAGTGAACAGTTACAAATCTAATATAGACTACATTATGGGTCCAGAATTGGTCATCATATCTCATTTTATTCCTCTTTGTTTTGTTGTTGTGCAGGATGAAATATTATTATAAAGATAATAAAGGAAGGTTCTCCGTTTATGTTCATCACCCTCCTCAAAGCAGCATAAATAGACAAGGACACATGGTATCTGATAAGAACCAATCAGGAAGCAAATGT
This sequence comes from Chaunax sp. Z400, assembly GCA_037577475.1. Lineage (NCBI taxonomy): Eukaryota > Metazoa > Chordata > Actinopteri > Lophiiformes > Chaunacidae > Chaunax > Chaunax sp. Z400. The sequence continues at coordinate 13,433,871 of CM075184.1, forward strand.
CGGTGTCTATGTCTTTCCAAAAGTCCAGAAAAAAAGAAAAGAAAACACAACTCTGGAGTTTTCAAACTGAAGCTGGGTCAGCAGTGTGTCTAAAAATTTTAGGTGTTCTAAAACTGTGGATGCCAGATGTAAACAGACTAAAGTTATGCAATTTAAAACACGAATGCAACCTTAAATCCCATTTATTAGCAATACCACAGCTTGCATAACCAATTCTGCTTCCTGCTTCTAAGGATCTTGATACTTCCTTAGAAGAGAAACCACGTTCAGTAACCTCTGAGAGGCATGCAGTGTGAATATAAGGAGGGGCCGTGCAAAGCAATAAAGCTGCTGTGGCATGCAGATATTTGGCGTGCAGTATATATGAGATGCTTGTAAATGAAGAGGGATTGCATAAAGCTTCAAACAATGATTAGTACGTTTCTTCTTGTGTAAGTAGCCGCACCTTTTGTGAACATGTTTGATTATCAACGTCCAACAGATTAATTACTTCGTCCATTGAACTACCTACTCTTTCAACCAATCCAGTAACTTTTCCTTGGAGAAGTACAAAATGAGGCCTATAGCGGTCTGGTTGGTGGGATGGTCGCAGCAGTACTGTGAAGCACCCACTGACTAGGGATTACTGACATGCTTTCACAGGCGAGTTCAGGCCATGAAAGGAGACATTCCTCACCACAATGGACCCACTGTGAGTCGCGGGGGCTGCAGGCCTCTAAGTGTATCACTGTGACTCGTCAGCCTGTAATCAATGCAAACAAGATGAAAGGGCCTTATCAAAAGAGACAAACACAGACATGAGCGGTGTCTGAACAAAAATGGTGAAGGCCTTTTTTGGCTGACATCCATGCATTTGTTTGTCCTAATGGCTGGTGCATATACTGTATACGTGTGTGCACATTTAGGCCTACACACATGTATGTTTGGAAGAGAAATAGTGGAGCCTAAACACATGAAGTCTCTGATGTTGTCATGCATACAGGAAGTAGAATTGTTGGACAGGAATGATATAATTATATTATATATATTATTATAATAATGATATACCAACAGAAACCACAAGTAAAACTATTCTCTAATAAAAGGATGTAACGAAACATAACATTAAATTCTAATCACAGCAAGGATGTTGAGGAATTTCTTTATCAGATGATTTGCTGTAATCCCTCCTTAAAAGGGGCCCCTTACTATGCAATGAAACCTGTGACAAGTAGGCTGAGCTCTAAAAACACAGCTTTCCACCACGACAGTTTGTTAAGGTACTAAAGGTAAATAAGAGTGAAGAAGTGAGAAAAGACAGGGGGCTTCTCGAGGTGCTTTGAAACAATCTCCTTTTTTTCCCCCAGTCATTATAAAGTTTGAAGATATTAACAAACAGAACTGACAGACTGCCCTATACCAGCTTGTACATTATGGATTAAAGATGTCCAGATTTCTTTTTCAATATATTTTATGCGACAATAACCAACTACATCTTGTATTGTTCAAACAAAGATGATTCTTCAACAGTTTTTAAGTGTTTAAAAAATAAGAATAGCTTAGATATTTTTATGTACCCACCAAAGGGGGGATGTCCATCCGTCCGTCTGTACATAAGATAAGATAAGCTATACTTTATTGTCCCCGTGGGGAAATTCTTTCTCTGTATTTCACCCATCCCTGAGGAGCAGTGGGCTGCCATTACGGCACCCCATTACATATGTATGTGTGTAACGGGGTAGGGTCTATCCGCATCTCCTCAAAAACTACCAGACAGAATTCAGTGGAATTTCACACGCTTTGTAGGAGCCCTAAAGGTGTGCATCTCATAATTGGTTTCCACAATTTGCTTATTTTTATATTTTTAGTCACATTTTAAGTGAGGCGATTTTTACCGTCAGTTTGCTCACATTCACCTACAGTCGAAGTTATGGTCTATCACATCAGTAGTGTGGGGAATCTGTGTCCTCGGTCACAAATTTTCTAGATTCTTTAAATAATCATATCATTTGAATTTGAGTCGTTTGTTTTGCAAATCTCAGCTCACTTGTAATTGCAGGTTACTTGTAGTGTTGTTGTATTCTATGGACCCTTTGCCCTGAAACGCAATATTAAGCGCTTGTGCGACAGTCATGAGTGTTTGTTGTACAGTGCAGTGTCAAATTTGAAATGAGTTCACAGATGTTTAGTGTTTAGATGTTCTGTCTTTTTTTTCAGACTGCTCTGCTGAGCATTAATGACTTCAGAATGGCTCTGCCACTGGTACTGTCTGTGATTAATATGCTCATTTATTCAGCACTCATTGTGAACAGGTCTATAGTCCAACACAGTGGAAGCCTCTTTAGTGGGTTGGTGTTATTTTTTGTGATTACCCTCCAAGTGGATGCTTTAAGCAGCAGGTCAACAAAGTGACCTTACCCTGTCCTTCAGCTGGAGAGTGAAAGGGAACCTATGAGGCCCTCTTACTTACTACTACTACTTACTTTACCTTACCATGCAAATGATAACGATTGTCAAGTGACCTTTTCTACTGCTGCTACTGACACCAATGAAAAACAGGATAGCGCCTGGTCCAGCAACCATGAACAGTTACATTTCTATATTACTAAATTGTTTTCCCAATTATGTTGTGCTGACAAATGTAATCACTGCCTGGATTTTGTTAACAGGCAGAGAATGAAGTGGTATATTTTTGTTTCCCTTCTACTATGAGTGGAGAATTAAATAAGCGTTTAGCATCATCAACTGCTTTGCTCTCGAGGCGTTTTAACTTTCTGATGAGCATCCATTCGGTGGTTCTATCCCCTGCCCCATGCAGTCTACATGTCAAAGTATCATTGAGCAAGATACTGAACCCTAATCTGCTCAGCCCAGCCTGGATAAACACAGAGGATTGCGTCAGGAAGGCCATCCAGCGCAAGACCTGTGTCAGATCCACAATGTGGATGGAGACATCCGCTGTGGCAACCCCCAATTGGGAGCAGCCAAAAGAAAAAAAAATTTTATGACAATTAATCGTCAGCTAAAATTTCAGGATCATAACAGCATTACTATATGCCACTGAACAATGTTTCCTCTGTTGACAGAAAGCATCATTAGTCCTGCTTTACATTTTGTCTGACTCCAGTAACATCCAAACTTGTCTTGTTCCATCTTTAACTGTAAGATAAATAAACTGATGCTTCAGCTCTGTAAATTGGAAACTGTTCATTATTGGCAGAGGTCAACTGCATACCTGTTTGTACCAATTTAAAATATTAATTAGAAAGAATGGGAAAATGATTTGAAGGCATGTGTAAGCAGCCTGACATGCTGACATTTAAAATGTCTCTTTTTCATTTACCCGGCAGGCTACCAGAGAACTGAGTTCATTATGGACCAGAGCAAAATATGGTTTCCAAGGGAACGAGCCTGAACATGCAGTGCCTCAGGACGGAGGTATTTGCACTCATGTATACTTCAAAGGGAATAGTATTTATGCATGTTTATGGAGAGTGTGCAATAAAGTGCATGGCCTTGTGTTTTGCTTTCCTGCATGTGGACCCACTCAGCCTTGTGAGATAAATGGAATGCGGTAAATCAACTGAGAGATTGCAGCCAGGCCATCGATTTCATGGGTCATCAGATAATACTGGGGCTTGCTGAGGACATGCCCTTCAGCACTAGGCAAAGGCTATCATTTAGCCAGATCAATAGCTCTAATTACCTCACTCCACCCACTGCAATAAATTCAGAACCTCATATTGTCTTCAAGGAGCTGAAATAGGAAAGTACAGTATTGCTGATGTTGTCACACAAAAGTTACAATGTTGTTGTTTGAATTTTTTATGAAGTAAAGATTTGTTTTTACTTCATATTTCGACTGAAAACTCCACCACTCAGACTAACATTACTTTCATAGGGGCTGTTTCCTGTCAGGGAAAGATTTGATTTTGTCTTAACCAATCACATGTGACTGATCCACCCAGCCTGTGGTTCTGTTAGAATAATATTAGTGTGGTGGGGAATGCTCTCCTAGTGCAAGTGAATACAATCTCATATATAGTGATAGTGAACGCAGCCCCAGGCTCAACTCTTCCTTTAACCCATCCCCTAATCAGGGCTAGATTATATAAGAAACCTGTTTGCTTTGTTCTCCCTCTTGCTCCTGCCATGTGCCCTGGTCAGAGGTATGTAGGCTAATATTTGATTGCTAGAGAGAAGTGTTATTGTTGTCAGACTTATCTTTATTTTAATTTTAACTTCATTTTCAACCATGGCTCTGCCCTGTCAATGTAAAAGTCTGTGTGCTTTGTTTAGTTGTGAACTCAAGGTTACTTTCTCAGTTGTCCATATTTCCTGGGGGTGAAATTCTCCTGGTGGAATAGTTGGTCCCCTATCATACATCCTTACACACCCTCTCACCGCCACATGAGCAAAACATAACATTTCTGCAAACCTAAGCAAGGCTGCAGAAAAAGGAAGTTGATACTTAGAATGCATATTGTTTAATTAACCAAATGTTTCTGGTTAAGTAAGTCATATGAATGTGTCTAGATACTGTCTAGATGTGTCTAGAAAATGATGGATAAGAATATCAAACCATCTTCTGGTCACTATATGTACCACCTGGCAATTTAGCATTATTTGAAAAAAATGGTTGTGCTTGCATGATTCTTCAATTTGTAGGTTATATCCACATGCTTGAGTCCACTTATTGTAACTCTGTTTAGATAAAATCGTCAGCTAAATGAATGTAATGTAATGTAATAAAGCACAAGATGAAAAATATGTTTCCTCCTTTCAGTCCACATGTCTTGCATCAGGCAGCCATCTTTACTCCTGCTCACAAAGGCTCTGAATGGCTCCATTGCTTCTGGCAGCTATTTTGAGAGGCCAGTCCCAGACCCTTGAGTCACTTGTCAAAATGTGAAATTTGTGAGGGAGTTCAGAGGGCTGAAATCGGGTGGAGGTTCTGATACTGATGTGTATTTTTGTGAGAATAGGTAGCAGCTAAACGCACGTATTATAGAAAGGCCGCAGGGTGTTTCTAAAGTCTAAAAAAAAAAATTTTTTTATGATGTTTCATAGGTTACAACATAAAGGAGGAAGTAACTGTCAGAGGAAAACAACACTCAAAAATGTAAACCATCCCTAGTGTGTATTTTTTGTCACTTCACTGGATTTGATACTAATAAACTCACAAAGCATAAAAGGAAGAATGGGAGACTTTGTGATAGAATTTCACCCTCAGTCACAGTTCTAGCTTGATTGCCTCTCAGCACCACTTCTGCTTGATGTGTCATTAACTCACCCACCATTCACACAGGCAAACAGCACATCATGTTAATATCTTCAAGCTGTCCACTTCAAACTAATGCTGTTGTTAGTGTTGTGCCCTCCCCACTCTGCTCTTCACCTCTAACATGCTGAGTGCTGCCTTCCTGCTATCAGGTTTCTCCACACTCATATCTCCACTTATCACAGGGTTGGCACACTGCCCACTGCCCATCATTTGGTCTGACAGTCTCTCACTCAGACGGAGGACAAAGCTCTGCTGCTCATGTGGTGCTAACATTAATGTTGTATTCAATTAACTGTATGCCATACGGCATAAACTGTTATCATGTTGTTTTCCATGGTATTTGATGATATTTATCACTAAAGTTACCCCCGCCAAGGAGGTTATGTGATTGGTTCTGTTTGTTTGTCTGTTTGTTAGCAGGATTACGCAAACACTAATGAACGGATTTGCATGAAATTTTCACCAAAGATGGACCCTAGCATATTCTAGAAGTGATTAAATTTTGGTGATGGTCCAGATGATTGTTGGGCCTTGGCGGAGGTTTGCGCTCTCCGATTGTCTCGTTACTATTTTGTTGTGCTTGAAGTTCCTTCAATCTTAAAATTTAACAAGTCATACACAGACGATTGTCAGACAAATCCTTTATACACACTTAGCTACATTGGATCAGCTACATCAATCCGTTAAAATCCATTATGTTCAACCAATCATACAGACAAGCACGTAGTCATAGGTTTGTTGTTGTCAGGTGTTTCTATAAAGCATTGTTCCTTGTTCACGGGGATGGGTCTGCTGATGTTTGAGACTGTGTGCTGGCACTTTGCAATGCATTCTGTCATATTTGGTAAAGGTTTTCAATTTAGTTGACACTTGCACATCACCAGTTGCTTTAAGGCCCATTTACGGTCCCTCTGTGTGCGTAAATGGATACGTTCGTCCGTAAATGGTCTATCCATCAGTGCCTACATACTTCTGTATGTCCTTTACGTTGACACTGATGCAACCGAAGTGGTGAAGTGAAGTTTCAAAAGTTTCAACGACAACAAATATAGCGACAGTCATAGGAGGTTGTGATAATGTATCTAGTCAATACAAAGCGGCAAAAGCAGAGGTAACGACTCTGCGGTGGTCTGTGAGGCCATTAGGTACATGAAGTTTTTTCACTTTTTCACTTCACTTTTTTCATCTTCGTTGTGTCCGTACACATTTGTCATGCCTTGCATGAATTGTAGCTACACTGCCCTCAACCATTTCTGGTGATATTGCTCCGTTTCGTCCGTCTCGTCCTTATCCCTAAGATCTCCAAAGACATACCTGATTACGTAGAGAATGAACGCAGAAGATGCAAGGAAGGCTCTGTCTGTCTCTGTATCCATCTTTAATGTAGCATAAATGGGCCTGTGTCAGACAGAAGTAATCTAGCTAACTTTCGACTGTCATTCACTGCCTGTCCATACAGAGCTCAAAGTAGCCAACGTATTACCACACCACCAACGCTGAGTGGACAGCTCTTAATGCTAAGGGGTTTTGAGACTGTTGCGAGCTGACACTTTCTGTGTTCTACACAAAAAGATTTATTGGAGTACTTATCTTACTTTAAACACCAAAAACAGTAGCAGGTAGTTACCAATGATTCCACTTTGCCTGTTTTGGAAAGGGGTTTTCTTTCATGTCTATTATAGCATGTTGGTTCAGAAATGGCTTCATTCCTGTGATATACTTGGTTGTAACAAGGTTGTCAAAAGAGGTCGATATATCACACAAAGATAAAACACCTGTCACAAGATTTCACAGCCTGGTCTCACCATGTGGTGTATGAATGACAGTGCAATGTCTCAAGTCATTTTGCATCACAATGGGGTTGTTTTTTTTCATAATGCATTTTCACCTTTCATGTGCTACTTAATGCATGACGTTTTCCGTATGTCACTTTAGATGCTAATGCTATAGAGAAAAGTCAGGTGAAGTAGTACAAAGAGCGAGGGGTCTATGGACAAAGTTGGGGTGGTGGATGGGTAAAAGACATACAGGACTATAAGGCAAGACCTGTGTTGGTCTGCCATGAAACAAAAGTCAATATTGACCTATTAAGTAATTTAATGTGTAAATCTAATTGATCTTTGACCATAGGTCAAATGATTATGACCACAAATTTTACTTTGTCCTTTTCTGCATGTCCCAAATGTATAAACTGCATCAAATGACACAATAAAAGCTTACTTGTGTAATATGACATGCAAAATAGTTGCATGCTAGTTATACACCATCTCATGGGATCGCTTTGTTTTTCTGAATATTTCTGCAATAATGACATTCCTGACAGTATGACAAAATACCGGCAGCTGTGGATCTCTCCTCGCTGGATTTTTGGCTCTCCTTTTACTTAACAGGGAGCTTCTGCTTGCGGTGATGACTTTTGTTGAGCTGCCTCCTTTTGTTTTGTAACAAACCACTTCCACCCTACTGAAGCCGTTCCCCTTCTTGGAACTAACTCCACCATGGAGCGGGCAATATATTGTTACTTTCGCTTTCAGCCATGCCTGTTGTTGCTGTGTGTAAATGATATGACATCAACAAGTTATTATCACAGAATGAATTTTCATTTTTGATATTATTGTCAAGCAATGTAAATTTTAAACAGTATTTGAAAGTTTGCATTAATTATATGGTGGCTGGTGATAAAAATGTTTTTTTGGGTGGGTGCAAAATTCCAAAAATAACACAACACACTGTAAAGTTGCTTAAACATTGATGTTAATTTTACTCTAGATAAAAGACTCAGGAAATCAGACCCGGGAAATAAGATTTATCTATTCAACTGTGTACACAGAGGGAGAGAGGAGGTTTTACACTGATGATTCACCTTGTCACTTTCTTAACTCTGAGCTCAAATGTCCTACCAGGCTAACAGGTGGAAATGTCAATCATTAGTCCCATCCCTGTATGTTATGCATGTGTTTTTGCAAGGAAATCACTCATTTTTTTTTATTTTTGTGGGTCCACATATAGTTGTGATCTTCAGAGTACTGATGGCAAAGTGAGGAGTAGGACGTCTTTGGAAACATAAACAACCATTACAAAAACACTGTAACATAACATAACGTAACATTTTAACAACATTCTCAGGAAGGCAACAAGCCCATCTGGTTCAATTTGACACTTTTTAAATATGATTCTAAAACTTTTCAATGCAGAGATGTCTTATTTACCTGTGACATTACAAGCGGCACACGCTGGTATATTGTTCAAGTGTTGTGAAAATAAAAAAGTAAACTATCATGTGAAGACTAATACATCAATCTATTTTAGAACAATAACATTTTAATTCTATTTAAGGAAACACCGTCTTGTTTGGATGATCTGGTTGGATTATTGTATCTTCAGGTTAATTTCAGGCAGAGACATCGACTGCTGTGTAGCCACATAGACTTTTAACAAGAGAGAGAGTGTCACACTGTGATGCCAATTCATCAGTTTGTCTCATCAGACACTGGTAGGAATGACAGTCATGTATCGTTATATTAATGGTGGGTGTGAACGTGAAAGATGTCTAATCACATTACATAAAAAAACACGAAAACAATGCCAGCTAGCTGCCGGTATGAGTGGGAGGGTTCAGGATGCAGAGAGCTGTGTCCTGTAGAAAATCTGAAGCAACCAATCAGAGAGGAGCCTCAGGTCACCTGCCTGCAAAAGTTGAAGACTCACTTGGCCAGCGTTCCAGGAAGTATTGACAGAAAAATAAACCCAATACAATTTGAAAACAAATTTAAATGAATGCTGACAGACTACTAGGTGTGTTAGGAGGAAGTATTTTCTATTTCTGAATTATTTCCCATTATGTAGTTCATGTGTTTATATTTCAGATTTCCTCCTCTAGATGTTTGGAGGGGAGGTGGCGCCCCAGCAACCCGCATTGATGAGCCATTTCTGTTGCCCAGCCCTTTTGACCACCAGACCTAATTATCAAAGGAGTGTGGATTTGCAGGTGCATCCATATATTTGAGTGCGTTGGGAGAACCTTATTACAGTTAGCCACTCAAGTATCATCACTCGTCATGTCTTTAAAACTAAGATACATTTACCACATTTATAATTCATTTCAGGCTGCCTCTTATTACAAAGGAGTGTGTATTTGTTTTTGCCCACAGCGATGTCTGTGTTTATGTCTGAGTGTGTATATGTGTGTGTCTGTTCATCAAAGGTCTATCAAACTGTGCTGTCCCCATGCTGGCAGGGCATTGCAATGCAGGCGCATATCCAAACACACTCAAACATGCCCGGCAGCTGGCCTCAGGGACAGTGTAGCAGTTTAGCCCATAATAGTGACTGATTAGAATACCAAGGGTGAGAACTGAACCTAAAGTAGTTGTTGACAAGGGATATTAAGCAAAGTGGGGGAGTCCAGCTGCTGGGATTTGATGATGCCACCAGGGAAACATGTGCTGGCACACACATAGTGGCTCTCTTTAACACCATAGTATCCAAACAGCTGATAACTTTATCCAAGAGATGAGAGGAGGGTTACACTGTTTCACCCCACAGCTTTACAAGAGGAAACTGAGAACCAAATGAAAAAGCTCAGTGAACATACTGTGGGGTCGCATTGTGTCACCACTCTTCCATAGTGTTGTTTTCATTGTTGTATTGCCTGGTTTTCTTCTTTCCTGTTTCTCCCATCATTGTAACTGCTGCTTTAATAAACTTAATCATAATTTATCAATCATGTTCCTCAGTGTTAAAGGGGGGAAACACTTAGAAGTAAAGGAAACTTATGCAGCATTTCATCTCTTCATTAACTCACACCAAAGGCTCATTAATGCTCAACGTTGAAGACAGCCATCAGCCTTCCATTGTGCATTCATTTCGTCCATAGTTGTGCATGTTTTCTGAAAGCTTACAGATACAAATGAAATGGAGCAGTACCACCAGAAATCACTGGGGGCAGTGTAGCTATAATTCAAGCAAGAAACTACAAATGTCTATGGAGACAGGAAGAAGAAAGAAGGGTGTGTGTGTGTGTGTGTGTGTGTGTGTGTGTGTGTGTGAGTGAGTGGGTAGGTGGGTGTTGTAACTCTCCATTCACATGTCGCAGTGTATTTAATGTCACAGACCACTGCAGAGTACTTCACTGCCTCCACGTTTGCTACTTTTTATGTATATTTACATTATCACAGCCTCCTGCTGCCACCATTTTTTTTTTGTCAAAACATTTGATTCTTCTCTGCCATCATGTAAATACATCAAGGTTGAGGTACTGGACTCATGGAAGTAGGTGGGTGTTGACGGATACACACTTTGAAATGGACATATTTATTTTCGTATGCAGAGGGAGAATAAATGAGCCTTAGGTCTGTGTATTTTAAACGCAAACTCTTATTGATAGTGTATTAAGTTTTAATTAATTTGACATTTTTATAAATACTATGATATATTATTGTTATATTACTATTATTTTATTTATTGCCGAGCGTTAGCAGAGTTAAGTATCGCTCTCGTGTCTGTATGGTTTTCACCAACTGTATTGCATCTGCAAAATTTTACAACAGCACCAGAGCAGCTGTTGTTGGGATTTTAAACCTGAACAAGTAGATGGATAATGAGTATTGGCCGCTACAGGGCTCCTATCAGAGAGCAAAGAGTCACCAGGTGGAGTGATATGTCTTAACTAGTTGTGGTACACAATTACAGGCAGTCATAAGCTGTACATATAGTAGTTTATCGTTTCTGACTTCTGCACAGGCGACTGCTATAATAAAAATGAAACTAAAAGTCCTTCAGGAATACCTCACGGAGGTATTACATGTAAGTAAACATACGTAAATAGCGTAGCTAGTAACTATGTACAGTAGCTTATATCCTGACAAGTCTCTGTAACGTGACAAATTCACAACAGCTGTCATTACCACACAGCAATTTATACTGTCTATTGTAGTGATATCAAAGTCATTTATCGTTAGACAGGTGAACAGTGATTAATTGGTACATCTCATATTCAAACAAACTTTGCAAAGTGAGACATAATTCAGGAAAATAAAACGATCTAAACAACAATTACAATCATTAACAGGAAGTAATGGCTCCAATATAAAGGTAACAAGAATGTAATACTTTCTGGAATTGGAAAAAAAAAAGTTACAAACCAAAAAGCAATTGTGTTAACATGTTAAAAGTAAATAGGAAACATGCACAGTGTTTCTTCTTTTTTGAAGCACTATATAAAGAGCAGAAATACGGTGAAATGTGAAATACACTCAAGTATTAATGAGGTTTTAGTCTTTAAGTGAATTTAATGTAATTCATTTTGTCATCGACAGAGAGCTATTAGCGTCTTCCAACACTCCACCTGAGATCCATCGTCCATGTTTGATTGTGTTTCGCTGCTCTACAAAGTGCCACCCCAGTGTAATGAGTTGTTCATAATTTGTACCACTTTGCCTCTTTCAACAAAATAACCTTTTGTTCTGCTTTGCTGTCCACCTCACTGCACTCTCCTAGGAAATGCTTTTAGGGACATCTACTTCAGAGAGGAACAGCTCCTCGATCGGAGAAAAGAAATGTGGAAGATGACATGTCTCGTTTCCTTACATTATTCATGCAGAAAAGTGCGTTTAGCTCCTGTCTTTTTAAAGCTAATATTATGCTAATAAGGAGAAGGAATCGTGCAAAATATAGTGCACTTCATAAAACGAAGAATGTGCATCCACAGACATTAAAGAGATGACTGTTAATGCACCTTTCTGTCTTTTCTCTGGTGTATGCATCGCTTAGATGGGTCCATCTACGTTGACCTGAAGTCAAGGGTGCACCAAAGCTCCCAAACTCTGCACAACTGCAGTGCTAACTCAGGAACAGTTATTTATGCACAATGACTAGATTTCCCACAATTAAGACATGAATGTTTATAATTTACTGATACCTATAGATTTGTATGTGATATATGATTGTAAAGTTCCAACAGCTTCTTGCTTATCCCTCTTAATGCCTTATGGTAGCTTTGGGTTTCACTGCTCATGTTTTGTTATATAGATAAAAAGGTGAATGGAGATGTGTTTGTGCTGCTCCTAACATTTTTTATTTTTTATTTTTTTGCACAAGCAAAAAGTTAAACTAGAGGGTCAGAGCTGTAGTTGTACAGAGCTTAGTCTTGATAAAGTAGGCCTAATAAAAACAAAACAATACAGGCAGTGTAACAGAAGATTTAAGACACTTACACAATGGCACCCAATGATGAAATATGTTTACTGGACTAGGTTGGAGCTCTTTCATTTCCCTGTAGATTGATATACCACACATATGACACAAAAAAAAGGTTCTGCCAGTACGTAAAATAATATTCTATCTACATAGTATGTGCTACATCAATGGATGACTGCATTTATCCCCTGAGAAGCTACAGCTGATGTCCAGATGAACCAGAAAAATATATTTACATTTTTGTAGGTTGTGAAAGTACAACTCAATTGAAGTTATTCTCTCAAAGCATTAAATGAACGAGCTACAATCTCATTTGTGTACTCTATACAAACTTCCTTAATCTCCCTTCACACAGGAAGTACTATTTCAACATTTACTTCCCTTGGTCAGGAACAAACAGCATCAGCAGATCAGTCTTAGAAATAGTTGACTCAACACTTGGGAGCCATTTATTCAGAGATATAAACAATTTTTCTGAAGTCTTATCAATCAATCATTCTTCCTCCTTCCTTTTATCCAAAGTCTCACATCTGTAGCAATGTGTGGTTTGGTGTCTTGATAAAGGACACTTCCATTACCAATTGAGCTTGCTGCCAGCAGATATGTACATCATATCCTGAAACACCAAATTTCTAAATCTCTGTATACAATATTATTTAAAATCATGTAATTTAACTTGTCACAATGTCTTTTTAGCAAATATTTAAGTTATAATGTAACTTTGAAATATAATCACTAAATAAGTTGCACAAATTTGACACCAGATCAATTCCTGTCTCAACCATCATGTTGATCTACATTGTCAGAGCATTTTGCCAGTGTCGTTATAAAACTGTGCCTCTGCTATAAATTATGTTCATTAAGTCACAGTTTTTAGTACCACATCAATCCTGGGCACTTACATCCAAATTGTTTCATTAGTTTTATGCTATGACATAAGCAGTTTTTAAATGTGCGGGAAAAAACAGCATTGGTATCAATATCAGCTGATAATATGAATTGAGATAACAGAATCAATGTAATCGCTGTGTCTTAACTAAACTATAGATAAGTCTTCTCTTGTATTTGCTTTATTTAAATAAACATATTCATTATGTTTTGAATGGGTACATTGTGATTGTTCATGTTAGAATGCCCATACGATTTAAGAATTATTTGAGGATTATTCTTAACTGCATTCTGATTAAATATCAGTTTAAAGGAATTATAAGAGGAGAAAATGAAACTGATTGTAATGAAATGGTAAACTTAAGCTTTTTTTATTCTTCCATTGATGGAAGACCCCTCTTTTTTTTAAAGTGTATTATTATTTATTGTGCCGTGATTAGCATGTTACCTGAGACATAAAATACATGCACATTGGCTTATTATTGTGATATAGTCAAGCATGTTATAAAGATACTGTATATTTTTGAGAACTAATCATATTTGACTAAAATGCAGCATCACATTTATGTCACTGTCCTCTGAATGTGTTTGTCATCAGCACATCCGTTCTAATTATCCTCCATGTTGAGTAGATACTTAATGGCTCCTTGCCTAGAAAGATAAAACTGCATACACACATCCTCTCAGTGGACATATGCTCCCCCACTATACCGTATTCACAAGTAACTAAATGAATATGCAAAAGAGGACTTTCAGTTCAATCAGCAGCACAGACCTGTCAAGTAGAGAAGATTGTTGCCAGAGGGGCCTCGCAAAAATTACAATTAAGTTGTCACAGCCAGCGTCAAGAACACCCTCTTAAAGGCTTTCTCTCATTAATTAGGATTTGGGGAGTACCTGGGTCTCCTTGGTAGCGAGGTTCAAGTGGTTGTTAGAGAATGACAGAGCAACTCCTTGAACCGTTCAGTCTTCAAGGCCTGAGAAGATGATTGTTACGAAACGTGATCAACAGCCTCTCAGGGGTCACGATGTGGAGCTTTAGGAGAGGTAGAAGTATGTGCTTTAGTCCATGCTCTTTGTAGCATCACTCACAAATATGTTTTAAACACTGACTGAAGTGCCTCTCACACAACTGGCAGTTCTCTTCCTCAAAGAGCCACACATACAGAACAGTACCTGATTCAGGGCTGGCCTGTTTTCAGAGGCTTTGGCAGCTGATGTCTTTATAATGCGCAGATGGTTCGCTATTCTAAAATGTACAGATGAGCACCGCTCAAGAGTATGGTGTCTTTATAAATACTGAATAGCAAGACTATAGAGTCTAAAGACATGTTAGCGGCTCCATGAGGCTTGACTAAGGTTGGATTAAGACACAGTGCAAAGCAGGGCTTTGAGCTAAACAGTAGCTGACGTACAATGAGATCATTGATATTTAGCAGGTATAGTGCTTTCACTATCTTAGCTTAGCATATATTTAGCACAGTAGGCTAACATTTGCTAATTAGCTATAAATTCATCCACAGCTGATGAAAATGTCATTAGTTTAGCAGGTCAAAAACCACAGTATTGAACACGAAATTGATCTGATGATGGGACCAAATGATCACCAAAATTACCGCAGTTCTTCCTGATTGGAACATAAATTGATGTCATGGCAACACATTCAATATTTATATTATATAAAAGAGCCAAAAATGTCCATTTGCTGGTGGTGGAAGCAGAATAAAGGGGGATCACCAAACTCAAGGGTCCATCTTGTGGGGGTATACGTGTTTGCACAAAATGTCAAGACTACCCTTGTCATAGATGTTGAGGTATTTCAGCCTGGACCGAAGTGGACAGACCTGTCAACCATTAGATAGAGCGTTACCGTCTCTAGAACCATGTTATTGTGGCTGAAAGTGGCTCAGAAAGATCCACATTAAGAACATTCATATAGTGACATATACCAAAGGTAACAGTTTAAGATTGAATAAAGAGGTGGGAATAGGAGAGGGAAGGCTTAGCCTTGAAATAAGCAGTAGAGTTACAATTACCTGGGTAAGAAGGGCAACAGCAATTAAATCTGTATTAAATCACATCATCTACCTTAAAGTTATTTAGATGTGCTCCCAAAGAAAGAAGTTAATGACATTAAAGAACCGCGATCAAGCTGTGAGGAGCCAGCTGAAGTAGGCGGAAAGAGCTGAAGACAAGTTGTACTGGCTCAGACGAGGGACAGAATCAGCAGTGTAGGGGAATACTTCTATATCAGTGAACTTAAATTAATGCTCAGGGGGAAAACAGAGATTTAATGTTACATTTGTCAAGGGCTTTTATTCAGGAGAAGTATTACCTGAGGTTCGGTGCATAAATACTGTATAAGGAGGATTGCTGTGTTTTCTTTCAAATGGAAACTGGTAAAGCAGAAATTCATTTTAAAAAATTGTTAATGGAAACATAACTACATTTGATGACTTTGAAAACCCTTTTTTGTCAGGCTACCATTTCACCCAAATGAGAAAAGGCTAAGGGGTAAGATGCTAACAACAAAATGAGATTCTCCTTCAAAGAACACAGACAGCTTCAGGTCATTTTGTAAAATCACAGGACAAGTTATCTCAATAGAGCAGGTCTAGACACAATTACCAATCTTTACTATGTTCTCCGTTTAAAATGACAATCTTAATTTTACACTCTAAAACATTAAGATTTGTTGTTAATTATGGTCGTAAACTTTTAGATTTATTTTCTCTGACATGAATGAATCAATAAATCATCAAAGAATTTGGAATTAGTTTGTTGCACCACTACTTGGGTTTGAAAATATGTGCAAATCTACCATCTAACTTCCTACAAATGTCCTTTGCTATATAACTGTCTGGTATGGTATTTGTCTGAAAAGTTTAAGGAAACAGGGTGATGGAGAGGAGTGCTGGAACATACTGAGGACCACAGTTATCCATTTTGTCAGAGCTGTTGTCAAGAGGCCCAAAACTCCTTGTGGCACCTCTGTGACAAAAGATACAGCAGCAGCAGAATGCCTATGCTGATCCATCCCACATCTGCCTATAGTGCAAAAAACAAAAGGGTATCTGTCTCTGGAGGCACTCCTGTGATACATTTCGAAGTGTCAGTTCTACAACCTTGCTGGAAAAACAAAACCCCCTCCACTGGCAACTAAGTTGTTTTTGCCACACAGAGATACAACCAAGAGCACCTCCAGGCACAAGTCTTCACACAAGTCCTTCAATGCTTGGTAACTGACATAGGGTGCCTAGTTAAAAATACCCTTGCTTCTCCACCAGCATGTAGTGTAAGAACAGCATCTCACTGCAGCCATCTGACAAATATGAGTGGGAAGAGGAAAATGACAGAGCAGGAGGAGAGGTGAGGAGAGAATGAGCAAATACACTGGCACTTGAAAGAGGAATACATTTAATTTATAGTGACTGTGTTTGTGTTTGTGTCATCCTGGTGAGGAAGAGGCCACTTCCAAAAACAGTCAAAATACAGTGATGGTACAGTAGGCTGCACATTAAGACTGCATGGATCAATACAAGCTGCACAATCTAATTCCTGATTGATAGAATATTGATTGCCTGTTTACAATTAAACCTAATTACATATTCAGCACACCAGTGTGATTATATGATTTCAGTATTATAACACCTTGTGTTGCTGGGTGCCAGGGTTGTAAACATCTTGATGTGATCTGGAGCTGACACACTCTGAGTGATTAAGCAAATCAACATAAATTAATGAAACTAATAAATCAGTACAATTGATGGCAATTTTCTGGCTTGTCTTAGCTGATGAAGATCTCACATACACTTGTTTGTGCTGTGAGGTGTCTGTAAAACACCCACACTATGATGCTGCCACACACAATACAGACAAAAGCAGTCATAATGGAAACAAAACCTGGATTTAATCCTCTAATAAGATTAATTTACCCTTCATGAAGACGTCATGCTGTGTTCCCACATTATTCCTTGCACTCATCCAGCTTCTTCCTCTTCTTGCATTTCATTTAAAGTTCTGTACTACATGTAAAAAAAAAAAAAAAGCTACAACAACCTTTCAAACCTGGTTCTCAGCCAATGTTGACCATCTGTGCTCCACATTTTTAGCAGAGGTTGAAAACTCAGAAAGTATCGAGGAGATTTTCCTCATGAGCCTCAAGCAGCCAACACATAAAAGGACTGAATAAAGAAGTGCAGGCACAGTCTGGATAATATTCAGAAGATAGCTCCACTGTACGCAGCAGATGACAAGGCGAACAAGCCAAGACTCTCCTCGGTGTCTAAGTTAACCACAGTCCAACATGTCAAAACAACACTGGGGTTGAACACAACTGGACAAGCAACTGATTACATTTACAGCTGAGTGACAACACACCAGGAGAGGAAATGAAGTCATGAAAGTTTACCCTGTACAATTTTGTAAATCATTACTCTGAAATGGGACTAAGATCACATTTCCTGGCACGGTGCGGAGTGGACCAAGCCAAACATCACATTTGGGAAATCTAAAGTTAAATCTACAATACAAGGAATTCATATTGTTGAGTGCGGTTGGATATATTCAATTGGTGGTGCAGTTTGTGGAAATTTATGAGACAGAGAGTCCAAAGCAGCGATGAGAAAACAATCTCAGCATGGCAGAAATGCTTAGGCTTTAGACGCCTGAGAGCTGAAGCAGCGCAGGTTGCTAACTTTGCCTCAGATGTCCTCACCAACAGGCCTACTATAATTTTGCTTTCATGAGAGAGCTATAGTACTTAGCCCTGTTGCCAAGGCTGAGTGAGCAGCTTCCCCGCTGGACACCTTAATGTGATCTGCACAGGTGTCAGCATCATTTCACAGCTGTCTGGAGGCCCCTACATAAAAGACAATGCACAGAAGTGGAAAGTAATATCAGCAGAAATATTTCAGCAAACAATAGACTGAATCCTCCTTGAATTCAAGAAACAACAAAAGCGTACCTCCACTTAAAATATGCAGTATATATATATATATATATATAAAAATATCAGGCCACAAAGCTAAATGCTAATGTTAGTATGCTAACATGCTGATGTTCAGCTGGTATAAGAATGATGGTGTAGGGTCACGGCATCATCCTGTGGTGAACCAGCCAACCAACCATCAGTGCCATCCTTAGAGCCATACTGTTAGTGTGGCTAAAAGCAGATGTGAGCATAGAAGCCATCTCCTGCTCACAGTCACTTATCGTTTCTCTTACAGCTGAAAGTATAAAACACCATGAAAGGCAGAGGCTTACAAAAAAGATCAGATGTTTTTGAATCACTGCCAGACTATTTTTTGAACACATCATTCTACACAGGGAAATTCTATATTTATTCATCCCTCAATAAAGGAAGTTATCCATTCCTCTTTAAAGGTCTAAAACCAATGCCATGGTATTTAAAGGGAATCCATTCATTGCAAACAACTAAAATCTATCTATAACAAATAAAAATAAAGCAGGATGTTGTAGCAAAATGCTTCAATTAGACAATCATAAGTTTCAATGCTGCCACAAATTTGGTATTCATTCCTCTATTCCCACATTGTTTTTATCTCTCGAGGCATTTTAACTTTTCGATGAGCATGTACTGATGTGAAAATCACCCCGCATTTTGGTTTTAAGCCAAGTGGAAAAAACGAGACTCAAATAACTTGTCAACTTAAAAAAAATTGCAGCAAAAAGGTATAGCAGACAGAACTGCTAATACCACAAAGCTAAACACCACCCACAGATCCACCATTCCACCCAATTCACTGAACTGGGACAGATTGCCCCAGATGCAGGTCCATCGACAGACAAGACTCTAAATATAAATGTGACAGTGGAAATAAATGGCTCTTCTTCCTCATAAGGTGTATTTGTATTATTAAACTGTGATTAGACTTATACTGTAATGATGGGATTGAATGAACAGTCAATGTAAATATCTGTATGACAAATAATCGTTGGCTAAAATTTCATGATGTTGACAGTTTGCCCCTGGTGGAGAACAGAGACATTTTCATATGGATCTTATCACTACATTAATGGATTTATATAACAAAGACTCTATATTTGCTTTGCATACAGTTAACTGAAAAATGTCCTTAAAGATGACCCACACTCTTCTTCTATAACAGCAACTGTATGCAGACAGCTTAAAAAACAATTGAGGTAAATCCATAGTATTTCAGTCTGTATGAATTACAGCCCCTTAGTCTGATGCTAACACTGTCATCAGTAGTATGACGCTAAAAATTACAACTGAAATATTGTATTAACAGTTTCAGGATATGTGAGCCTCTCTTCACTTCCATGCACAAGTTCATCTTGTGTCAGTGTGGAAAAGCATGGATATAGAAGCTGCCTCAAATTAACTGAGACTTCCAATTAAGCTGATGCACATGGATCAGAGGGAAGTTGACTCAGTTTGTTTTGTTTACCTTGACTGGCATGCTCAGCCCTCCTCTCTCCGTGCAGAGGAGTGTGAGTGTCACAGCACTTCTTCCTGATGAATCCGATGTGATCTGTCATTCTCTCCGTCATTCACTTTCTCTCTCTCCCTCTGGACTCCTTTCATCACTCGTCCGAGTGAGAGGGTAGCGTGACAGTGATGTGATGTGGCTACGCAGACTGTCAAGATGGTTTGCTTCACTGAGAGATTTGCAAACACACACTCACACAGACACACAATGGATGTGTTGCACACAAACAGACGGTCACACATGCGTGCATTCACCCATATTAATACACACAATTGCACACATGCATGACCATACAGTACAATCACAGAATGTGCTGCACACATACGGTCCAGTGAACTTCTGGGCCTGTCAGCCGAAGGTCGCTCAATCTGACAAAGTGTTCCGGTTGGAAACAGGCCCAGAGTGGCATCATGGCTTTACTGCCTCCACTATATTATGAAATACACATACACCTGAAAAATTCAGACGTAGAGGCCACACTTCATGCAATCACCTTCTGATGTGCTCTTGGTGCGGTCAAATTTTCATGAAATCAAGCACATGTTTAACGCTTCAGAAGCGTCTGATGTGCAACCAGTAATATAACACACACATCACCTCCAAACAGATGACATTTGAAGCTCAAATGTGATCCTGTGATGACATATTTAATATTTGTAGCAGGTGTAAAACTGTCACAAATCAGATTGTCTTCCTTCCTACAAACACCTTCATGGCCTTTAAACCAAACAAACCTGGGTTTGCCCAGTCAAGGATGATCAGGGTGAATTCCTGCCAAACAGTGCGTGTTCTCTTCTTCTCATGTACACACACACACACACACACACACACGCATACATATAACCAAACAGACACACGTGCAGAAGCCTAACCCCACAGGACAACATGTCAGGCAAAGATCTAAGGACACATTTTCGACTTGGCTGCGCAATCGAGCAGCCTGGGGGTCCAGTCGGGTGCTGGTCTCTGCACAACCTCCGTCTGTCGCATCTTTAGCATTGCAAGTCAACAGTGAGTAGCTGATGAGGTCAGCGAGATAAAGATGAATCCGTATTCTGCCAGCACAGCCGCCTGTAACACTCAGTTTCTGTATTTCATCCTGCATCTATGGACCAAACCTTATCCAGAGGATACTACAGAGTTGAGATTTAGTACAACTGCAGCTTTACTGCAAAACAGTGCAGCAAATAGAAAACAGAGAAAAACAGAGAATTCATGAGCTTTTAAATGCAACGTCATGGAAATGTAAACAGATGTGTCACTGTCCCACCAAACGTCTATCCACCAACTGTAACTTGCTATTATCATTAAATAAATAGATGCTAGGTTTTTGGGTACTCAGACTAAAGCTGGATTTACACTATAATTGTGTGTTTCTGCAAGCACCTCCGGAAACACGTCAGGGCTTTAGGAGCCACTCAGATACCGAATGGAGAATGCAAGAACTGTAATTAGTCAGCTTGTGTTGTTGGCGCTTTCTCTTTACACACATCTAGCAAAGTCATCTTCACTGTAATCCTTCTGCTCACCGCAATTGCCCTTTTGAATCACACTGAATGGAGAACAAGAGCGGCAAAACCTAAGCTGGAGGCTTCCATAGCTTTACACCAGAAAACCACTTCATGTAAATAATAGATTTAAACTGTTCCTGATATTTGTTAAGTTGGATTTACATTGGCAGTGTAGGTCAATGCAGCAGGAAGATGCAATAAACTGTCCATTTGAAGAAAACTTCAAAAGATGCAGGAGTCAGTGAAATAAATTCATATCATTTAATCGCTAAAACAGACTACAACAATGAGAGCTTATTAATAATACCATAATGAAGAAACATTACACAGGACACTACCACTGTTGCATTAATACACACAAATGTTCATCCTGTACCTTTACCATGCTGCACACCAGATCAAAAAACATCCTGCAGACAAATGAGAAAAAAACACCAAAAACACAAAACATTTAAGTTGTTCAGCATTTACCAATGATTAGCATCACATTAGTTGAGTGAGTATATTAGGCCTCCAGAGTGAGGACTCTGTTATTAACACACACTTGTCACTGTAATACCCAGGAGAACACATTTCGGTCCTGCTGCTAGGAGCCAGGTGGCCTTTGTTTGTGAGCTGCAGACGTTCCCAACAGCAATCTTTCCTCTGAAGACCTTTCTGCTCCTCTGTGCTCCACTTAGACCTCGAGTCTGACAACCACAAGGGAGATGAAACACACAAAGACACAGAGGAAGTGGTGGGGGAGGTCACTCTAGTACAGAGGCAGTTCATGGTACAACACACACTGCGTCACAGGCGAGACCGTGTCAAAACACAGACTCTGAATACCTCAGCCACCACCAGCGCTGTTTGTGAATTTGTGTGTGTCAGTGTGATTGTGCGTGCAGATGTGTGCATTGGTATCGTGAGAGAGGGAGGCAGTAGATCACAGTTCCTTGTCGTTATTTTTAACCAGAGCTGTGGTGGTTGCATGAGGAAGCGTGTCTGTCTGGGTTCGTGTCTTGCTTTAGGTGCACCAATTGTCTCTTTCTGCCTCTTTAGCTATCTCCGTGAGAGAGGATGTAAAATATAACTTAGAATAAAAATGTATACACGAACACGCCGCTACTACCTTGATGTTCATCTGAACAGTACACTTTGTTTAACAGTGTTTCGCATGAAGCTGAGAGTGTTTCTGTGTCGAGCAGTAAGCGAAAGAGCGGAAAAGAGAAAGTCTGCTAATGAGCAGTGTGTGTGAGCTTTGTGCTGACAGTAACTAACCCCACCACTCCCAGGCACACACACACTCACACACACACTAACATGCACACATGTCCTCAGAGACATGTGTGGAGAAAGTAGTCCCAGCGTGAGAGTAGTAATTAGACTCCCATCCATTAACACAAGGGGCTGTGGAGGAGGACGAGCAGCAGGTGCGTAGGCGTGTGTGTGTGTGTGTGTGTGTGTGTGTGTGTGTGTGTGTTTCTGCCAGTGTGTATTTGTGTATGTCTGTGATTTTCCTTTGTGTACATGTACATAATAATCATGTGCGAATACATTGTTAATTGGGAGCAGTCTCTATGTGTGTGCGTACAGCATGCCTGCGAATGTGTAGCTGTATGCTAACAACACCGTGCAGGAGTGTGTTTGGTGACCCTAAAGTATGGATGCATCTGTTACAGGAACTCAGCAGCAGGTGTGAACACAGTGCAAAGACAGAGAAAACATGTTCAAAGACCAGTTTGTTTACACATTCAAAGTTGATGAGGCGCAGAGGAGGAAGAGCTCAAACTGCAGTTTCCTCCGTGTATCCTGGCTTAGTCGTTTCACTAGCTTCATTCAAATAAACCAGAATTCTTAGTTAATGGTATAAGATAAGATAAGATAAGATAAGATAAGATATCCCTTTATTAGTCCCACAGTGGGGAAATTTACAATATTGCAGCAGCACAGTGTACAAAAAACACAGCAGGAGGAGGGGAAATAACATTTTTAAAAATACAATACAATAAAGGAGGGGGGTAAAGTGTCTCAAAAATATTTCACAGTACTATTAGAAAAAGTGTCTCAGTAATTCACACAAGTACTACTAATTGTTTGGTCTACTGGGAGCAGTGCTGATTGTACAGTCTAACAGCTGTAGTTAGACTACAACTGTAGTTAGTTAGCTGTAGTTAGACAGTATAGAGGATTTGTTGCAAAGTCAGATGTAGCTCTGCAGGCTGACAATGTCATTTCCTAGAAATGTGAAATAAAATGTCAAAGGATGCAAATGAAAATTATACAAATAAAATGATACCATAATAAATATGACGTATAGACTATATGGTTTGAGCTAGAGTGCATCATTGCAGCAATGAGCTTACATCATTTTTACCTACTATCACTACAACACTATGCTACATAATTATACTGCATGAAATTAGCCCTACTGACCGGGAGACAACAAGCCGATAAAAAAAGAATAGTTGGAATCACTTTAGTTCAGTCAGACAACTCAGGGTTTGAAATGTTTATCATCAAAACAGCAGAACATACAATTGTTTAGGTTTGTTGTCGGCTCCAACCTTAATCACTCCCTGCAGATATGTTTACATAGAGGTATTGGGGAGTGATGAGCACATTTCATGAACCCTCTAACTGGAGCCTACAGGTGGATGCTGGGGTGGTGGTGGGGCTTTAAGTGCAGGTAGCATTACGCATGCAGGGCAGCAGTAACACTGACAGGCAGTGGAGGAGATGGGAAATAGTTGCAGCTTAAATAGTCCACCAATGTCTGTCATGTGAATATTGTGTGTACACATGCAGAGCAGCTCGAGTTGTCTGCCTGAACTGGCTCACATTTAAACTTTTAAGCATAAAACAAACATCGCTATTGTTTTATTCAATATTCAAGTTAGCTAACATAACAGGAGTTTATGTAACAAAGTACATTTCACATATCTTAATGATTGACTATCTTTGAAAATAATGCTTAGTATTTCTAAGTATCTGAGTAATGTAGCTATTACCAAACACGTGAGCTACAGTGAGATGGTTATTTTTTCTAGATAAAACAATGAATTTTGAAAATGACTTTTAAGAAAAATGTTGAGAAAATATTTTAAAGTGGTACAGTTGCACATTTTGTGGCCTCGAGCAGTGTGGTTACAGATTACAACCAACTGAATACCCCTCGCTTTCACCCTCCCCTACAGTGTCTAAAGCCAATGCTTTGTTTGTTCGCTCTGGGCTTCTGTTGAAAAATGACATTGAAACATGGCGGGCGCCATGAACGAAGACCTTTTCTATTCCCTCTGATTAAACACTTTCAAATACCTAAGGACACAGAGTAGAACACATACCTTTGCGCAGGCTCAACACTCACTTTTAATAAAATAAACCTCAAAAAGATGATTCATCAGGTAGTTTATCTGTAATAGACAGAAATGAACTGTTAAAGATAGTGAAATATAATTCCTGGATCCACATATTTATCTGGAAGATTTAATGGGCTCTTCTCTCCCACATGCCCAACCATGTTTCATGAAAATCTGTCAAGTAGTTTTTGTGTAATCCTGATAACAAACAACCAACAAACAAATGCTGGTGGAAAACAGGTTGGCTGAGGTAAATATCCCATTTTGTTTCTGCCCCTAAATCCACTTACACACTATCCTATACACTATAATAAAGGGTTGCACACTGAATATCACTTTTTCTTTAAAAAAAAATTGATTCATTGTTGTAAAACACACAGCAAAAGATAAACTTATTACATCAGTCTATTATTCAGAATAACATGTGCCTTTATGACACCGTGACCCTACAATCAGTACCAATCATGGTTCATCTCATTGTTCTGGACAGGGTGTAAGCCATACATATACTGTATGTGTGTCTAACCTGGACTCTTTAGTCAGAAAGAGGTTCAAACTAGAGAGAGCCTGAGTGTGTGTGAGACAGAAAGAATGAAAGGAAAAGCGAGTGTGAGAGTGTGCTGTATACAAACCACAACTTTGCTCCATACTGTAATTTACCCAGCCACCAAAACCGCCGCTGCTTCTGCTGTTGCTGCCTTACACTGTGGCAGAGTTTAGCTTCTCTGGCTGTCTCATTGGCTGGGGCTGGCTAGCTTTAGTAGACAGGGGTTATGCTAACCCTATGACTGTTTGTTTATCTTGCTGCCAGAACCGACCATTAAAAGTGGGCCCTGAGTCAAGAGCACAAAAACAGACGCTTGTCATGTTCGAGGGCTGTAATTGTAGCTCTCGCGTGATGTTTTTATTTTCCCTCTGACCTCGCTGGATAAACTCAAGAAGCCACTTAACATCGGGCTTGGCTTGCCAGAGCCCAGAGAAAGAATTAAGCAACATGCAGTCAAAAGAGACACATTTTCCTCCCATGCCTGTTTAATTCATAGCTGGAAGCACTTCCTGTTGCTTTTAACTTTACCCTATTCTCCTGACAATAAAAAGACTGAGTACCTGTTGCTTGATTATAATGTCTCCATGTACTCCCTTTAAATCTTCTGAATTATCACTGGCGGTGAGATAAACGATACAGCAAACTTTTGAATGCTACCACACAAGTAGTAAATGGTTTGTTTACTATGGGAAACAGGCATCTTCAAATTAGCTTTGGGCAGATTGCTATGTGCATAAAACAGTCCTGCACCACCGCTGTAGGAATGTGGAGAAAATGAAGTTTAAATTTTAACTTCAGCTTTAACTTAAGCTGGAAACACAGGCTACTCTGGGGACGCAATCGCTCCCCTTCTCCAGCTCTCCCTCTTGTCCCTCTCTTTTTATCTGCGTCTATGTCTGCGTAGTGTTAACTGCAATCATCGACACAGTGAAGACTAAAGACAACATGATTTAAGGCAAGAGAAGGAGAGAGGAAATTGGCTCGGTTACCATTTGCTACGTGACAGGCATAATGGACAGTTTTGAACCAGGCCAGGAGAGTGTCGTCTCTTGAGGCAGAGGAACTCAGTGAGATTAAAGGTTAAGACAGGTTAATTACTTCAATAAGACACCCAGATGTGTTCAATGTTGTTGTTACATCAACCTACTTTATGGAAGAATTCAAAGGAAGAAAAGTGAAGCTTCAGAGCAGATGATCAAATGTAAAGCTGCCATTCACAGAAGAATCCAGGAAAAGAGAAGTAAATGTTTCTCTGAAATAATTAACAGCCAAATACCATTAAGTAAACCCTTTATTTTGAAAACTCTAATGATTTAATGTTGGATTACTGTGCATAATTTTTCTTCTGTAATGTCGATGATAGGAAATAAAAAGTAAAAAAAGTAAATGAAAAACAAAGTCTTCCATGTGGCACAAAATGGCACAGTGTCATTGCTGTCATTGTCATTGTCATGCCCAGTGCCCATAATGTGTAAGTGGTAAATGTCCTTGCATCCATCCGTGCATCCATGGGAGTTTTGGTCTTAAAATGAGGTGTGATCAGTTGCCTTGTTGTTATCTTGAGTCAACATTAAGCCTCTGCACCATTGACCAACAAAGCCTGGTCTACAGTCAATGCTATTTCAAGGGCACATCAGATGCACCTCCATATAGTATATGTACACTTGTAATTCACGGATCTGCTCTGAGATCATCTGAATCCACCTGTACATTTCCATCCACCCTCCACCCCTCTGAACAATTATTTTCTCTGATTTAGAGACTCGACGACGGCTTTACTCCAAACAATTTCACAATATAAACCTGGACTCTGTGTGACCTACTGGATGTGAAGTTGTGAAAGTTATTTAGAATTAAATCTAGTTTCTTTATGGTCTTTATATTTTATGGCTTCAGTTTCAAGTATCTTCAAAACAGCATGATGTTCATTTTGTAAAGTACGATCCCATTTGGAGTAAATATACGTGCTGGGTATGCTTTAAGGCGTGGGTTGCCAAGTCGTTACCTTAATGTTCCCTCAAATTATTAGTCTGATTGAATCAGGACACAGGGCTAGCGATGTGTAGTGTCCCCATGTATTTTTTTTAACTAAATATGGTCACTTTTGGCTGAAAACCTTAAAAAAAGCCAACAATTAATTTAAAAAACCAAGATGGTGACAACTGTTAAGCCAAACTCTGGTTGTCACAGTGGCTCTGGCCACAATTCATTATAATTTATGGTGGTGATAGAGGAAAAGGGGAATCACCCGAGTCAGTAGGATCTACAGGGACCATAAATGTCTACAAAAGTTCAGGGAAATCACTTAATTAGAGTAATGGACTGACCAAGCCAGAGAGTCACGCTGGTACTGTAGCTACAAAGTCCATCAACAGTGCAGCATATTTATAATCAACCTAAATCAAATATTAAAGACAGATGTTTAGAATTTCAGAATTTTCAAAACAACAATTTTGGCTCAATGAAGAAAGATGATCTCGCAGATGTGCATGCTCAAATAAAATCATACAAAAAAAACAACTATTAATGTGACCTCAAAATACCCATTCAGCCTGTTCATGGTAGGACTGTTGCACCTTTATAATGCCTTGCTATAAATAGTGAATGGAACATGATTTTTTTTTTCTTCGCCTGCTAGCCAGCAGTAGAGGTACTAACAGCACCAAATCAACATCTGTATAAAAGGAGTCAGCAGGCAAAGCACATGCAGAGACAGGGGTGTGATGTATTTTATAGTGTTTTATATGTGCAAACCAGGACATTTAAAAACCAGCTAGCAGCCTGTTAGCAGCAAATTCAAAGAAGAAGAAAATAAACCAAAAATGTCTGCAGACTGGAAGACAACACGAGGACCAGGAACTCCTTATCCTCCAGCCAGAGGAGGAGATCAACCACCATGTAATTGGGACGGTAAATGATTGTTGTTGCCATGTTATTCCATTGTTTAGAAAGAGTTGCTTAACGTGTCTGTAAAGTATCACACCAAACACACACATCTCTTGCTTGCAGAATGCTGGCATGCTATCTAAAATCATGCACTGGGCAAGCATTAGTCAGTTTGTTCAGTAAAAAAAAAAACAGCACTATTGACTTGAATTTGACATTTCTTTATTGCTCAGTCACTTGTTTGTCATCCATACTGTTAAATGACAGACAGATGGACCGACAGATGGACAGACAGACAGGGTGTGGCTCCCCTGCAACAATACAGTGGAATAAACAATTAGCTGTCAAAGCTCGAGGGTGAACACATTATACCCTCATTGTGTAGGGTCCATCAGGCCATTGTGGTGGATGAATTGTGTGTATGGAGGAAGCCACATTGGTACAGTGAGTCTCTGTGTGTTTGTTTGTACTTTTGTAAAGATGTGTGGCATGCCAGTGGAAAGAGGAATAAACATCTGTTAATAGTCTGAGCTCCACTTGGAAACATTCTCTGAGTGTTTGCTGTTCTGGAAGTGACAGGTAAACACAGGATTTATAAAGTTGCCTCACAGACGTTGGTTTTCACAGTGTCTTGTCTGTGGTGAGCTCCACTCACCAGCGAGCCAGGACATCGGGGTAAAGAGCAGGAAAAGCTGCCTTTGGCCTTTAGTGGCACCAAATAAGTGACAGCCCTCTTTGGTATCCCACACTAACCACATCTAGTGGAGTCTTCCTAAAACCTCCACCCTCTGCTTTGGATTAGATCTCCCGGCCATCCCACCCAGTGACTGAACACTGAGGCCTGGGTAGTTGGCAAATGCGAGGTGGTTGTCTGAATGAGACCGCAGGCCGACTTGGCTGACTCCTCCAGCTTCCTTGGTAGACCTTCACTAAGGCTTCATTACAGACTTTGGAGCCAAGGGCTGGACCACACTGTGTGCATGTGAATGTGTGTGTTTATGTGTGTGTAAGTATATCTGTGGCCATTTTTGCATATATATAACTGTTTGCTTATGTGTGTCTGTGTTTACTGGTGAGCTGTCTCAATTTCTCTCTCATGCATCTGTGCCTTCACATTACGTGTTCAATGTGACCATGTGTGTCTCTCAGTCTACATGATTTTTGCACACTCTCCACACTTTAAGTCTAATTAAGAGGGGGAAAAAAAGTCTGAAGATTTTTTAGTTCCCACAACTAAAAGACGTCACCCTTGTTCAGACAGACCTCGGGTTTCAAAAATAGAAGAATTATCTTTAAATAACTGCCAGCAGCAGATTTTCCTGTGCCTTTCATGAACCAGAAAAAGACTCAACACTCTGTGGGCTTGAGTGAGTGGCAGTTTTGGGTTATGCTGCAGTGCAAGGAATGTTCATGATGCATCAACTGACTGCTTCTTTCTGTTAATAAAAACAAGCACACATACAACCAGTAAACCCCTGGGCCAAGTCTTGACTTGGATGACACCAAGTCAAGACTTGAGAGCATGTATGAATATGATGATGAAATGTATTATTCATATGTAAAACACGTACAAATACATGCACATACATACATTTAAAAATGCTGTCAAACAGCAGAGAAATGGTGATTAACTTGTCAAGAATGAACTTGATGTGTTTTGCGTGCGTATGTGTGAACACTTCAAAGTACACTGAATGTACGAAAGAGTATTACGGCCATACTGACAAATAAAAATATCTGAGTTTTTGAGGACAAAGTTGAAATACTATGAGAATAAAGTTGTAATTATATGAGAAAAAAATCATAATAGCACACTGATGGAAACAACGATAGCACTGCAGTCAACCACTACCAGCTTTAATTAATTTATTCTTGTGAAATTATTCTCATAATATTTCAACTCTATTCTCATAATCTCTGTTTTTTCAATGTGGCCCTAATACTCCGTTATGTCACACAATGCTGTCACTCATTGCAAATGAGTTTTCTGAGGTTCAGTGGTCTGGTGAGGCCTGTTTCTGTTTCCATCCTGAAGGAGAAAGCAATGAAATATATTTACTAAAGTACATACAATTCTAGGACACTTATACTTTACCTGAGTATTCCAATCCTATGCTACTTTGAACTTCTGCTCCTCTACATTGAACTTTTTACTGCACTAGATTTGTTTGACATCTATAAGTACTATGTTTCTTTGCAGTTTATGATTTTACAAACCTATAATGAGTACAGAAAGTAACTTCAACTAAACAGCAGTAAATAGAATACCTCTATAGGCATAATTAGCTCTACCACAGTCAGCTGCAACTTTAAAGTGTTAGATGTTAATGCGTTAGTGATGACAACCCAGTGGTATAAAACATAATGTAATCTATAAGTAATGCAATAGTAACAGGCCATTTACTGGTAAAACAGTCCGTCTTATTATTGTCTTGTTTATATTTTGCTGATATATATAAAGTACAAATATAAATGTGGTACATTTAATTGTAATGAAGTATTTTATTGCCATCTTTACTTTAATAGAGGACCTGAGTATGTCTTACCACTGCCTCCCTATTTTTACTCATACTCATTCTGCATGTGTTCTTCATTTCCTTGTATAGATTCCCTCTTTATTATAATATCTCCCTCCCTATAGTCATGTCTCCCTCCTCCCTTCTTTCTTTATCACTTCTTCATCTTATCCTCTCCTCCCTTCATTTTTCCTTTAGCTTTCCATTCTCACTTCCCACACCTCACCTCTGCATTGCGCTCTCTCCATCACTTTCATGCTCAGACCTGAATCACTTTATCTTTTCTCTCATCCCTCTGCCTCCCTGTGCTCTGTCTCTCTTTCTCTCCCAGGGGAGTGGTAATGGGATGATGGGTGGGTGGGCAGTCATCACGAGTTTTGCCTTGCAACAGAGGCCTCTCTCTCCTCCCACAGCCTCATGCAGCCATCCATCTCCATAAGCACACACTGACTGGGAAGCCACAGCCCACCTCAGTGTTTCAAACCTACGAGCACACACTTACTCTGAATGCACATAGAAAAGCGCTAGAATAACACAATCAGAAAGGAAAGAGGAAGAAGAATGGCTACCAGTGAGGAGACAGACTTGAAAATTAACTTTTTCGATATGAAGAAAGTAAACTTAACACAAATAGACTCAAATGTGACAATGCCACAAACAAATTCACCTCATATGAGCACAGTCATAACCCAACGTTATTATTATAACTTCTTAACCTAGCTCCACTCTTGTACTTGGATGATCTCTTTCTCCTCTTTCTCAATGTCACTCTCTCTATCGTATACAATCTCTCTCCTTAGACAAACCCAGAAGCAATTTGTCTCTGTAAAGCCCATCTAATAGCAGCCTGAAATCGATGTCTTAAAGGCAAAGGCCTCTTAAAGAAAGCCTGCAGCCCAGCTCCCAAGGCTTTAAATCACTTGATTATTGGTTTTATGAGTGTGACCCTTGTGGAAATAATTGCTAATGTTCCAAGAGTAACCAGTGGAAAGACGGGTAATGGGGCAATTTATAAATTCTGATTGTAATACATGGAAAGCATCCAGGCCATCTCCTCACTGTTATTTTATGGTTGCTCATAAAAGCAGGCCAAGCAGCACAACAATTGTGGCGACCGCAGCTATTAAAATCAATACTGCTGTCACAAATGCTGTTGTTGCTGCCCATTTGTTGTCTGAGGAAAGGGAAGCCTTTAGGACGAAGACCAGCAAATTAAATTGTGAAAATATGCTATCTGCTGTGAACAGAGAGAATGAAAGTTGGTTTTGAATAATGTTTCAGAAATGTTTCTTAAATAATCAAAACACACACCCTTATGGCTTGATGTGTGCTCACATTAATATTGTCTAATACCTGAGTGGATCAGAGCAGACATACATATCTGCTCTGTAAACAACAAAACCCATATAGGAAAAAGTTACATTTTACTGTTTGCATTAATTCATCCAAATAGCTGTATTTGTATGGAAATGCAATCAAATCCTTGCATAAAGCAGTAATGTCACTGCTCTGCCATAGCCAGACAATTACGCAAACACCCAGACAACCAAGTCCTAAAGTGTCCTTATTTCATTTTAAAACATGAACATGTCACATCCCGTACCTTAACTTGTGGAGCAAGATGAGAAACAAATATTCACGAAGGAAATGTGCACCGATACTGTCAGTTTGAAGGCTAGGTAGCTAATTAGCTGCTCAGCTGCGAAGATTGCATAAGTACCTGCAAATATCATTCACTTTGTTACTGTAAGATGCTAGCATGGTCCTGATCATGGGCGTTTTTAGACCTTAATTTCATCTCAGCATGTATGAATGTTCTGAGACTGTCAAATTGGTCATAGAGGTGTAAGACAAAGTGAATGGATGGCTTTGTTGTTAAGTTGTGGGGTAGATACCCTAGTCATCAAATATTCACCTATTCTAACTTCCCAGATGAATAACTCATGAGCCATAAATTGTCAGAAATGACACCTTTTTGTATCGTAGTTAGGTAGACAATGAGCTACGATCTCATATTAATCAAAACAAGCCATCCTCTGAGCTGGACGAATAACATTAGTCTCTATGTGCAGCTGGAGCTACAGCTACTTGTCTACAGCTGTCAGACCAGTGCACAACGACTGTCTACAAAGTGCAAATCCAAACAGCACAAAAAATATGCTTTTGTATAGGTGGCATGGTGGGGTGGTGGGTAGCGCTGTTACGTCACAGCAAGAAGGTCCTGGGTTCAAATTCATTTTCTAATCAATTCTAATCCTGAGGACCTGGGACTTTTCTGTGTGGAGTTTGCATGTTCTCCCTGTGGCTGCATGGGTTCTCTCCCTGTTCTCTGACTTCATCTCACCACCAAAAACATACAATATAGTTGAATTGGTGACTCTAAATTGACCGTAGGCGTGAATGTGAGTGTGATTGGTTGTTGATTTTTCTATGTGGTCCTGTGATGAACTGGTGACTTGTCCAGGGGGAACCCCGTTTCCCGCCCAAAGTCAGCTGGGATAGGCTCCAGCCCCCGGCGACTCTACACAGGATAAGCAGTTACAGAAAATGAATGAAATTGGGGGGTTTTGTATAATTTTGCGGAATTTTTATTAATTTCATTTAATCGATCATTCAATAACTTTACTCTTATACAGTTTTGTGCTACCAGAGTCTGGAAAACCACTGGGGGTCTCCTGAGGGTTAAACTACAGTGACTGTAAAATTTTGGGGAATTTGTATTGGTAAAAATATGCAATAACTTCTCTCTTATAAAGCTCATTTTACATGGGTGATGTCCTGTGCTGAGTCGACCCAATAAAATGAGGGTTTGTATGAAGTCAAATGTAAATGTATTTTTTTCTGACTCGGGGCTGTTTGACCCTCAGATCTTTGATGAGTTGCCCCATTTTTTAAATTCTTTTTTTTAAGAAAAACTAATAGTTTATCTCTTGCCATCATGACATACAGGCCACATTTCGAAGCATTCCTGAAATGTGACTCATGCACCCTTTCTATTATTGCAGCCACTGAATGTTTTTAAGTTGTTTTTGGTCTCAGATTGTTTTCTCTTTCCAGTTTGCTTCTTGTCCAGGTGCACAGATTGGAGGGACATCTTGATTTAATCTGAATTGTCTGATGTTTCTTTCATTGTTTGATGATATGGTGGCTTGTCCTCATGTGGTTCAGAGACTGGAACAGTTTTTGGACATTTCTCCTCATGTCTGTTTTGCTATAATTAGATTTTTTACTTCATGATGAGTCTTTGTCTGGTTTCAGGGCTCCTCTCTCTAAAACAGCTGGGTTATATTTTGAAATCTGTTATTGGTCTCTCTTATTGATTAACCATACTAATTAGTTTACCTCTGAAGATAACATAAACCACATTTCCACTACGTAGTGCCGGCCCTACTGGACTCGACTCAGCCTGGTATCTGGCACTTCTCTTTTCCAGTACGGGACAGTACGAACTCAGGGCAGATGGATGGCGCATGAAACTGGAGTGGTGTAGTCTTCAACATGACACACACCTCTCCTGATCCTCTCATCGACTATCAAAGACAGGAACGTCTGCACCTCCTCAATATAGCAGCCACAATAAAAGAAGGTTATGGCAGCTAAAGTAGCTTTCCTGTTTGCGTGTAGTGGTCATTGATCCATGCGTGCCAGGCATTGACCAATCAGTGGTCTGTAATGTTTCACGTGACCTTTTAATACCTGCTCAGCAAGCGGTAGTTTTTCACTAATGGAAAATGAAAAATGGCGAGTAGAGTCGAGTAGATTGGACCCTGTGCTACGCAGTGGAAATGGGGCTATTGAATTGAGGTTTGTCTGTTTGCAAGTGAAAGGGGTTGAATTCTTCTGCAAACAGCTTGTTTCATTATTCATTTTCTTAAAAAATTATTTTGTGGGGTAAAACTCACGTCAGTTACTAGTAACTCATTAAAAGTATTTATGTGGCAAATGAAAGTATCATATGTTGAATAGTATTAATGTTGAATTGTTATTCAGTAAATGAGTGATTTAACTCGGGGCTGAACAATTTTGCAAGGCTCTATATGCATATCGCATTCTCATCAGGGGCTGAGCACCCCTGAAGGTCTGATCCCAGAAAAACTGCAGTTAGATTAGTCCTAAATACCCCTGCAAACAACATGCTGTCTTGACATCACATGTAGGCGACAACACAAGTTTGTTGATTTCTTCTCTAGTTCTCCTGCCAGAGCTCAGCTTGCCAGCTGCCGTTCAAACACAGGCTCTAAAGCTCCCTTTCAGATAGCTGAGAGGAGAAGGGGAATTACAGATTTTTCCCAAAAATACCCCTTTGCTCAACTTTTCATAATGAAAGACTATTAACAATACATTCCTGACCTTATTTTGATTGTAGGAGACAGAAGGAGATGATTCTCATTCTTTGATCTCTGTGACAACTCCATCTATTATCCAGGATACTCCCACACCCCAGTTTTGTGCCTGCCATTGCCTTAGGTGGGCAGGGTGCTCCGCCCAGCAGGACCCCACCCTTCCTAAAAGAAACTAAATATTTTATTTGTTATGATGTGAATTATTATTATTACCTTTATTTTGAAATTTTATTTGTATAGTTTGTTTCTGCTTCCTCCTTTGTCCTCTCATCCTCTCTGCTTCTGTCATCGTTACCAGTGCAGAAGTCACTAATAATGTAATTATAATATTAACTTACTGCTATAAAGGTTCATGCAGCAAAATCACTCAATTTTCTCTATTTATTTCATGATGTTGCAACATCTAGTCAATGTTAAGTGTATTTATTATACTATTGATTAATAAGCCTGTTTAGAAATTACAGTTGCACATCACCTGTATTATTAACACATACATTTAAAAGTGGTTTCAGTGTAGTATAGTATAGTATATAAAGATTAATGTTAAATATTCCCACAGTGATATGCTGATTTTATAGTCCTTAAATGCTTTTAGTTAATGATGATGATAAGTAACTTCTCAATGACATGTAGAAATTTGGAGCCTATCCCAGCTGACTTTAGGCAGGAGGCGGGGTACACCCTACTCCAGGGCCACATAGAAAGACAAACAACCATTCATTCACACTCACATTCACGCCTACAGTCAATTTAGAGTCAGCAATTCACCTACAGCATATTACATGTTTTTGGTGGTGGGAGGAAGCTGGAGAACCTGGAGGGAACCCACACAGACACGGGGAGAACATGCAAACTCCACAGTCCCAGGCCCTGGATTTGAACCCAGGACCTTCTTGCTGTGCAGCAACAGCACTACCCACTGCGCCGCCGTGCCGCCCAAACAGATTTATTTCATTATTGTAATCCATTTAAAAACAAAGATGGACCATCGTCAACCTCAAACCTTTGAAATCCAGGCACCCCAACCCCTGTGGCCCATCCGCATCTAACAGCCAACCTCAGGGAAAGAGCGCACGCTGCTATGCCAAGAGAAACTGATGTTACCATGAAAATAAACACATGAACCTGCAGACCATCTCCCTGCCGCCTCACTCCTTAACATTTTTTTTTACCACTTCTGCCTTTCACCTCTGTAATCTGAGGTGAAGCCCAACTCCTTAGGTACGTGTGACTTGCATAGATGCCACCTGCTGTGTGGCTCTACAGCAGACCAGAGAAAAAGACAGAGCAGAGAGTAAATGGAGGTCTCTGGCCTGGAGCTTAATGACACCCTGCTCCTTTCCTCTTTCAAGCCTCACCACAGCTTTGGTCTGCTCTCCTTTGGTCCAGTCAGTAGGACATCACAAATAGCCCATTCCCTCTCTGTAAGGCTCCAACAGCCAGCATGCATGGGAGGCTGCGATGTTCCACTACAGCTTGAAAATGT
This sequence comes from Chaunax sp. Z400, assembly GCA_037577475.1. Taxonomy (NCBI): domain Eukaryota; kingdom Metazoa; phylum Chordata; class Actinopteri; order Lophiiformes; family Chaunacidae; genus Chaunax; species Chaunax sp. Z400. The sequence goes on from CM075184.1 coordinate 13,470,322, forward strand.
TTTTGTGGGATGTGTGTATATTATAATATAATGTATATTTGTCTTATTAATATTTGTTCACATCTATCGTACCGCAGATAATTACATGCAAATGTGATCTCAAATGTAAAGCAGATTTGGAGGAGTGTGTGTGTGCAGCACAGATGGGCTCAGACTTGGACAGATAGCTTACATGAACGTTGTGTATCTCATATTCATTAACACACACACACACACACACACACACAGCTTAGACACATTTATGCTAACACTAGCATTACACATGAACACACACTTTGGTAATAGCAAGTTGTGCAAATGCAGAACTGTCTCCATGTGGTAATGCTGTATGTGTCACACAACTCCACCCTAAACAGACGACAATGTGAACCTCGTGTCTCACAGACTTTACATTCTCGGAATCTAAAAACACACAATGTATTACTCACCCTCAATTTTTAAAACCTAAGTTTGACATTGGAAACATGCTCGGCAGGGTGAGAAGAAGTCAAATCAGATGGCTGCAGATGAATTTGGTTCTTGTGTGGTTAATAAAAGCTCTGGGGTAACAGTTTGAGGCAGCATCTAATTCAGTCCACATTCAGTTAGAGGGAAGCCACAATGCTTGTGGGTGGTCCAGAGCCTGTCAGCACTGCCATTTTATCTTCTGATGTCATATGTTTAGATTTAAGGCTCAATTTGCTCTCCTTTCCCCATGCCACAGCAGCTAAATGTGCTCAGAAGAAAAACGCCAGTGAACAGGCAGAGAGGGAAAGTCCAAATGTAAAGATTCTTTTCAGGAATATAAACTAGATGAGAAGACTGGCTTTTGGGACGTTTGTGCTTTAAGCCTTTGTGTAGATATAAATATCGCCTAAAAGCTGTGAGAATGCTTTTCTGTCTTTACAAGACAAATAACACAAACAGAGAAATGATGCAAGGCAGCAGCCTACAGCTCTTTCAGTGCAGGACAAAAAAAGTAATTTGATCCACCCCTGAGAAATTCAATAAGGCACGGGGATCTCAATCTAAAATCTCTCAGCGTCACTATTCCATCAAATGCATTGACGTGATTCCATATCTCCAGACCTAAGCCTCTGCGAGCCCCTGATGAAGAGTAATCCATCTTGATCAGAAAACAATATGATGAACAATCCCTCCAATGTATTGATGTTGACAACTTAGCCATCAGATTGTCATTGTGGGTTTGTGGGTGAGCAGTGCAGCAAAAACAATGTGCTATCAATGCATTCTATGAGGCGCCGTTTGCAAAAAGGCGGAAAATAATACATCTAAATCTTGCAGGTGTGTACTTTATGTGTGTGCACACACTCACCACACACACCTCCACTGTTCTGTGATACACATTTGAAAGACAGTGTGTCAACTTGCACATCGATGCATTTACACACCCACAGTTGTGTGCGTTCAGTCAAACACACTCAAACAGTTTCCATCCCACTTTAGTTGTTCATCTTGGTTGCGGTGTATTATAGGTCACAGTTATGCAATTGTGTAGGTAGCCTATTTTTTCTGAACTTCTCTTTCACTTTATTTCTTTCTCTCTGTATTTCTGTTTCGTCTCTGTTAAAAGGTTTGATTTATTTAGAAAAGCAGCAACAAAATAACGAGTCAACTGACAGAAAATGTATTGGCAACTTTGATAGTCAATTTAAAGATTATAATGTTTTTATGAGCACAACTGATAAATTATATTGAACAATATTTCCTTGGATTTTGGTGTAATAGTCAGACAAGTTGTCAATATGCCAGTTTGGGCAAATGTTTTTTTGCTATTTTCTCACACGCTATGCTCTCAATTAGACTTGAGAAAATAATCAGTAATGAAAATAATCATCAGCTGAAGCCCTCACTTCCCATACTTTGTTTTATAATTCACTGTAAAACACTTGCCTGGTTAGAATGTTTGGACTGTTTGGGTGGATCTTCTGACTTGAAGAAGATGCCAAAAGATCCACTGGTTTCAAACACATCATCATAGCAGACTATTCATTGTCTATTGCCCTGTGATGAATGCTGGAGTGTTTTTGTTAATTATGCATGTTGTTTTGTAGCTTTTACTTGCAGCTCTGCCATGTGGTCGTCATGGCTTCCAACCACATCAGCCAGACAAGAAGAGCATGACGGCTGTCTGCTCACATCAGTGACCACACACAGACACAGATATGAAGACATATCTGATATGAAAGATGTAAGTAGTGTGTGTGAACCAATTTTATGTTTTTCTAAGTGTGTGTGTGTGTGTGAAAGTGTTCTGAAACTTTGAGACAAACTGCAGCTTTTAGCAGAAGATAAGACAAAACATTTTCCATTCTGACTTATCAGTTATACCTTAAACACTTTGACAGCATTTAACAACACATGCACAGATTATGAATGGTTCAGTTTAGGTCTAGATGCATGCAAAATATGCAAGATGCATGCAAAATACATGTTTAAGGAACATGTATTCATATAGAAGAGACAAATCATCTTTTGCTTCACCTTGTTGATATTATCAATGAATTCATGCAAACTAAAGGAAAAAAATTATGTTTTGGGGAATTAAATATTCACAAGTCAAATATATATTCAGATAGACATAGAAACATATTGATGTAGGAGGTAATTTGGGCTTGTTCTGGATGTTCTTGTGCTTGACTGTGAATAAATTCTAATATAATAACAGGACACAAATTAAGAGAAATAGTTGATGTTTTCTCTGGTCGGTTTTGCTCATTATTTGTGTCGCAGATGTCTGTTTGGAAGAATAAATAAGTCTCTATTTCTTCCCCAAGTTGCAACCAGTTCTAGTAATGTTCATCTGATGCAGTTTGGCTTGTAGGGGAGTCAATTTACCTTATTCTTTCTTTATTGAGAAAAAAAGAGAAGACTCATAGTGAACAACGTCTCACCAGTTGCCATGACAACCCACCATATCCATTAACCTGTGGGGAAAAAAAATGACTGTAGCCGTCACACACACAGGAGCACTCTGTCGGCCATGGTTTGAGGGCAGAGGCAAATCTTGTTTACAGCACAGAGACTCACTCATACACACATATACACACGCACAAATAAACTGCACGGAAACAATCTATCCAATCCACACCACAAAAAAACAACAACCTTCAAACAGCTCTGTCTGCACATCCTGTATAGATGTGAGCCACCAGAGAATACAGTAATCCAAAACTGCATGTGGTGTTACAGTTTCGACGTCAGATATCCACACACAGACAAGCTCTTTCTCACACTGAGAAATTGAAAGACAGTTGGAAACACTTAACATATGGCTAAAATATGTTATACGCTGTTAGAAAGTGTGTGCAGAAACCCAGACTGCTCCTTTAAATTTTTCGGGTAGGTCTGTGTTTGAAGCGTGAATGTTTCAGAGCTGCAGGAGGCGAAGAGCTGTAGGTTGAGAGAGGCTGCTACTTGTGGCTTTTGGGTTTTAGGGCTTTTATTTAAGACAGTTGAGTTTCCTTGTCAACAAATTTAGGTCATGTAAGCCACTATACTGGGGTTGTAGGACAACAGACACGAGAGCAAAAAAATGGTGGGCCTTAAAAATAGTCATGGTAATGCATTTCATTGCATTTGAATGAATAAGGTTAGATTTAATTGGATTTTAATTATCAGTCAAAGTGCAGCAGGCAGTAATCACCAGGGAATGGTGTGTAGAACCACAGTGACTAACATTTTACATGATTCTCAGGATATTCAGCTTTTCTGTAGGAAAACAAAAATTACTGCTCTGTGGTTGTATGCCTCTGTGCACCTGTCAAGTTGCAGTTTGCATCCATGTCTGTCCAGACTCATAATACACTGTATGTGGTGAAGACTTCGGAGGAATTTGATAGTGTTGGTTGCTGTACTCTGTACTTTTAAGAGAGCTGACTGAATTGCATGAGTACTACTGAGTGGCTATTCACAATAAATCAATCTGTGCCCATTTCTGGTAGCTCTGAGCGTATCTGAGTGAGAGAGTCACTTACAGTAAATAGAAAGAGAGAGAGAGACAGACTCCTGCATACCTGCATTACAATAATTATAATGCAAAATGCAAAGTTGGCATGGGAAACATATCTAACCTGGGGCAAAACCTGGTCAAATACAAAATATATCTAAAAGCTGACAAGTGTACCATGTTTGATAGCCTTAAAGCAAAGTCCCTTGCAGCGGCGGCAGCTAATATTAGCACATCATAATGGTGCTGTGCTCATTTATGGAGTACGAAACTTTAATGAGACATCCACATTTTCATTGACTTCATGTAATTAATTAGCTTGCTGGATCAGTTGTTGTTCAAGATAACCAGCCTTTCTTCACATTTTTGGATGACGTTAGATGAACATTTGTACTAGCATTAACACTATTTAAGTGTAATTTCCATGAACAATAAATTTAAAATTTCCAGTGATAAACACACTGTCTTTATAATAATGAAGTTGACCTTCATTAACCAACCAAAATGTAATCAGTTCCTCCAGTTTTCTGGCGGTAGCAAAGGGGTTATCAAATGCATTGTTTTATCTTGACATACAACACAAGGCTCCTCCTGATCATCGCTATCCATTGTCCTCAGTTACTGATAAATTGGGAAGTGGTCAAATGATAATCACTTGTCAGATTTCTATGTTTATACGACTTGCAACAGAGACTGCAGCAAAATGACATTATTCCAGCTAGAGCTTCCCACCCTTAGAGTGTGTGATTCACCGATGGACACTTTCCAAAGCAGCTGTCACATTGATGAAAGCTAAAATGTCCTTAACTATAAGGCCTACACCAAGCCCTGAAAAACAGCATCCTTGTCCCTCCTCCAACAAACTATTTACTAGTCTGGACGATGCACTTTGGTAGATCGTGTTCGTTTACTATCTGCCAAACCCTGATTCGTACATTAAACTGCCAGAGAGTGAAGCATGATTCATCACTCCTTTGACCATGTCTCCACCGCTAGACTGGCATGATTTGTCCCAGTACGACCAATGCTTGGCATTGTGCGTGATGATGTGAGGCTGCTGCAGCTGCTCGGAAATTGAAGTTTATTTCATCAAGTTCCAAACAATTTGTGTTCTTCAACTTCGCAGTTGAGCTGTTGTTGCTCCAAGGTGCTTTCACGCCACGTTTATGGCACAAACAGTTGATTGGGGTGGATCTAGTTTGACAGACATTTCTCAAACTGACTTGTGGCAAGGGTGGTCTCCTATGACCGTGCCACATTTAAGGTCACTGGGCTCTTTACGATCCATTCTTATTTCGAAATGTGTTGCAACTCAAATGGACTGAGAGACAAAGAATCCACAAAAATGGATGCATTTGGTAGCGAGGAGTAAAATGAACAATTATTTGCTTTAATTAAATGAAGATCCTGACAACTTAAAGGACCAGTGGTCCGGGAGCAATGACATGTGTCGAGGAATCTTTTTCTTTTTTTTTTGACATTTGCATGAAACTGATAGATTCAATAAGAAATTGGAGCTATTTGTACATGCAGTCAATCACAGCTGTCTCCAAAGCTCTGCTTCTGTAACAGGTTCTGGTAAACAAATTTGAACAATATTGCACTTTCTTACTTAACCCTCCCTGAATTGGCCAAAGAAAATTACACCACAGAACACAACCCGAGGCAGGCAAACACCAGTATTAGGCATGTGTGACAACCTACTCTGAAGATGGAAACGCTACACAGTTTTCTGTGGTTGTTTCTCCCCATCTGATGGACATTAAAAAGATCTGATTCACATTCATGCTTTCGATCAAAGTGTACTATAAATACTTTTTGCCTTTGAGTTCTGACATTACTTCATCTACCATGAAGTGAGAATTTAATGAATGCAGACATAAAATCTGTTTCTCATGAGTATTTTGGTACAAAATATCATCTGAATATTCTGGTAATCATCCTATTCTCGATGTGTACAACATGCAGTCACAGGAGATTAAGTTGCTTTGCACATGGATGTTGATAAATATTTACTATTTGGAGAAAAGTAAACAATCATTTGACAGGAGCACCAAGTGTGGCCCTGAATTATATTCCAACTGATTAGAAATGCACAAGCGCTACATATATGCCATACTGTATGCAGCCTCTGGTGCAGACTAACTGCCAGCAAAATCCACAAATTAAAATGTAAAGCTGGTCTAAGCACCACCTTGATGAAATCCCATATTAAGCCGAGCAGGGAGTCAATGTGCACTGGAGGGAATGAGAGCGAAGCCAAGCCAACAGGGAGCTGCGCCTCCTATCTCTTCTCCCTTCCCCAAATATCATTACCTTGTCCCCATGCTATTTCCTCCGATTTCCCTCACCCCCTTCATCCTTCCTCCCCCCCTTTACTGGCTATCTTTATAGCCTTTCCCAACTCACTGTTTCCCTCTTCCTTCTTTATGCGAACTGTACCTCTCTTGCTCCCCAAATTTGTCTCTTTCCCTATTCCCCTCCTCCTCCCTCAGGCCCTCAGGTTGTTTCTTCCTTTCCCTATCTGTAGGTGCCACATCTGGCAGCTTTCAGACTCCAGAATAGGCCTGCCTGGCTGAGAGAGAGAGAGAGAGAGAGAGAGAGTGTGAGATAATCGCACTAATCCCTCGTCATCCTGGAGGCTATCACACTACTCTATAACCCCCTAATCCCTCTAATTCCCTCACACTCTGCAGTCATCCTCTCTGTCAGACACATTGGGATCCTTATCACCAGGCAAGAGCTGAAGGCGCTGTGTGTGTGTGTGTTCATTTGTGTATGTTGCTTCCTTTTAATCAGGGAGGGAAGTCTGTGGCCTTGCAGACAGACTGACCTGACCCAAGCTTTGGGGAACTTCAGCAAATGGATAAACAAACCATTTAACAATCTCCATGCAAAATGGGGAATGCATCCAGAAGATAAACATTTTCCCTCTCTCTTTGTGCTTTTGGTGCCTCCAATTAAAGCACTGTATGACAGTGTTGCCCCCTGTCCTGCCTCTCCTATCTTTCGCTCTATTTGCTATTTTAGTGAGGGGGGGTGGGTGGAGATGCAAAAGACTGCAGTGACAATAAGCTGCAAGAAAACTCTGATCATTAAACACATTTTACATGCAAATGTGCTGGAGATGGAAGGCTTGGTTTGGAAGGTAATAGCAGCTCCAAAAAAAGCAGATCATCACATCAGGTAGGCACAGTGGGTAGCACTGTTACCTCACAGCAAGAAGGTCCTGGGTTCAAATCCAACTTGAGGACCTGGGACTTTTCTGTGTGGAGTTTGCATGTTCTCCCCATGTCTGCGTGGGTTCCCACAGGGTTCTCCGGCTTCCTCCAACCACCAAAAACATGCAGTAGAGGTGAACTGGTGACTCTAAATTGACTGTAGGCGTGAATGTGAGTGTGAATGGTTGTTTGTCTTTCTATGTGGCCCTGTGATGGACTGGTGACTTGTCCAGGGTGAACCCCACCTCACACCAAAAAGTCAGCTGGGATAGGCCCCAGCCCCCCCCCCGCGACCCTACACAGGATAAGCAGTTACAGAAAATGAATGAATGAATGATCACATCATCACAAATATATTGATAGATTTATTACTGGCACAGCGCAGGAGAGAAGGTAGCACTTTATCAAAGCAGAGCCGGAATAATTCAACTCTTGTTATCTAGGAAGTTGAACAGGGAGGTTGGAGGACCACAGTGTTGTCCTCCCCTCTCCAGTTGTGAGCCATCTGTGAAAAGTATCCGAGGAGGAAGGGCTGCAGGGTGGGTGAGGGGTTAGCAGGTTATTTTCTCTTAAATGCTCTCACCAAGGGAATGTGTGTGTTTGTTTGTTTGTTTGTGTGTGTGTGTGTGTGTGTGTGTGTGTGTGTGTTATTGATTAGTGTTTCTCCTTTACAGCATGTTGTTTAAAATGTCAGAAAATAGTCAACAATGCACATCACAACTGAATTTATAAACTGCTTGTTTTCCCTTAATAAAGCTAAAATTAGATTTTTAGACGATTAATCAGTTTTCAAAACAATTGCCCATTAATTTTCTGGTGACCAATGGATAGATTACAAGTTAGACCTTTGAAAAGGATACGCCTTACCAAAATATTTGTTTGTGGTGCTGAACCAAAGTCATATAATTCCAACGTTAAAGACTCAAAAGTAAAAAGGTCGCACAAACAAAACTTCAGGACTAATCTCAATTAGTTGAGATTGATGCCAGCCATGTCAACAAGCATGCTAACATTTGGCCTTCATCAGAGCATGCAAGAAAATGAAGGTCAAGTCATCTATATACAGGATATATAGGAGCTGGCAGGTGATTGGCTTAAAGAGTCACATGTTAATTAACTTCCTGAGGTTATATCTTTCTTAATAATATGACAGTGACTAATGCTGTGTCACAAATCGCATACTTCCATACTCCAAACGGCCCACAATGTTGAGTGTGGAACAATGAACACTTCTCATCCTCAGTGATCGCCATCTTGGCTCTAAGCGGTGAGGGGAGGGGCTTACGATAAATAAATAAAAATACCAACAAAGTGCCATTTCGTATTAAACATGCAGTGCGTTAAACCGTCAAGTCCGTTTCAGTCAAATGAAAAAGCCAATAGATATTTTTTGAAGTGACGTGACACTCGCAGTGAAATGTTCCAGCTGTCATTTCCGGCTGTATCCAATTTAACTATTCTATGTTTCAGTATTTTCAAACTTGCTTGTAGAGAAAATACTTGAAGATAAAATAATCATTCAGTTCAGCAGGTGTCATTGTGTTGAGGACCAGTACATCTCTCTCTGAGAGAGCAGCTTTGGTAGGTTGCCCCCTCTGGTTGGAAGAGTTACATGTTCAAGTCCGATGAAATGCAGAATGGCTGGAGACCCTTGTTTGGCCACATGATGCTAAGCCATAGCATATTCCATGTTCCCTGTGCAAATAGCTGTTTTATGTTCTGAGATTCACTGTTTCAGTGCTCTGTTTGTTGGTCCAACATATGCTTGTCCACAAAGTCATGTGACATGTACATTACTGATGTTGTGTTCCAATTTATGAATTGTTTGATAGGAAACTTCTTCCCAGTATATGGAGAGATGAAATATTTGACATCATTAGTATTTTTGCAATCTTGCATTTTCTGCATTTGACGTTTCCTTTTAGACAAAGCCAAGTGTAATTAAGTTGAGTGGGTTGAAAATGTACAAGGTTATCACTGATCGTCGGTGCACAGCGGAATGATTGTGATCTCTTGGAGCGATGGTTCTGAATTCTGAATTCAGTTGTGAAAGTTATTCTTTCTGTTTCTTCAGATTTGACTTCAGGCTTAAACAAATCAGTTCTTGAAGACATAAAAGAATGTTTGCAGACTTCACCTATGTTACATGCATTGTAATTTATTTCACATAATCATGTTTTCATCTCATCTGCTTTGTATTTTAATGTATCCAATACAGTGATTTCTCCTTAGTCCTACTGTCCTTTGAGTACGTTTAGTTTCAAATGAATTGGATGGTTGCTGTTACAGTGGAGGAGACTGTTGCACTCTATGGGTTTCAAGTAGATTGAGGTATGGATGCTCCCATCATGATGTTTAGAGATGAGTAAGTCCAGAAAATTAATAGCATTGAAGTTACATTCCATTGTGAATTGTAGAAAGGAGCTACTTAAATTAACATTTTGAGTTCTTCTGTTGTGCCATTCCAAAATATCAGGATATCGTCCAAGAATCTTCTCTACAGTTTTATCTTTGTTCTGAATGGATTTGTTTTATAAATTACCTCTTCCCTCCAATGTGCCACCACCAAGGATGCATATATTGGAGAAGCCACCATGGCCACCGCAATCCCCTTGGTCTGTAGGAAATAGAAGTCCACAAATCTGAAACAGTTGTCTGTTAAGATCAGGTAAAGAATTTCAAGTAACAGTTCATTAAGAGGTAAGCTCTGGGGGTCTCTTTGAGAAAGGTATTCAGAGATTGAAGTTAAGCCTATATCATTTGAAATGCAAGAGTAAAAGCTTTCCACATCCTTACTGTAGATACAAATACTGCAGAATTGTCTACAGTGTAGTTATTATCAGCTGAGTACATCTTTTGCAAATGTTTCAGTGATGGATTGTATACATGAGATAAAGGGTCTTAATGGAGGATTGTTTGCATCTTTGTACATTTTGTGATTCCCATATAGTATTGGTGCTCTAGAGTGCTGTTCTGAGAAGAATGCAAACACTTTTTGTGAGATCCAGTTACACGGCAAATGACATGACCTTCACTTTCTTTAATGCCCTGATGAAGGCCCAAATGCACTTTTACAGACATGGCGGGAATAAATAGGTGAAAAATAAAACTTGCCGTGAAGTTTTGTTTGTGCTACCTTTTTACTTTTGGGCATTGGACTAAGTGTGTCATCTCTAAAAGTATTGCCATCATTTACTCACAAAAGCTCTAAAAGTTCAAGCTGTTGTTGGAACTGTTGAGCTGTCGCTTTCTGAGCCATCATTAAAAAGCTTCTTTAATGAGGTCGCTCATCTCTCCCTTCTAACTTTTCAACTTTTGATAGTAAACAATAGTATTAGTGTATTCAGTCAGGAGGACTGCCGTATAATTACTAAAAACAGCTCGGATTCTGTGATGTGACTGGTTGCTGTTGTCAAGCACAGCGAATCTTTCAATCACAGTCTATTGTTTGTTGTATTGTTTCACCCAGTCTGTCTCTCATTCAATCTATCAGTCTATGTGTGGATCTATGTCTATATCTTTTTATCTATCCATTCATCTATGCACCCATTTATCCTTCCTCTAGTCGAAGAAAAGATGCGAAGACAAAGAGGCCCTTGCCTTGCCTCTTACATCCTCCTCTTTATTCAGTGTCACCAGTGAAATGTAGCATCTGATGACACTTCAACCCACTCTCTGACGACTCTGTGGGGCTGAGGCAGTGATGTGAGTGCTGGCATTGGGGCTAATGCTAGAGATTGAGCAGGGTTCATGTAAGAGAGACAGCTCATCAAGCTGGGGAGCCAGCCAAGTGGAGTGTGACAAATCTCCATTTACCATCAGCACATAGGGGCAAGGGTAAAATTAGAAACTCTGCCGCTTCTAACTCCCCACTGCTAATTCCATTTCGTGCAAATTAATAAGTGTTTTTGTCCTCCTCCCGTCACTTCACCCCCACCCCTCGTTCGCTTGCACTCTCCCTCCCTCCCTCATCTGCTCTCCTTGACGAATCGCATTATCTCAAGGAATAAAATAAGCTCATACACTAGTAATGAGACATTGTTAGGCAAATCCCAAGTCAGTTCCAGCATTGTTTACGGAATAAATGCCTGATTATCAGCTTGAGAAGTGTGTCTGTGTGTATGAGACGAACAAATCTGCTCTGCTGTTGGCTGCAGGGCAAGATACAACTTGTTTTATGCTGCTGTTGTTCTTTTGTCATCATCATTACCATTTCATACTTGACGAGAAAACATTCTTGATAATTTGCCAATTCATTATAAGAAATGACCCACTGTGAATTGAAGCAAATGCATCAGTATGTTAATGATCCTCTGGTTAAGTGTTCTCTTTTAAAATGGATGTATTTTTCTGTGAAATGTGTGTTAATTTCCATTTTGCTCACTTAGAATACTTGATGGTGATATTTTCTCAAATATGGCAATCTGAAGATTAGCTTTAAAAGTAAAATTGACATATTTTCAACTGCCCAATTCACAATTCTTGCTGTTGCTCCATCCATCATTTTCTCTACTGCCGATGTGTATGTGTGGTGCAGCTGAATATAAAGCCCAGGTGAAACTAGGACTTCCACGAAAGTAAGAAATCCTAATTCAAAATCCACTTAATGTGTTTTCTTGGTAGCAAAGTGGTTACTGTGTACATGCTGCGTCCACCTGCCGCCTACGTTTCCTGCTACAGACCTTTCTTGCACACTGTATCTACTCTCTCACTCCCCAGATTTTACTGCCTCTAACTAAAAGAATGGCAGATTAGGTAACATTTGTGTTTATACTGCAATTGAATTAACTCAGTGTCCCATAATCTCTAGACCATGGAGGTTAAACATCACTACCTCAACAAAAATGTTGGCTCATCAGTGAGTCAAGTGACCTCGGCTGATTCAGACTGTAATAACTGTTATCAAGACCGAGAGGGCAGAATATAAAGTAAGAGACATTGTGATAATGCAGCATTAGAATAGAGCATAAACGTTTGACTGGAACTGTAATATTGTAGGCTTTTGCATTTAGAATATACTGAATATAGTAAACCCCCACAATGAACATGTTATCGTTTTTAAGAAAGACAAAATGAAAGAAATGCTCAATGAGATATTGCATTAAATTACCGAAGCTAGTGGGTCTAGCCCTCAATGCTATATTTCACTACTACTGTATTATAGCAGTAGCATGGGAGTAAACAGTACAGTCAGTGCATCTGATTTTCTACCTCTAATTGGTTCAGCTTCGTCCTTCCTTACATGCTAGCTTTATCATGCTGAGTGCTCTACACAGACAGAAGGCAGGAGTAACCAATAAAATCTTCAGAAATAGGTAATGATCAGTCATCTTGGTTGTGCCCAGAGATTTAGGGTAGTGCTTAAACTCATCTCCCTAACAAGCAGGCGATTAGCAGTCTGCAGTGGAAGGGAAAAATACTGGATCAATAGAGCACCAGAGAGAATCGATGGGCTGCTCCACAGTGGGTTTCTATGGCTGCTGCCTGCCAACAGGCTCCTTAAAAGCTTTGTTAGTCTATCATTAGCTATCATCATCAAACATGCATTTCTGCTCTGTTGCTGGAAACGATGTGTTAATGCTGGCTTGCTAATTAATTTGAATGTGCAAGCAATGAATGTGGTTCTGTTTCCTTAAACTGTTTATGTCAAATTCAAGAATAGGTTCTAATGTAAATCAGCAGGTCTGAAAATGCAGTTGGATTTTACGTTTTTCCAGTAACCTGCCACTGGCCTGTGTAATAGGATAATGTTATGGTGTAAGGCTCTAGAAATGTGCACCAGTAGCATTTGAGTTTTCATCTCAATATTGTTAAACTCTGAAATTTGCCATAATGTTTAGTTGCTGCTATAATTCCTCAACATTTCACATTAAGGTCATTGACTACAATTAGTCATTGGCAACCTTTTGCACATTGTTTCAATGACTCAGACAGCCTTTCATGTTGGTAAACTCTTATTTATAAAGACTGATTTTAGGAACCAATATGCATTGGCAGGAAGGGGAAGAGACAAAGTAAGCATGTGCAGTCCCTGCACTGTTACCATGAAACTGCCAGCGATGATTTCCATTGATAAGCAGCACAGCAGCATTTACTGAGAAAAGATGAGAAGGCACTCAAGCATCTATCAGAGAACAATCACCTTCATACTGCATGCACAGACTGTACATTTTCTCATTCAGCTCATGCCAACAGTGGCAATTTTGAGCTTGCTGCTCACGAGCTAGTAAAATTCTTCACTCAAACTTTTTTATTATTGCTGATAAAACCCAGAGAGCCAAAACAGTGGCAAATACTGCATCAAATCTTCATGTGGGAGGAACAGGAAGCATCACAGGAGAAGAGTCCTTCTGTCAAATACAAAATGTGACCTGGTAAAACTTTACAAATGTTGTCACATTGGGTCGTGATAATGAAAATGTTAGACATTGCAACATTGCATGGAATATGACTTAACCTTAATCAGACATATTGCACATCTGTCCTTGGCTGGCAATGTAAAAATTTAAGCTTAAAGAATCATTTAAAGCTGATCAATATTAGGCCAGTAGAGGAAATAAACCCAAGTGCACAGTGCTGACACATTGGACCCTATGTTATATCTATCCCTATCTGGCATAATGTGGTGCACAGTGTATTGCAATTGTCACGGCTAGCGTCTGACCAGCACACAGCACCTTGTCTAATTAGCAGCTTGGGCCCACTTGTGCACCCATATTTTTTTAGATAGCTCTGATGGATCTCAGTATTTATCAGGAGGATGGCTGCTGTTTTTTCATTGAATGAATCTGAACCTTGTGTGTGACCTTTTGGATGTGTGGAAGAACACAAAAAAATAATGAACATTAGATCCAGACCGATTCTGTCAGCGTGTTGCAAAACTGAAGCAATTAATGGAGCTGCGGGGCCTCAGTCGTGCATTAATATGCAGCATATCTTTTAATGAAGAGGTGTACTTGTCAGCAAAGTCCACCACACTAAGGACCACATACCTGTCCCTCAGCAAGATGAGTACCACTGTTTAAAGAGCAATGTGCCCGCTGCTGTCGCACTTGGCTTTTAAAGGTAATAGGAGATGACAATATAATCAGTTTAATTCATGTTATGCCCATAAGACACCTATGAATAATTAAGAGACTAACAAAAACACCTTTGCTCCCTGTGCCTACTTTGTGCTCAGATTATGCAACCTTTATCTAGCAAAAGGGAGTTAAGCACACTTTCAATGCCCATGTGCCACAAGCTTTAGCCCATGCACTACAGATTGCCTAAATATAGCCCATTATCAGTTAGTGACATTGATGTTTTTTTTTATTTTATAATAATTGCCAACTTGCACATCGAGAAGCCTCCGGGCAACATTATCACCTCACTGGGGTTATGTTTCTGCTGCAGCACTCTGACATTTAGCTCTCCTTTGGTCTCCAACACCCACATATCTAGGCTTTAACTGCTAGACGTCAGACTTTCAAAATGAGCTAAACATTATACACAAATTTATTGTGTTTATTATACTAGCCATTTGAAAAAGTTAATCGCAGCAGTTGTTTTTATCCATCCAGCAACCCCTGAGTGAGAGTTTCAACCTATATTATTAGGTACCAAAAGGACAAAGGTCTCACCTACTAGATCATTTAGGTGTCCTACGTGCACTTTAGCTCTAGAAATTGCCCTAAATGTCAATTATTGCATTAATAACAACGACAATACTAATAATATTAATAGCTTTAACCAAGTTTTACCTTTGGTGCTGATAAGCACGGGGAGGGATGTTGTCTTAAACAAATGACCATCAAAAGTGCACATTTGCCACCACTGAAAATGAACTTTTTATTGTAATTCTCATTGCTCCTCGTTTTCCTGGGGTGAAGAAAAAACATTATGAGATTTAGATTTAAACCCAGGCACCAAAACAGGTGTCATTGGACAGCTGAGCTGATCACCTGACAAGAGAGATACCAGTCTGCAGGTGCCTTAATAATTCAAAAGGAGTTCTACTGGCAATCACAATATCAGTGCTCACTGAGCCATTTGTAGACTATCCCTCAGGGCTCAATGGTTATTAAAGACAGAAATTATATATTCATAACACAGGATATTGCTGCTTGTTTATTTATAGCTTGCTTCCATTTTTCAGCAGCATTTTGTCAGGCGACTCCCAAGCTATCTACCTTGCATTGCCTCTGGCCATATATACCTCTCCCATCCCCCCAAAAGGAGAAAAAAAACTCAGGAATGGCTAAATTGAAAGAGCGGTTTTTCCATTATTTTCAGGTTTGACCACAGCCAAGCTATTTCCTTGTTTGGTTGTGCCCAGACTTTGCAATGAGGATGTTTCTTTCTTTCACTGCCTTACAGACAGCATGTTTGGTTCAGCTGATGTCAAGGGACTGCAGAGGATGCTGGAGAGTGTGTCTAACATTGTTTGCTGTAGTTAGGGACTTTCAAGGACAAGCTGATATTATCACAGTCCGACAGATGTGTGATTGTGTGTGTGTGCACGCATCCAACGACAAGTTTATGTTTTCTATAATGCTGAAAATTAGAATATTTATAATGCTCTTTATTGAAATGATGAATTGATGTACAGTAAAAATGAAATAAAGGAAAAAAATAAAGGAAAACAGTCTTGTGGTTTCCAAAAACAGTATAACGTTTGTTTCATTTGGTGTTAAAATTTACTTTGCATCTCCATATTTTGTCTTTTGCTGTGCCTTTATGTACCTGACTGTAACACAGTCATCTTGCTGGACAAGCAGTCTGTCGATCTACACTGTTAAACTTGTCACTGTGAATTTACAGTAATGAACTGGCAGCAGCGTCATCTGCAAAATACTATATTCTTTACAGTTTCTCACTGTAATTTAGATTAATAAGAAATAAATATACACTTCATTACTGTTGTCTTTATTTTAAATGAATTTACAACAACAATACTGGTCACAGTTCTGTCAGTAAAATACTGTATATTTACAGTATGTTAACTGTATGTAGTCTGTATTTAATGATAATTAAAGAATGTTACTGTACAACTGCCAATAAAATAGTATATGGACTGTACTAAATATACACCTCTCTGGTCTGACTGATCGCTCAAGACGCTTTACAACAAAAGCCAGCATTCACCCATTCACAGAGGCTACCATGCAAGGCACCACCAGCTCATCAGGAGCGATGACCATTCACACAATCACTCACACGCCAATGGAACATCTCGTCTGCAAGGGCTGGGAATCGAACTACCAACCCTCCAATAAGTGGATGGCCTCTCTATCTCCAAACCCCCAACTGCCCAACAAAACTACTACTACTACCATTACTGCTGTACTACTAATACCAATTTTTAAAAAATACTAATAAAGATGATAAATGAAACATTACAAGCACACTTTGACAAGAATAGTGGTTTGCTATTTCCTAACATTTTGGCACTTTGAGGGATAAATAGAACATTTGAGTTCAATACAAAGATGCCCCCGCTGCTGGAAAACCTTTGTGCTGATGTCGACAGACCATAACCTCTATCATAGTAAAATAACAGCAGCATGACATAAAAATAGTGGATGGACGGCTGGATGAACAAGGGTAAGCCTAAATGCCCCGTTTGGCGGGGTCATAATAAAAATGCCGACTTATATTACTCAGTGGAGGTTCCCTTATCAATGCAGGTCTTTAGCAAAAGGCTGAACATAATACCATACAGCAGAATACTGTTCAGATTCCACTGCAAATTTACAGGAACATTTTTACAGTGCACCCAAAGTGTTGGTGGCAATGAGCTGTGGCAGTAAGCTTTAACAACCAGCATCCCCAATGAGCAAAAAGTGACTTTCACACATTTAATAGAACCCCCCACATCAGAGATATTCTATTCACTTTCTAAAAAGCTGTTGTCACAGCACATTTGCTTCCACTTAGCATTCAACATTCACATAGACAGCGAAATCCTTTTTTGTTCAGAGTGATTAACAGGAGGAGAAGGGAGAAAATTCTAAAAAAATAAAAATAAAAAGACTGTCTTCCAAAACACGTTTGTCTTCATTTATCACAGGTGAGCCACTCTGTTCTGCTGTGCAGGGTACTCTGACCCCGATAGCAGTTGGCTCAGTATTGACGAGTCAATCAGCAAAGGTCAGCAGGTTTAGGGGACGTTGGACACCTGAGCGGGACTTAATCTCCTTCGTCCTTTAAGAGAAGGATTTTGGATGAATAAGCAGGTGCTGGAAAGCTATTACCTGCACACCTCCCTGGTTTGTCATCAGCCAAGGGCAGACAGGCCTGGAGAAATGCCAGCTGCGTCTACGAACACACACTCACATTTGCAGGAGAGCCAGAAGTTGGCTCCTGACATTTTGAATCTTTGATAGGTATCTAATGTAACCTCCCTCTGCTACTTCACCCCTCCTCTCTGATTCACAGCCTCTCCCCAGAGACATGAACAAAGCAAAGTAATGGGTGCACAGCTGCTGCCCCCCACTCAACTTAATGGAGACAATGTGCACATCTGTCATCTGTCTCAGTGCACCAATTCCCTAAGTGGCACGACAGTGTTCACATCTCCACAGGACTCAAGAGTAACAGAAGTTTTTCAAATTTGTAGTCAATTGAACAGAAGTTTACAGATGATTGCGCTGGATTCAGTGAGATGTCTGGAATTATGAGGTAAGGCGGCCGACAGGGACAAACGTGCTGCAACTTAAGAAAACACACGCAAATTAAGAAAACATCTTCATCATTTTGATAACACATGCTCAGCATTTGGAGAACGTGCTGCAAATACCACAACACGACACATTAAGAAAACGCTGCAAATACCACAACACAGTGTGGTATTTCCAGAGGTGTATTTCCAGAGGATACTTAAAAGTGATGCACACATCTAGACAAGCCAACGTAAAACACACTTACATTTTAGCTCATTTTCCAAAACCACTGATGGATGGCCAATTCCAGTAACGTAAGTTACAAACCGTGGACAAACCAAGCATGTCCAGATGTGTGCATCACTATTAAGTGTTCTCTGGAAACACTTCCACTGTGTTGGTTCTCCAAATGCTGCACAGGTGTTGTCGAATTGATGAAGATGTTTTCTTAATTTGCTTGTGTTTTGTCTATTTGTGTTTTCTTTCCAGCGCGTCCGCCCCTGTCGGCCACCGTACAAAGGTCTAGAAAGTCAGAAAGAGGCTAAAAAAGTTAGGCAGATCAGCAAGACAGGACACATCATAGAAAGATGTGGTCTTTATAAATTTGTAGTCTGTAGGGCTGAGAGGTTGAATGTGAAGTGACATGACCGGCCAAGATTTCACAACAGTCAAAATTGGGAACACAGAGTAACAGAAAAGTATGATGTGTGTTTGCTCAAACCAGAATGTTCCAAGTGAAATGTGGCCACAGGAGGAACCTCATCAAGTGTCTCCGTCGTGGTTGCCAGTGGCAAAAAAAGATAATAAAAACATGGCGTCAACTCTGTATGACTCAAGCTGCTTACTTGACCCGCTAGACAAATAGATTCCACACACACACACACACACTTTCTTGGCTGTCACAGATGTGGAGGTCAGCAGAGCCAGGGTCAAAATGAGAGTCTGCAGAGAGGGTTTGTTTTTCACTTATCGGTCTAACCTTGGTGATGTAAGTTCATTCCCAGTGGATAAAACCTACACTTAACTATCAAAAGTCCCAAGAATAACAATAACAGATCACACCATGGAATGGTAAACATCAGGACAATGGAGAATGTCTTAACCCTGGCTATCAACTCTTCACCACAACCGAAATCGTCCACTTTCCACTATACACCTGACATACTAGCACAGTGGTGCTTTGAGCTAACATGCAGA
Organism: Chaunax sp. Z400; assembly: GCA_037577475.1. Taxonomy (NCBI): domain Eukaryota; kingdom Metazoa; phylum Chordata; class Actinopteri; order Lophiiformes; family Chaunacidae; genus Chaunax; species Chaunax sp. Z400. Next base: position 13,489,332 of record CM075184.1, read on the forward strand.
CAATGACAATGCTAACATTCTGATATTCAGCATGTAATGTACAGTACATAAGTCTCAATTTAGCATGTTAGCATACTAACATTGGCTAATAAGCACTAAACACAAAGTACAGTTGAAGCCAATGGCAATGTCAATAGTTTTCCAGGCATTTGGTCATAAAGGAAAGTATTTGAAAAATGAAAACTTTGGCCTGATGGGCCAAATTCAATTTATACAATTTAGTTCTCAGGAAAAAATGTCATAGTTATATATTTGTTGAGACAAGTTGTTGTCCCCTGACCTTGAAGTTGTGAAAAATGGCAACCTTAAAGTCAGGAAATTACCAAAGACAGTAAGATCGTCTGAGAGTCAAGTCTGTGCCAGAGCATCTTATAGCTGTTGAGATATTTCAGTGCTCAAACCTGCAGTGCTGGACCTCTTTCATATAAACTAAAGTCCCTTAAATTCAAGCCTTTTTACAAACGAGTTGCGGCTGATTAAGCCTATCATTACCATCTTACTTCATACAGTTTGTAAGTCTGGGGTGGTTATGTTTCCACTTGTTTCTGTTGGCTGGTTTAAAATGATTAAATAATTAAAGGGACGGAGCCAGGATTTTTGTATTTCCATCTTTTAAACATTGCTAGATACAGTGTTTTGGCATTTTTCATAATTACACAAAAACTACCGAACCAATGCCCATTAAACTTTGTGGATGGGTGGGGCATGGGCCCAACAAGCCAAATAGACATGTAGGACTATTCATCTTTGGCCGAGGTATGGGCTGTACAGGGAGCCATCCTTGTTTAAATGAATATTCCTGCAATCACATTCATTATGCATTAATAATACATTTATGTGCAGCCTTTGTAATAAATGTCTATATCAGTTCTTTCACCCATCAGTTTTTCTCATTCTGATCTACACCTTGTTTCTTACCCATTTTTTCTGAAGTAACACATCATCACCTGAGGGCACATATACGACTCCTCGAGTAGCCTCTTGTGGAACAAGTGCTCACTGGATGAGAAAAAAATAACTACTGAATGAAAGCAAAACAAAGCAAAGCAAAATGTATAATTAGGACAAGGTACCAGAGGAGAATGCATCCTCAGCTTGGCACATTCTGGAGAGCAATTAAGATTGAGGCAGACAAATCAGTGTGTCAGGGGTTTGACTAAATATGGGGCCAAATGCTTGTTACAATGCTGACAAAATAGTTTTGTCAAACACTTTGTTTTATTGTACAGATTCAGCCATTTAGAAGCACTTAGCATACTCCAATGGCAGATGTTTGCCATTAGGAGGTAAATTTATGTGGAACATTGTATTATGCAAACACCAGCAGTCATGACAGGAAATTAGGTGTAGAAAATAAATGTTAAAAAGAGATGTTCTCTACGAGTTATAGTCATTTTGGTCTCTTCACTGTTGTTTATGTGCCTACAAATTACCCTAACTTTGTAAGGGATATAAGACTATTTCCCTTTTCTCACAATGAAAACAATGAACTACTAAAGCTGTCTATGCTTATAAAGGTTCTCTAAAAATGTTATTGTTGCGTTAATTAATGTATCTATTTACTGTTGTAACAGAGAAATGTATGCTTGTTTATTTTCAATTAGATACAAGAAAATGAGTTTGCCACGTGTGAAAGAAGTTTTTTGTTGGATTTCCAGATTCTTTAAGAACTCCGTGTTTCCTGGATATTGAAATTTAAGAGCCAACAAACACTGTATTTACTGCAGTAGTTAAAGGAATCCGTAAAGACTGTAGGACAGTTTATGATATAAAGCCTCTACAACCTTAAGGTCTACAAAGTGTTTTCACTTTCTGTTTGATTAGACCTCTGCTCAGGACTTTGTGGTCATGCACAGACTGTACTTAATGGATCTCTATTGATTGACTGATTAATCTCGTGAAAGCTTTGTTGTACCTAATGGGGTAGGACACCTTAGCTGATCATACAATGATTTAAACCAGTGAAACCAATTCATTCCAATGGAATAGATGCAAAATAAATAAGTGACAATGTTCTTCTTTAATTCGATCAAAATTTGGCCTGCAAAAGCCAATAGCAAGAAGTCCTGACAGAGCTGATTATGGAGGGGACAGAGAGTCCAAAATGGAGGAACCTTATGCACCATTCACTTAAATATATAATAAAATATATATAACCTCCCCTGTCTGGGTACAAATGTTGCACAAAAGAGCAATGGTTTGCAGAAGCGATTTTATAGGATTCTATCTTTATATATTGAAATAGCACCATGTGTGTAAGCGAGCTTGTTTCTTCGGATGGCATTAATTTCCCTCTTCAATAGGTTTTTGTTGAATGAAATGACCTTTACTTTGGAAGCAAAGTAGGATTCAAGTAGAAGTAAAATGACCAGTGGAGAGAATTTGTACCTGACGAACTCAAGCCTGGCTTTGCCAATTAGTTAGCCAGCTACAGTAGTTCACCACTAGCCTGAGTTATTAAAACACCAAGCCTCTGGCTCCATCTATTTCACATGGACAAGAAAATGTCACTATGTGTTGTGACTCTCACTTTGTAGACCCTTAACAAGGCAAGTACTTTGACGTGTCAGAGCAGCAAAGCAGGTATAAACATAACATGACTAATTGCTCTAGTCAATTCGTTGGTGTAGATTCTCATTCATCCAGGTCATGGTAATCCTTGAAGGTTGAATCTGAAGCAACTGGACTTCTGTTTGGGGTTTGAAGACGTTTCACCTCTCATCCAAGAGGCTTCTTCAGTTCTGACTGACTGGTGGGGAGTTCCAGATATTTAAACTCTTCCTCTCTAGCGATCTCAGCAGAACTGTTAACAAGCGACCTTAACGACTGTCAATGTGTTTGTGATCTCAGAAGAGTTTAGTCTCTGTCAAAGACTAAGGCAGAATACCACAGTTGGTTCTCAGGTCTGGATACACAAGAAGACCAAACATGCACTATAGTCACCTCCTCTAAATGACTAATAATAAACATAATGACCATAAAAGTGCAATAAACCTTGAGGAGATGATAGTTGGTGTCAATTTATCATATATTTACAAAACAAGGAAAGTATAAATGAAAGAAACATCAATAGATGTTCATTTATAAGGGTAAATATAACTGTTTAATATTCACCCTCTGCCACACTTGAATCCCCCTCCTTGAAAATAAATACTAGAAACGATCAAACGGGATAAAATATATCACTAGATTAAGATATGTTTAGTGTTGCACCAAAGACATGCTGTTTACAACACTTACTGTGATCAAACAACTCCACACTCACTTTAATGAATAAGTTAGCACATATGGAGAAGTTCTTTAAATAAATAAATGAATAATTCACAAGTTAAAAGGTACACAGAGACAAATAGACAGATTGGCTCAGTGTGACTGAATGTACAGTAGGTGTTTTAATATCATATCTGTAGCAATTGATAACAATGAATTTACATTTCAGATGGAGAGCACATCTTCATGAAAATGTGTTACCAAAATGTGTTGATCCATAAAACACAATGTCCTGTTCGAGTGTTAAACATGTAAGGAAATGCAAACCTCAGAATAAACTGCTAAAACCTAGAGGCATTCTACCTAATTGGTCCCTCTATAATATTTTCTTACAGATCCCTTGAAGATTGTTGATATTAATGTTTTATGAGCCAGATTTTCCACGAAACAGATCATCAGACTCTGGCCAACTTTAGAAATAAATGAGCTCAGATGAGGTTCCACAGGATCCCTTGCCATCATTCATAGCTAAAGTACTGCAATACGTATAATTAATACGACCTGTTTATTGTGAGTGTATAGATGAGAATCGCTCCAGTATGCTTGTGTGTCTATTTCGAAGCTGGCCTTGAATAAACTCACTCAGATGTGCTTTTAACTGCACTTTGCACAGGGAGGAAAATATTTAAACTCAGATAGATTTACAAAGATCAATGAAAGGCAAGTTCATGCTCCCCTGGTCACAAAAATAGAGGGAAATAGTATGTATGCACAGCCAGTCCTGTCTCACAACTCCTGTGATGGTGGAAAAGAACAACTTCACTGGCTTGAAGTGTGAAATAGGCAACTAGAAAACATTAATCACTCAGATTATTACACAGTAAAACAGATGAAGGGAGATATCTCCTCTTGTTTTTGTCATCAGAGGTAGATTCTTTCCTCTTACACGAGGAAAAATAACCTTTGCATGCCAGGATTTTCTCAGCCCTTAATATTTCTGCCAAACAGACAAGTGTCTTCTGTTAATAAAATGATTTTCAGGCTCTATAGTGATTTACTGTAGAACAATCCAGGTTGTTACTCCAGTAGTTTTCACTGCTTTACACTGATCAATGTTTATGAGCATAAGAATTTAAGGCATTTTATAGTCAAGCAAGATTTTCTTTATACACATTATGAGGCAACCCATTGTTCCAGGTTACTGACCATCTGCATGGTTATTTCAGCTTTCTTTGATCAACAGTCTGTGAGAATGAAAGGGTGAGGGTGTTCCTGTCAGCACATGTAGCTGTCGTCAGACATGTGGTAAGCTCAGCTCAGGGCACCTCTGGTAATAATAAAGGCATTCAGAGTTCAGGGTAAAATTACCAACATCATGAGGCAATTATCAATTTCCTGACAACGTAAGATGAAGCATGTGTCATCCAGAGAGGAATTGTGTTATCACTGGTAATAAAAAAAACAGCATCTTGGGTAAGATTACATTCAGTTGTTGTTTCTTGGCAATCAGAGTTTCTGTTTTGTGACACAGATTTAATTTGACTAAGATAAACAATAAGATTTTTATAAAGCCTTAAGAAAAACACTAACATGAATATTTGAAATGCTATAACAGCAAATGCCACACTTACATTTGGTATTAAAGGAACACTATTATATAGTGCAATTTGTATTTTATGTTTGCAGCTTTGCCCTTTGGTTGTATCAGTTATGGTAAGAATGCATTTTTCAAAGCCAAGGCTGAGATGTTGGAACTTGGAACTAAACTAAAAACAGATCCAATGGCAACAAGGGCCTATGATCAATCAGGTTATACAAGGGCTGTAAAGTGGATTTGGAAGAGAAACCAAATCCAAAATTAGAAATACAACAACTGCCTGTTGTAAATATCTATCACAGCTTAAAGCTGGACTTTCTGACTCAATATTGATCTACAGTTCTGGCCATAGATAAATATGCACAACATTTTGCACTGCAATGAGAGATTATTATTATTATTATTATTATTATTATTATTATTAACTCATAACAAAGTACATGTATAATAAAGTAGTTAACATGGCTAAACTGCTGGTTCCTTCGATCTTATCAAATTACCTCTTCTTAGTTGCTCCATTGAATCCATTTTCTGTTTTGTCACATTCTCATAAATTGCTGTGGAGAATAATGTTATCATAACCAACAATATATCACTTTATATCAACATAATAGATGATTAAATCATGCCCATTGATATTTACATTCACTCTTGTAGTCTGGCAGTCTTCCCACATCAGGATTGGCTCTTGCTTATCACATGAAGATTAGATAAGTTGCAAATGTATCTTTGATTTTTTTTTTTTAAGAGATGTAGGTGACTTTATGAAGGGATGTTTAAAGGTTACAAAGTTCAGAGGTTACTGTGCAACATTTCTTTAGTGCACAAGGGGTCAGCTCTCTAGTGACTATTTCATTCTTCATTCTAGCACTATTCCAAAAATTTTAACAATGTATGGACTACACTACTTGTTACACATATATTTTATATAATGTGAAATATGGCTGGAGGCAACAGATAAAGTGGGCCGGAATGGATGAATAAATAAATATTGTCATTTTCATGATTAATAATGTCAAGCCAGTTCCAATTTCAGTCAGACTGCAGTTTGTATAAGTGAGGGGTGCACACGTTTTCAGCATAACACAAAACAATGCTGTAATCTGTGATAAGTCGACTCTCATGCAGACGACCTGAGTTTTGAATATTTTTTTTTTAGGGTTATGGTTAAAATTTTATTTAATTAAATTCCACATTGTCATATATTTCACATATTTCACCATACAACACATTCTAAATTTTCTCTGTTTTAATACTACATGAACGACTTTTCATGTAGTTTGTACAGAAGAACATATTTTCGAACAATAAATTCAAATGTTTTGCTAATGATTACGAGTCATCATCGAGGTAAGTGGGAGACAAATGTGGGAGATGGAGGAAAGAAATCTGCATTAGAAATGGAAGCAAGCCAGGAGGGAAAAATAGCAACTCAGGGGGCAAAGAAAGCATAAACACAGGAAATTATTCATAGACTGAAAGTTGTGTTGTGCAGGCTTGGCACAAATCCTGAAAAAACATGACACTCACACACACACAGCATAGAGCACACACTTGCTTGGCTTTGTGCGTCATGTTTGGGAGACATCTCTGGAGAGCAGTGCAGTCTTCCACTTTGCTCAATATTGCATGAGCCTCCACTAAAGTTGAACCTTTTGTTTTAGTTAAGCAGCAAAATAAATAGAGCATAGCCGCGGCATCATAGGGGCAATTAAAGAAAACAGCAGCTCAGGGTTTGAGGAGACATTGTTGTGCTAATCACTGGCTGCACTGAGAGCTGTGGTACAATTAAATCACAGGCATTTATTAAACTGTAAAGTAAAGCCTTGGAGAAAAGAGATAGGGATTAGAGAAATATTTTCTTTATAGATGTGTAACATAGGGACTGAGTATGCACCAGATTACGTAGGTGTGTGTATGTGTGTGATAAAGGCAAATTCAAGCTCAAGATTTGAAAACGGCACAAGGGATATTTGAAACAATAACTGATGCAAAACAGAGGATTTGAAAAGGGATTTATACAGTTCTGCTTCACAACACGTGAGTCAGCCTTTATTCCATAAACCAAAGCTTATCTGTGTGTTAGGATGGGTATGATAATACTATACATAAGAATGAACAGGAGAGGAGAGAGGGTGAATTCACTCACACATTTATGTGGGTGTGTCATGTCTGCATGTTTTATGCACACATATACCGGATGTATCAAAACGAGAAGGCAGAATGACAAAATGGAATGCATATTGCTATTTGTGATATGATTAAGGTTAGATGGCCTGTTACAAATGGAACTCAATGTGTGCAGTGCTGCCAAATTACATGAGGGCAGAGAAAATGGGTAAAAGAGACCACCAGCCATTAGCTACTATCCCACTCATCTGGCAATAAACCAAGCAGGACTATCTCCTAGAAATTAGGTCTATATACAACTAATTTGCAGCAGCAAATATGGGAAATATAAAGCAGAAAAACTGTTAAAAAAATTTAAATTCAGTAAAATATTCACAGACAAGCTATTTCCTTTCTTTTCAGAATAATTAACCGAAAAAAAAACATTTCCATAACCTAAACTAAAGTGCTTTGGGTGTCTAAACCTAGACTCGAACTGTGGCTTCAGGTGGATTTTATATACCCACCATCCACCCAGTTGATAGTCTCTTAACATAAGAGTAATTAAGTTTCCTTTTTGAACATATGTGCTGTTGCTATTAGTCGTGTATACATATATTTTTCTAGGAGATAGTTAAAACGTGTTCTGTAACGCGATTTAATATGTTGTAGAATGTTTAAAGTGTTGCCTGTACTTTGATCTCAATACTAATCCCAGCATGCTTATATGCACACAATGGTAATGCTAATTTGCTAATGTGAATCAAGGTTAAGTGTGTACCATGTTAACCATCTCAGCTAATATTTGCTAATTACCACTAAAATAAAACCCCAGCTGATGCTGATGTGAGTGTAGTTTTGTAGGCATTTGTTAATAAACCATGCAAATGTCCCAAAGTTTATGGCGATCCTTTGAGTAGTTTTCATTTATTAAGGTGACACCTACAAGTCTGACCTCTTGCACTATTGTCCATAGTAAATAATACTGTGTTAATCTGCATTAATATTTCACGTATTCTAAAAGGATCCAAAATGAAAGCGATGCCAGGGAATATGTATTTGGCTTATTTCTCCAATAAGTGACAACACCACACAACAATTAGCCATTCATGCATTAATTCGTTCAGAAATATAATATCTCCATTATTTGATTGTATTTGCCTCAAAGCAGGTGCAACAAGTATATCATTATGGCTGTAATTAAGCTGCAAAAAAAAAACCACAAGCCCTACCACATGAGCACCTTTGAAACAATGAGTGCTCGATTCATTAGCATCTGATGTAAGCTTATTAATCATCAAGCAGGCAATTAGCAAGCTGTTACCATTGGTGGCTGGTATGTAAATATATTCCTGGGTTAATTTCTTCCTCAGATAATAAAGGAAACATTATGAAAATGAGCTCTGCCACTAAGTAAATCATCTATGCCGTTAATTGCTCCGCACTATTTCAACTTGGATCGTGAAATGGCAATGTGATGGGCTGGCACTGAGGTTATATGCCAGGCTGCTAGGGGAATGAAACTGGTAGGCATCACACTGCAGCCTGCATGACAATTTATGGGGTGTTCAAATGCCTTCCACAAGCCCTTCTGTCAAATAGATAATAAACCTTGGCTAGCAGAGGCGGGTCCCTGAAGGACTGGTAATGTGTTAAAAAGTGTAAAGAGAGAAAATGCAATATATATATATATATATATATATATATATATATATATATATATATATATATATATATATATATATATATTTATATATTCTAGAGTCCACTCAACATAAGGTAGTTATTGGGAAAATTACAACAAATTGCTGGAAAAAAAATCTTGCTCTCTTATCTCAAACATATACATCCTATTTTCCATTAGTAAATTAGTCTTGACTGAACATGTGCACATGTCCCCGGCATAGGCTACACTTCCAGGATAGAGAGCCATGCTGAGAGGACTTTCTGGTAATCTACTGCTAAATTCACAGGACAACAGCACTAATGACACTCGCACCCGACATCCATCATGGCAGTGCTCATAAAGCCTGTGCCAACATGTAGCTTCCCTTCGGCCTTTGGTGCTAATCTATGCAGTGCAGGCGCGGAGAAGCCATTACAGCTCTGAATACATGATGAGGCCCACAGCTAATACCGCTCTCCACACCGGGGGGAGGTTGGAGGATGAGAGGCAATTTAATTGAGGCCAGGAGGCAGATTGTGATCTATTGACATTAAGCTAGGGCTCTTAATTTGACAGTTGTCCCCTTTAGAGATGTTGACAGACAAGTGGGCACCCACAGCCTTTTGCATTGATGCTCGCAATGCAGCCATGACGGTAATATTCACAAGCTCACCCCCCCACCTCCTGTGTCAGTTGTATCTCTGTTTAACAAGAAGATGTCAGGAAACTGTTGACTGTGCATCTAAAAACAAAAGACAAACTGATTAGCAAAAACTTGTAGTGCTAAACAGACAAGTAACGAGTAAAAGTATGTTTCTGAGCTCAAATATGCACAGAAGATTTCTGCATGGGGTTATTGTTATGGGGTTATGTTTGTTATTGACAAAGCCCCAGAATCACAGTTATTCTTGTGGCACAGTTAAAGTAGTAGAGTTTGAAGGCAGGTAAAGGCCTGTTAAGATTCTAAATTTACACTCTATGAGTGCAACGCACCATTTGTAGTAGAGCCACACATCATCTGGGTCTGTGGAAAGTTGTTAAGAGCATTTTTATATTGATTTCTGTCATTTTATTCATCGGTTAATCAAGAAAACAATTATATTGAGTTAAATTAATAGCGATCATAACTGTTGGAGAAAATGTGATGAGCTTTTTCTACTATTATCTGACAATTTATGGTTCAAAAAAATTAATCAAGAATTACACACATTATATAAATGTATATAAATAAGGCCATACTGTAATGAAATGAGTGTATCGTGATCTACACTCACCAGCTCCTGGTAAGCTGCACTTTGCACATGGACACGTACACAAACACACGCTCAAAGCACACAGTGTGAAAGGCATTTTTAATTTTTATTTCCTCAACTGCAATGCACTGTGGGAGAAAAAGGAACACACACATACACTCTCACACACACTCACACAAACCACTCTCATGTCTGTGGTGTGCAGCCAATTAGATTACATCGTGAGTCACATGCTAAATGGCTTCTTCACTTAAGTGATCCCAAAACAGCAGCCATTTTTTTCCACTGTCTTGGGTGTGCCGGCCAGTGATGCGATGCCCAATCAGCAGCAATACGCAGCCCTTGTATATTTAAATATGCGTGACAACAGGGCTTGTTATTCTCACCACATGTTCCCTGGTCTGCCTGTAGAGCGTACTGATTTATTGACGCTCAGTGACACGGGGAGGAGATAGCAGATAGCGTAGCGGTAATCCAGTGCACCACGACTGATGTGAAAAGCAGCCCAGCGTCTGAAATCATTTGCAGTTGCACTCCCAATGCCCCAGTGATTTAAAGAGACATACTTCAGAGGGCCTGGTTGCCTGGCAGGGAAATGCAGTCACATCACATTAGAACCAAAGACTTGCAAATAAATGCTGGGCCAGTGGAATCAAGCCAGGCACATCACTGTTTCAAGATAGTTTTTCAAGTCCAGCATACTTCATAGTGGGCTCTTGAGTTTCATTATGTAAAGCCCTAGCACCCAAATCACACTGTTTTGTATTATTATTAAATAGCACAAATACTTTGAACTGCCAGGCTGAACCAGTCCACTAGAAAAAAATCCTGATCCATCTAAAAAGAGGCTCATTTGTGACAGCCACATTGAAGAAAACTTCAACTTCTCCTTTTAAAAAGCCTCTACCATACAATCAATGTTGAGATTGAGTAAAGCCAGGCCCCATTAGAGCCAATCAAATTGCTGCGTGCGGCTGGGAAAGAGTGTCATCTATTGTGGGAAACGATTGCTTAATATAGCAGCAGAGGCTTGAAGGAGTGCTTACCAAAGCACAATCCACTGAAATCAATAGCAACAGTCAGGCTATATTGTTTCAAATGAGGAAAAAGTGCAGCTATATGATAAAAAGCACTCAATATTGGTGTCTGGGCCGATGAGACGCTGAGTCAGGAGTAAGTAATGCAGTGCTGGGGGGGGGGGGGGGGGGGGAAGAGAGGAGGGATGATGGGATAAAGGGAGAGAAACACCATGAGCAAGCTCCATCCCTCCTGAAGGTCAGTGAACTCTTAACATTACAGATGCTACAGATCTCATTCATCTCACCCATCTTTTCAATTACAAAATTAATGAGGTTTTGAACTGTTTTGATTTTATCTATATATTTTTCAGTCTAGATTCAGATTTAGTCCATTTAATTTTGTTGTCTTGTTAATTGTTCATTTTATATCACTGGGTCTACCTGCAGTTGCTTTTGATTTTTTTTACTTTAATGTGTTTTCAGAATGCTATCAACACTTAGTGGCACGGTGCCGTAATAGCAAACTTGGCCTCAACTACAGGAAGACCCAAGGATCTCTGTGGACTTCAGAAGGAAGGACACACATACTCATCCATATCAGTGGGACAGATATCTCCAGCTTCAAGTCTCTCATCTCTGAGGATCTCTCACGGGCCCTCAACACTTTCATCATGGTCGACAGCGTCTCTTCTTCTTGAGGAGACTCATGAGGGTCCATCTGTCTCCTCAGATTGTGATGAACTTCTACCGCTGCACCATTGTGGGCATTCTTACCAACTGCATCTCAGTATGGTACGCCAGCTACTCCGTGTCGGACATAAAAGCGCTGCAGTGGGTGGTGAAAGCTGTCCAACTCGTTAAAGGTTCTCCAGTGCCTTACAATCATGGCTGTTTAGTGCAAACAGGGTCTGAGGAGAGTGTGCAGCATCATCAGGGACTCCTCTCACCTCAGTCACAAACTGCTCCTCCTCCTCCCATCTGGGCTCTCCGTTCCAGGCTCAGGAATAATTTTTCCCCTTCAGCTGTCACCCATCGCTAAACTCTTCCCCACGGTGATAAGTCCACCCCTTCTACAGCTGTGATCTTCTGTACATACCATACATACAGTGCACACATGCCCTCATTCTGTTTGTTCTATCTGTATCACATGCTATTTACTCTGTTAATGCTTCTGTTAATGCTGTTTATATTGTAAATACCTTAGCGTATTCATGCCCCCCCTCACTATGTACATTCTCTTGTTACATAACCCTGTCCTTACAACTCGGCACGATTGCACAGTACTTTGCACTTCATTGCTCTTTGCACTTCTGGTTAGACGCTGAACTGCATTTTGTTTGTCTCAGTGCCTTTACTCTGCACACTGACAGTAAAGTTGAATCTAATAGAACAACTTGTAATTTTCTGACCACTTGGGGGCAGCACATCAAGCTGTAAACACTGCAGTGACATATTGTCACCTCGTAACATTTTGTGGCAAATGATCAGAAATAGCCTATTTAAACACACAGTAGAGAAGAGACAGATGTGTTTCTGGCCACTTGGCAAACCTAAGTCAAACATTCACTCTCCTTACTGCCAACTCTTGAGAGGAATACTTCACTGCTAAATCCTCTGTGGGTTTGACACTATGAATGACCACTTTGACATTACTCATAGTCACTGGACTCATCATAAATATAAAAATAATCACAAGAGCAGCTTCAAGCTCAAGCAATTCAAACCACTTGGCTACGGTCACATTAAGATTTCGCTCATGGTTCAAAGAAACGACGACTTCTGAGAGAAGATGAGATGCACAAACTAAGTCTAACCTGATTTTCTCACTAAAAGCTTTAGCTGTGATATCTGCTAATTCTTTGTTTGTTATTGAAAGAGACCAATTATTCTGAGTATGACCACAAAAGAGTTACTCGTCCCAAGAAAAGAAAACTTGGGCCGTTTAAACAACTGATACCGTTGATTTTCTTTTGAGTATTGTTGATGCTAAACACGAGGAGCGATGACAGATGTCAGACAGACAGACGAAAGGCGGCAAAAACATAACCTCCTTGGCGGAGAGAACATTTGATTCCCTCATCTCAGACTCAGCCTGATTTTTCTGACTGATGGAGAATGTTTCTTTGAGCTCTAGCCTAGGGTCCAGCTCATCTCATCAGTATGTATGAGCCCTTGTCACTAACCCCCACAACAACAGAGGGAGCAGGAAGAAAGTGAACAAGATCTCTCAGTAAAGCTGGATGGGGCTTTGTGAAGCCGCATTCCTTCATTCTGCCCTGATATTTGTTGATACAGACGGCAGATTCATCAAAGGCCGGGAACATTCCTGCAGACCTCCTTGGATCTGAGAGAAGTCCTCACTGCACCCAGCATACACACCATACACACCATACACACCATAGCATACACACCATACACACCATAGCATACACACCGTACACACCATACACACCATAGCATACACACCATACACACCATACACACCATAGCATACACACCGTACACACCATACACACCATAGCATACACACCATACACATCATAAACATGCACACACACTGCCTGAGCAGCTCAGAAAAAAGTTCATGAGCGTGTTTGCCATCAATGTCTGTATGATTAAGTTTTACGTTTTAAGAATTTCTATGTAGTATGTTAGTAAATCAAATCACTGGCAGTGTGTTAGCTGTGCATCTTCAGACAATTGTTAATCCATGGAGAAGGTTTCATTCCTGCCGGCATTGGTTTGTCTGTCTGTCTGTTAGCAGGATAACTCAAAATGTCATCAAGACATTCTGAATACATTTTCTGGAGAGGTAGGGTATGGTCAAAAGTACGATGCATTAGATTTTGGTTCAGATCATCATCTGGATCTAGAATTGTTTTCAAGGATTCTTTACCATTGTGGGATAGAGGCAATCGTAAGATTTTTGCTTCTAACTTCATGGATAAAACCTACAATGCTTGGACAAAAAATACATGATAACATTTAACATTCCAGATCTGGTGATCAAGAATGTTTAAATTTATAGGACTCATGGAAAAATGGCTACTGTAAGGTAACAAAAAATAATGATATAGACTTCAAATAAACTATTCTGATTCAGTCATATCTTCAAAAGTTACTGAGCTAGATTGCGAAGAAAACCACCATTAGCAAAATATTGTTCTTCTTGAATAACTATAAAACTAACTAACCGTAAACTATTTGTCATTGTTGTCATTGCCTACCTGTGCAGTTGTTGTAAGCTTGTAAACATACCTGGTTGCTGCCAGTGTAATTTTGGTACCACATTTGTTTAAATCATTTCGATAAGCCTCCTCCACCGTGGATCACCTGCTGTTGTGGAAATGGAATTACACATGGAAAAAAATCCAAAATGCGATTTGTGTGTTTTGAGTCACTCAAGGTCAGATAAAGCATGCTGCTAATGAAGAAAGCCAACAGAGCAGATGCAGGGAGAAAGAAACAGGAAGCAGCAGCTGAGCAGATTAAAGAAGCCTGTGAGTCCATACTAAAATAAGAGGGAGAATAAATACATACATACATGCATGTGTTGCAGGTATCGGGGTAACACCCATAAACAGTTGATATGTGTCCTGAAATTCAGGAAATAATGATGAGACAGGGAAACGTGACTTGCTTCTGCTGAACCTTTAATCACAACTCAATGTACTGTGTGCAATATCCATTTAACAAACAACCAATATTCACAAATACTGTTCGAATTATTGTCTTTCTCGACACAAGTTCATGTTTATAAAACATATACAAAAACTTTCAATAAACACATTCACAATTTCCATCTTCATTTACTTTACCATAGCTTTAGCTTGATATTGCATCATAAATGCATCGACACACAGACGCTATGAAGTGTTTCTTGGACTTTCACAAAACAGTACTACTTTCTTACTACAGTCTTTAACATGACTCAAAGTAAATATACATAATATGAAAACGATGGAGCCAGGCATTATTTAACCTTAAACAACATATAATAGAGACGTGTGGCCCAAACTAACATCGTATGATTTGCATGCCTACTATCAGAGCGAACAAGCATAGGCGACATTTTGTCCCTTGTGGCAATGTTACTTTAAGGCTAAAACTCTTTCACCACTTATTTTACTCATATACTTGAACTTAAGTTATGCCTCAGCACTTATTAACAAACCACAGCAGGTTTTGTGTGGGTGTTGACACATTACTAACCTGAAATTCAGGAAATAATGACGAGACAGGGAAACGTGACTTGCCCCTGCTGAATCTCTCACGCATATGAGGAGGAACAGCGAGACACGTAAGCCTGTACCATATCACAATGTCATCTGCTGTCATAACCTGGTACTACGGCAACACTTTACTGACTTACAAACCAGATTTCCCCACAGGAAAACTAAAGAAAACCTTTCTACGTGAAGGAGGATACATTTAAACTAAATTTTGAGGAAAAATCAAATATTTATATTCACACCAATGTGATCACACATTAGTGGGCATCACACATGCATGCATCTACATGCATGTAGATAGATGATGGATGATCGATAGAATACAAGATACAAGTTGTGTTACAACGTCCTTACTGCTTATGAAAGAAAAACTCTCATGGTTCTCATTTACCATGATTAATCTACGAGAGATCACTGTCTAATAGCACTGATAGCTGACTGATAGAACTAATAGCTGTCTAATAGAATTGATAGCTGACTAATAAAACTGATAGCTGTCTAAAAGAACATAATTTACTCCACTTGTTATACACAGAGGTTGTTTATAATGAGTGACGTTCAGGCTCTGCATTTCACAGTCGGAGTTTCTTCAGTTTCTGGTCAGAGCGGTTTTTTGGAGATCTGCAGTAAAACTCAGTGCAGACTTTTGAGTTGTCTTTCTTCATGTGGTAGTGAACTTGGAAGATAATTGTTTTGGGGTTGCGGGGAAAATGAAACGGACTCTTTACCAAGAGGAGTAATCGCTGTGAACTGTTGAGTGAGTCTTTCAAGGGCTGTTCAAGTTACTTTTTTCATATCACAACACAACAGCAATGAAGAAAAATACTGCACTGTCAGTTTTATTTTTCCAATATCATGCAGCCTGACCAAAAACATAGCGGCTAGGTTTCGTCGATTTTTCTGCCTCTCTTTTTTGCTCTGTTTTCTGTCATGGATGTATAAAGAGCTGCAGGTTTTGTGTGTTTGTGATGTGCTCTATCTGAACTCACAAAACGTTTTGGCAAGTTTTTGTGGAGGTGTGGGTGTGTTTATTTGTGTTTGAGAGAAAGGCTGTTAAACAATCAGGAAATAACTTTCTGTGATTCATTGATTTGTCGTTGTTAACATCAATCCCTTTCTTTACTGTCTTATCTTGTTTCATAAACCCCTTTCACCAAGTCACAATGTCAACATATGACTCAGCGTATGACTGGTCAGCTGGCGTATGGTCAGCGTATGACTACATGATACTACCTACTTCAACTTTCAATTATGCAGGATACATTTTTGAAAGTAATAGATCCAGAATCAGAAAGCTCTGAATCTGAGCCATCAACTTCATCATGCCGTGGTAGCTTAGTAGTGAGGGTAGTAGAGGCCAGCAGCAAGATAAAGAAAATACAGTATTATGAGAATGGTTTTAATGTTACAGTATTTTTAACTTTATGTATAGCATTTTATTTGATTGAAAAGTCAACTCAACCAAACGAGAGCAAAGTGCAAAGTGTGCAAAAGTGTCAGAGAAAGGCTTGCCACTGGTGTCATAGGAGCTGCTGGCAGAGAACAGGGAAGATCTTATATTAAAAATAACATAAGGTTTTCGGTATCATTGGAGGAGTACCCAATACCTTCAAGTAGCACAACGTATTTGTGCAAAGTGAACAGGGAGCGACTGAGGGCCCTGGACCAGGAGCGACATGTCTGCCTCTCTGCCAGAATAGAGCATTTGTGTGCATCCGCCTAGACTCAGGTTTCCCACTGATAGTAAGTCACATTTACCCCTCTCTCTCAATAACCACTTACTGTGTGTGTGTGTATGCCTGCATGCATTGGCCATCAGAGGGATGCAGAGTGTACGCTTTTAAATACATTTTAAACTGGAGTGACTCGAGATTTTTTTATACTTTGAAAGGGTGCTGTGACTGAAAAAGGTTGAGAAATGCTGGTCCATCTTGTTCAATCACCGCTCGTCCGCCAGGGAGAAGGGGCCAACTAACTTATTAAAGTCATTTCTAAATTCATGTATCCGCACCATACTTCAGATCCACTCTAAAATTGAATGGGTTCTTCCGTTGGTACACCCTTCCACCAACCTTCTTGAAATAGGGCTGGTATTTTTGGTGTAATTCTACAAACAGACAAACAAACAGTGACTGAAAGTATGATCCATTGGTAAAAGTAACTACATGAATTATCTTTTGAAAGATCAGAGGTGAATGAGAATGACTAGAAACTAGACTATCAACATAGAAATACCCTTAAATAAAAATACACCAGAACAAAATGAATTCCCAGGAGTAAAAACTTGTCTGACAAAGTAATATGTGAGATGATATTCTCTGTACATTTTTCCCTTTTTAATTACTTCCAGGAGGTGCTAGCAGTCTACAGCCTCAAAAAGACTAAATTCCTGTTTAGTAAGACATTTTTTCAACACCATCTGAGTCACTTTCCACGTTTCATCAGTGCATTCACTTCACTCATCACTGAGTAATAAATATTTAACCAGATACTGTAGCTGTACAGTAACAATGACAGATGTACACTGATTTCCTCAGACAAAAAAAAAATCTGTGCATAGCCTGAAGCGGCCTGACTACGTGCTTCTCACTGTAAGCAGATTAGCAGTAGTTCTGCCGGTGCATGGAGATGGCATTAACAGCATATATTAGCCCTGTTTCTTTATTTGCTTCAGAGCCCAGCTATCCTGGGGGCTACTAAATTAGCATTAAACACTACAACAATATGCAATTAATCCCAGTCTGCTCCATATCACAAGCAGATCAACACCATGCAAAGTCATGCTAATTGGCTTCGCATTAAGTCTGGTTGAAGTGTGCTAGGTAGTGACACTGGCTTAAGACTGGTACATAAATCTGGCCTCAACATAGGGAAGCCCAGGCAGGCTCATCTTCATTTTAGTTGGACATCAGTGATTAATTCATTTGGGAGCAATCACTTGTCATTGAGGTTTCTCAATGAAGCAAATGACTGTGGAAGCTGGTTAAAAATCTCAGCTGAGGAAAACTACTGTGTGAGTTGAACTAGATCTGTGAACAAGGTACAAAACCACCACCGCACCAGTTAACAATGACAGAAAACAGGTTATACAGAGGTGTGTACTGCATCAAGCACCTGTGCCTGTTTATTGGTTGGTTAGTCTGCAGGACTACGCAAAAACCACTGAACGGATTTCCATGGAACTCAGTTCAATGTTCGTGTGGCTCCAGATGAAGGGGCGGATCCAGGGCATGACATCCTTTGACTTTTTCTTTTATTTCTCAGAGAGTAATGCATGGATCTTTGCCTGCCAAATTTGGTTATTACATTGAACATTAGGACAGCCATAAATTTGAATTTGTTTGAAAGGCATGATGTGAACACCTGTGTGAAAATGGAGAGAAGAAATTCATTTCCAGGAACATATTTGCATTCCTGCAGCGCCCACCAATCCCAGTACTCCTTGTTGGGTCGGAGAAATCAAACTGGTGCACATCTGAGGAATATGAGAGAGGAGAATCATAGATTAGTGCCCATGGGTTGCTTCACTGATTAAAGAATAAGAGGGGAAATGGTGCTTGGATGCTCTCTAAGGATATGCTGCTGTCAAGCGATTGGCTAGAGGTAATCAATACGCTTCCTGGTCAGCAGGATTTTGAATAAATATAAATTCAAAGAGAATAAAATTAATTACTGATCTAAAATTCTTTTGAGTGAAATAGTATGAAATAGGGTTATCACTGCCATTGCCATTGCCATCAACCAATGAGTCCTTTACCATCTTAACACCATGATTTAGGGGAACTGATTGGTGGAAAAGTCAGGACCACCAGCTCTGATTGGTCGACAACAATAATGACTGTGTAGCAGTTAAGCTCTTTTGCTACCACGGTTGTGGGTTCTCTCAGTGATGGTACCTTGATGACGTTTGGTAACAGTCTTCAACTAACATAAATAATACACAACAGAAATCCATCTGCAAGCTTTCCAGCTTCTGCAGTTCAAAAACACATAAATTGAAACTTTCCAGCGTCGACTCTGACGCGTGTCTCGCGTCTCCAGTCTCACACAGGTGGAGGCCTCTTTCAGACAGGCCTTTCGCGACAGCACCGAAACAAATTCCCATCTCTGTGACCTGTTTGGTTGTTCAAACTGGACCAATCCAAGGCGTCACAACGCCACCTCGGCGTGTGCGCGAATGAAAACGCTGTCTGAATGGGGCTAGTTACTCACAGGTAGTCTGCCTCTCCAGGCAGATTATTACAAACTGTGGAAAAATGGGATATTTTGCAAATAAATCTAATTTACAATGGTGGTAGAATAATTTTGCTTCAAAATGTTTATCTATCTTGATTGGAAAATCCATGTTTGAAGATCGTTTTTTGAGCTTGTTTGCAAATTCAGCTGCCATCTTGGGTATAAATGCAGATATGCTCAATAGCTATGGAGCCAATTCCTTGCCAAAACTAAGCAAACAAACAAGACATGTTTTACAAACGCACTACAGTTGTTTAACGATGTGCAATGTGTGCTTTGCAAATACTAACATTAACAAACTAATGCATTGCAAAATGCAAAACATACCTATCAAACTAAAAAAAACAACACATTGTTAACATATCATGCTTCAGAAACAAATGCAGAACTTCTGACAAGTACAAAAAAATTTCCTACAAAAACAAAAAAATGTCACATGACACAATCTTTCACTGAGCTGTTGAGATTTTCTCACTGATGTCCTGAGTACTTCACCCTCTCACTGCTCTGATGGTTTTCAGACACACCATGAACCTATTTACTGCTATAAAAGCTTAGATATAGTCACTTTACACTTCCTCTCCAGCATCTAATGGCAGGCAGATATGTTAGGAACTGGTGAACATAATGGAGCATTTAGCAGCTTAGGAGATATTTCCCTCCGGACATGGTGGAAACCAAAAATAGAACTAAAAGGAGAGTAAATTATAGCCTTACATTTGTCAGGTGGCCAGAAACACGAATACCAATGATTGATAGCTTTGCCCCATATCTGCTGGATGTGTTAATAGGTGACTGACCTATATGAATTATAAAAGGAGATAAAACATTAACGCTGCGCTTTGAGCTTATTCCACTAGACCCAAGGGTACAAAAAACTATTCTCAATGAAGTTAAAGTAAGGTCACCTCATACCTCATGTGTATCTGACTTAAGGCAACAGCAGGCTTTGAACGCTACCCAAACAAGCTAATCAAAATTAGACACATTTTTTCCATTACTTGATATATTTCCCATAACAATTCATTAACCTAGTAATCCAGTCAGCAGACATTTCGTGGCAGCCAAACCTTCAGATGATGGCAGGATTGTTACAAAACACTTACTGTAACCTTCCCATGAATGTAATGTCTAAATCCTGTCTGCAGGCATAACAAAGCCCTTCAGACACACACTGCCAAGGTAATACAATGGGAGCAGAAAAAAAAGGTCTCATAACCTCTAGCCTCTTCAATATATCCCACAAAGCCCAGCTGTGATCAGTGACCGTGTCCTCGGGGACGCCAGCAACAAAAGAGCAGGTAATTCTCCTTCACTCCCCCCCAAATATCCCAGCAGGTCTACATAACCAAAGTGCAAAACAAGCCAGTGTCCCAACAGTGTTGACCCCGATCCAAACCTAACAATTCAACCTTTTCTATCCTCTGAAGAAAGGGTCCGTTTATTAACTATCCTGCATTGAATTTCCTCCTTCATGCTCTGCATGATAGGCTATGCAGTAGACAGGAGATGAAGGTAAAGGATTTGAGTGTGGGCAACCATTGGATGCAGCCTTATGTACAACTAACAGTGTTTTTCTGTGGAGAAGCCAGCCTTAATTTGCTGCTTAATAACTGACTTCCACCACCATGTTCAAATCCCCCTGAGACACTTTTGTGGTTTGTTCACAAGATGTCTCTGCTGCCTGCACTGCAAATTAGCCTTTCAGAAAAGCACATCACCTTCCGGCCACAGCTTGCAACACACAAGGTCTCTTTTTTTTTTTTCTTTTTTTTTTTTTTACCTCTTGCCTTTCTGCTTCTATCTGCCAGTAATAACCTTCAACTAACCTTTAAACCACTGTGAATAATTTAAATCCTATTTTCATATCAATGGAGGAGTCAAGCCAGGCAATTATCTTTTATCTGTGTACTTTGCTGTCGGAGCAAAGCATAATAAAGTCTTCCCAAGAGACAGAGAGAGAGACAGAGGAGGGGAAAAAGACGAGGCATAGATAGTGTAATAAAGCCATAGGCCATAAGGGCTTACTGGGGGGGAAAGTTGATGAGAAAGAAAGACAGCAAGAGGATAACAGCGAGAACGCGAGCAGACTGTGGACGCTTGTGATGCTATCTGGAGGAGTGTAATGAAAAGAATGAATAATTCACTAATGAGCAGCAAATCTGTCATGGAGAGAAACACTGCTTACATCTGCACTGGGTTCCAGAAAGAGGATGTGGCGGGTGCTTTATGTGTGGTTTGGTGGCTGGTGGAAGACAGTAAAGATAAACGTGGTAAATTGGCAGGACTTTTAGGACTTCTGGGTCATTGTTTGCTGGGTGTGTAGCTGTATAGATAGTTCCATTCTGTGACATGCTGCTGTCGAGGCTAAATACTGTGAAACTCATTTGTGCGACAGTTATTTAAAGCAATACAGTAGATGGGTGCATCCCAGGAAAAAATGGAAGGGGAGCAAGGAAAAAAAATGTAAAGAAGAAATTCCCCCTGGTACTCATTAAAATTCAGCAGTACAGCAACACCCCCCTCGCTTTGCTCTTCGTACCCCTCCCTCTCTTTTTCACTCTTTCCTCTGTCTGTTCCAACAGCCATCGTCTCGCCTTGTTGCCTCCCTGCATGCCTCCCTGGACTGTCCATGATCATTCTGATGAATTCATAAAGCCTCCTGCATTCTTGATTGAGATGGAGCAGAGCAGAAAACAAGAGTCATGGAAAGAAGAAAAGCAATATCCACAAGCTGAGAGGAGGGGAAGAGAAGGCTATGGGGGTGGTGGAGTAGTGAATGTGTTTGGGAGTGCTGGGATGCAAAGATAACAAGAGAAAGAAGAGAGAGGATGAGGGTAGCAGCTATAGGCTTTGCAATATTGATATATGGTGCAGAGATAAAAAGGCAGGTGAGCACAGCAAGCGAAGGCAGGATTTCCTTTAGTTGAGAGTGCGTACAGGGAACGTTATTGAACAAGCTGCCAATCTTTGGACCAATACCAAACTTTCCTGGACTGCCTTCCAAGACTCGGCTACAGGCAGAGGCAGTGGCGATCATAGACTCTGAGGGGCCCCAAGCAAAGATGCCCCCACCCCCCAAAAAATACACAAACACACGCTCCCTCCCCACATTCCGTCAAAAAATGTGTTCGGTCAATTATGTTTCACACCTTGCACATATGTATGACGGTCCAGTTGTAGAGGTATCCAACCTAATGTTATCCAGCTGTTACATAGTTGGTAGAAGGGGCCCCACTTAGGGGGTTCTTGGGATATTGGCAGTGCAAAGGACGTTTCTAGTTGTTATTGTAAAATGTGCCAATATGAGGGGATATTTGGGGGGCCCCTTTCCCAGATTTTTTTGGGGGGGCCTCAAACGTTTCCCTGGTTTGCTTCTCCTGATGGTCCGCCCCTGGGCAGAGCTCACACTTCAACTCTACCCTGAAGCCCCATGGAGGAGAGATGCAATATTAAACATCCTTGAATAATTTGAAGTTACTTTACTGCAATAGTCAATTTAATATTGATATACTGTCATTTCAAGCATAGTTCAGCTAATCCACATAAAAAATTTCATCTGGGGAGACAATATAATATTGAGCTGATCACTAAAGTCCTCCCATTTTTTCCATCCACCATCTCACTTAAAGAGCAACTCTGCCAATATCAGAATAAATTATTATATTTCATTACTATTATTATTATTACACCTGATTTGCCCTTAAAATAGATTAACCAGAAAACTAATTTATAAACACAATATGTGTCAAATTAAAACCTACTGCTATACCACCTTTTTTTTGTGTGATGATTGAGCCACTGAAAAAAGTATCCGAAACGTCACTGAAAAACATGTCAGAACAATAGACTACAAGGTGACCTTTGTTAAGAGCATGAAGCATACCGGTAGCTCATGAATGGAGCAGTGCATAATGAGTGTGTGGTGTGAGAGGGAGCAACAAAAGAGCAGAGGAAGAGGTTAGCAGTAAATTGGCAGTAAATGTACTGTCAAGGTTACTGTGTGCCAGCTAATAAATGTTGCAGCTTCTCAAGACCAAGAAAAGTCTGGTCTGTTGTTTCCTGAGGTAAGAGTCAACTTTGTACCTGGACATTAATAAGCATTCCTCCTGTGCTTCCTGACTATGATCTGGGAGCAGAGAAGGAAAGGTTATGTGCAGACATTAGAAGTGAAGCCCATTACTTTATTTTGAGTTAAAAAGAGATAAGTTTAAAATCGACACAATGCATCTTGCTCACACACCCCCTTCATGTTAATATGTGTGTGTGTGTGTGTGTCTGAAGACAGATCATATCTAACATTTTCAATATGAAATAATATAATTATATTATATAATTATATTATATAATTCATATAAGATAAGTAAGTTATAATTGTAACCCTCAGAGTATGCCACTTTGACTCATACCACTGTAAAGAAGTCAACAGTTTTTGTTTTTTAAACAAGGATCCAGGCTTCAGGGCTGGCAAATAGCCTATTGTAAAGTATTGTCACATCTACCAAGTTCATGTTTAACATAATTCAGCACTATGTGATTCCCAGTGCCCAATAAGTAGTCATTTGCTTACTTTACTTTAAGTCAGTATGACCCTCTGGAAAAAGTGTCGCCTACCTCTGCTCTAGATGTTAAACTATTTATATAAAAAAAATAAATTCTAGTTACTGAGAAAAATGTTGTTCCTACATGCCAGACAATAGTTTTCAGTTTTCCAGCGGTCACTGGTACAGTGAACCTACCACAGTGTGTGTGTGGGTTCTCTCAGTGACGGCTCCTTGACTATTGGAAACAGTCTTTATTTTTTTTTAACACAAATTCAAATGATACTCAAACAACAAACTCAATAAGCTTTTCAACTTCTTGACAGACGTTTTCCAGCGTCAGCTCCGACGTGCATCTCTCTGGTCTCCAGTCTCACACAGAGAAACAGCCAGTCTGCCTTTCCACAGAACCTCAGGTAGAGACGTTCAAGTCCATCACTCTGCAATATGAGGGAGAGACAGCAATCAGCTCAACACAAAACACCTGCAATAATTAGCTCTCTCTCCCCGACACCCTTACTCTCTCCCCCCTCTCTATCCTGCACTAACCAAAACTACACTGCAACAGTCATGTAGTAAGATATTGATATAGATATATTGCCCTGAGAAATAGAATAATGGATTAAAAGGGAGAAGCCACAGTGAGCTGCACATGACAGGATGCAAAAATCCAACTTTGGTAGTAGGCAAGTAATGTGATTGTTTTATGCCCGAACATCATTTATGACCAGTGACACTACATGCTGTGATAAGCCTGATAGAGATCCTGCAGGAGATTTATGTCTTCTTCATTTTACTGCAGATAAAAGGTTTACTGTAGGTCCCTTTGTAATATAAATGCAAACTGTTAGAGGTAGGAAATGATTAGGTCTCTGATCCCTGCCATAAAGCAAGTGTATCCTGATTTCACAGGAAGACAGACATTAACTAAGGGCCCATTTATGCTCCCTCTCCACACATAAATAAATATGTCCATCCACAAACCCGTACATACTTCCATACGTCCTCTACGTCATCATCGATACAACCGCAGTGGGGCAGCGAAGTTTCAGAACAACAACAACAAATATGGCAACAGCTGTAGTAGGTTGTGATAATGTACCTAATCAATACAAAGCAGTAAAAGCGGAGGTAACAATGTACTTGACGGTGGTCTGTTAGGGCATTAAATACATTGAGACATGAGGATTAAGAGTTTTTACACTTTATCGCTTCATGTTTTGCTTCTTCATTGTGTCCATACACATTTGTCGTGCCTTGCTTGAATTGTAGCTACACTGCCCTCAAGTACTTCCAGTGGTATTAATCCATTTCGTCAATCTCATCCGTATCCGTAAGCTCTCCAAAAATGTGTCTGATTACGAACAGAATGAACACAGAAGATGTACGAAAGGTCTATATCCGTATCTGTCTTTAACGTGGAGCATAAATGGGCGTTAAGGGATACAAACAATGTAAAAAAAGTCTGTGTAAAAATTAAATAATAAATCGACTGTATAAAAAGAGAGCTCCAAGTCTATGGCCCAATGTATACAGTAACACAGCTGTGGGTAAAGGAACAGACATGTAGTAATCCATCTTTATTGTTGTGTGTTCTTGTCATGTCACCAATGCTCACAGGGAGCTTTACTGAATCATTCTATCGTTTGGAAACCGACATTTTAAAATAGATCAGATGTATAACCTCAAGGCCAAGCATCTATTAAACCCCATTCTTTTTTAATTTGCTGCCTCTTCACAACCCTCACACAAACATACACACAGCAGAGAACACACACTTTCCATTTCCCTCTGGTCCTTTCTCAGCCTTTGAATTACACACACTAACTAATTGACCAACAGCCTGGTGCAGAATCTATCCCCAGAGAGACAGCAGCAAGACAGAGAGAGGAGGCTGGTTAGGCACAATCACAATGGGAGCAGACTTAATGATGTGTTGAACATCAAAAAAAAAAATCCTTAATAAGCTGAGAAATTCTCTCCCTTGCAAACAACTTGTCTTCTAAAACATACTGTATGTGGTTCTTTAGAAAAGCACAATTAGACAATTACACTAAAAAGTATAAATATCATTAAGACATATTCAGAGCTAATTAATTTAGAGGATGGTGCATTCTCATGTGGGGAAAGAGATGAAAAATACAGAAATAATAGATGCGGCGAATGTTGCATTCCATTTTCTTTTTGTTAATTTGTAGACTTCCCGCTGGGAGAGGTAAAATAACCCCCAGCCAGACTTTTTTCTTTTGCTGTTATTAATAATAATAGAGTTGCTTTTTCAAGCAAGGCAAATAGTGAGCCTGATTTGCATTGGTTAGGATGTGCATCGCTGCAGAAAACGGGGCAAAATGCCCTCAGAAGCCACAGCAGCTTCAGCATGTTTTTGTTTTTGTTTTGTTGCCTCTTTTTTCGCTTTAATGTGCTAATAAGTTGTCATAGGAAGTTATCTGGATTTTGGCGAAGGCACATAGAAACACCTTCTCATTATTCCTTTATCAGCACTGCCTTTTTGCTACTCCTATCTCTCAGTGACATCCTCACCTGCTTCTCACCCACGGCTGCTCTCGACTCCCGGGGGAAAAGATGCCCAGACTTCTCTCATGACAGATCAGTTCCCTGCAGATTTTAACTGCACATCCTGCCTCTCTTCAAGGTGACAGACTGTTGTATGCCCAATTCTTCCCTATAGCATGCACCTCGCACTCTCCTCAACACAACGCACACGTTTCCCACAGATCAATCACCATCTGAACTTTATCAAAGAATAGCTGGGAACAAATATGAGGGAGAGAATTTGACAAGCTGCCACACAGGACTGTATAAATTATGGCGTAAATGAAGACGCATCTGTGAATCTATTTATTTTGTCAGCAGATTTTGGAGGGGAAAATGTGAAGTTTCTTAAAACAGGGAGGATGTATTAAGGTTAACTTTAGTTTGACTTCAAAATTAACTGGGATTATGTTGTTTATTAAGTGATTAAGTGATTATTGGGATTAAGTGTTTAGAGATGGTAGAGAATTATAAATATCCTGCAGCCACAATAGCTAGCCACATTTGTGCTTTGAGCCAAATGCTAACATCATCATCATCATCATTACATCCTCACAATGACAATAAAAAGAGGCTGATCATCATCTTAGTTGGGTGTGAAAGCAAAACACACAGCTGAGGTTGTAGGGAATGTAATTTATTGTTCAAGTATTTTGTCATAAATAAAAGTATTAATACTTTTGACAAAATCTAAATTTTGACCTGATGATGGTACCGAATGAAAAGATAAGGGATCACCCAACTGGCAACAAATCTTCTGTTTCTCTTCATGACAATCCATCAAATACAGACACAATTCACTCTAAGGGGCCGTTTACACAACATCAGTTCTATCATGAAATGGTCAACTTTTGTTGTGGTTTGGCCATTCGTTTGCACAACAACAGCGTTTTGGGGGCCTGAAGATACAAACTTTTGAAATTTTAATTTTCTCTTTCTATTTTAAATTTAGCATTTTTGACTGTTTATCCAGTTAAATTTAAAAATTTTGTAAAGAGTATTTTGAAAAAATGGCTCTAATGTTGCATATTTTCTCTTCACTGTCATTCATTCTTTTTTATTTAGTCTTCTACTTTTTTGTGTTTTATATGAGTAAATATAGTAAATATTAGAGTAAATAATGTGTTCCTGTTGTCATTGTTTTTGCATTTAATATATACGGTGATGTACAAGTCACATGACTGATGAATGGATTGTATGGAAGAAAACTGGAAATACCTGTTTTCCTGAAAAACATTTACTTTAAATGCAGCTGGTGTTTTTCTCTATTAAGTGGTTCATTATTAATAATGACAAAGGAGAAGAAAGAAGTTTCAACTAACAGAGAAAAAAGAGAGAGACGCCTGATGTCCATCATTTCTGCTTGCATGAATGTACAAGTACACATTTCAGGACAATCTCAAAAGAGAAAAAGTCCAATTTACCTGCAGATTAGACACATTTATGTGCTTAATGAGGCGTACTGATAGAGTTCCAACCTCAAACAGCTCGCCAGGTTTCATATTCAGAACCTTAGCATGAAACCAATTGTACGTGAATTGCATGCTATTAGGAGGGAAATATAACAGTATGTAGGCACTGTGGTAGCGATGACAATAACATAAAATGTGATGCTGTTGTTTGTTCTTCTTTAAATAAAACAGATTAAATTGTGCAGCTGCATATTGCTGCTCTCAGGGGCCTCATTCATAAAACAATCTTATGTTGATTTCTGATCTGAGTTTGACTCAAGCAGAAAAGCACAGGTAGTCATAACCCCCGCCAAGGAGGTAAGGTTTTCGCCAGTATTGGCTTGTTTGTTTGCTTGTTTGTCTGTTGCACACACACACACACACAATAAAAACTTTTTCAAGGGTAGGAGGGTCAGCTATAAGGCATGGATGAACCCATTAAATGTTGGAGTGGATGCGGATTAAGGGGTGACTAACAATTACACATAAACTACTTGACAGATTACAATGAAAGGGGTAGGTTTTCATGGTCAAGGAGTCATATTATGAGGGTCAAAGCAAAATCCTCACTTAAGGTAAGAGAGTTTCCTGTCGGTTATGTTGGGGCATTATAGTTTGGGGAATAAGCATCCAAGCCTGTGGTTAACTTTGGATGAGCTATATGGACAAGGTAATAGGAATTATGAACTAAAGGTGAGAGGAATTAGCAAATTTACAATCATTATTGTTGGACACACTGTATCTCTTTATATTAACACAGTTCAGCCTTTCTGGCCCAACTCATTCACTGCAGCAGCACCACAATCCCAAGCATTGGATTTGTTTATCAACCCATTTATTAGACCATTTAATAATGCATATTGCCTGGCTTAAATCTCCTCTACCACCATGATCACCATGGGTAAATCACATGTCAGGTGCCGTCAGTTTAGGTTGATTTGAGATTTATAGATCACAGGTGCTTTACAAATGGGATTCTCAGAACTTGCTCAGACATGTTTTTTACGCTCAGCAAGAACATTACCATAAATGAGGCTCCAGGTCTTTGAACAGCTTCCTCCTTTGAAGTAATGCCGATGTTACACCAGATTTGGTGACATGCTGTAAAAGTGAAATTACGTGCTAAATATGTGCCTTTGGTTACATTTGCCAAATTCTGAGTATTGGTACCAGTGTTAGTTCAAATCTGAACTGTATCTGACCCCGATGTCCACTCTCCCTCTCATCCATCACATCCAATAAAGACCAATTTGTCTTCCTATTATTCTCTTTTTACCTTAAACTAGTCAGAACAAGTTAGTATCTCACCCCGCTATATTCATAATTCAAATGGCAATGCTGTCTGTCGCAGTGACATGCCATACTTTATTCACAAGGCTTTCTAACACTATTATGTTAACACTAAGGCAAAGAGCAAACAATCTATATGACACACGTTAATAAGTTAACAAAGCATTTGGAAGTTGCCATTAAAATAAAGCAGTCACTTCATATTGACAAGCTGTGCATGAAAGAAGCTCAAGGTGTGTAATAGGTGCAACAGGGACATGTCAAAATCATATGTTTTGGACTCGTGAATGATATTTAGCTTAAAAGTGGCTAAAAAGTGCATTTATTATTTTTCAGTATGTCAAACAATCATTTTGATCTATGAAAATTTGCCGTGGACATTTCTCAGGGGCCCGGTCTGTATCTTCAAAGGGCTTTTATTGTCTGATAAAAATTCATAACATAAAGATATCCAACCTACAACGATAAAAAAAAAACACAAAAGCAAAAAATCCTCATATATGAGAGGATAAAGCTAGAGCATATTTGGGTTTTTTACTTAAAAAATGACTAAACAGATGAAAAAAATAATCAAATAAAGTTGCAGAATAATGTGCTTCTGATCAAGTAATCAATATAGCTAGATGGTATTTCACCTCATGATGACATTAGGCAAAATGAATTGAGTCAGTGTTGGTGTGCTCCATTTAAAAATCTAAGATAGTGAGTATCTGTCCTTGCTGTCACAGAGTTTTTGTAACAGTTGAAAGTGGGGATTACCAGTGGTGAAAAGGAAAACATATTGTGATTTTTATGGTAAATATATGATTTGGGGAAAAGAACTTTGAGCTCTGACATTAAATGTTTTTGCCCCACATTATAAACATGAATGAACAAAAAATAATTTGCTGTTTATTGATCGTTCTGGTCAGAGTGGAGAAAAATCCTATCTAAGACTCGGTTCTTTACTTCAAACTCAATCTATTGATTAAATCTGTTTGGCGGTCCTGCAAAGATCAAACAGCGTAATGGTCTGGGTGTATGCACGGACCTTTCGTTTGATAATCCGGGTCAATACTGCCAATACAATTATGGGTAGAGGTATGAAGTGAGGTAGCAGGATGCGGCCTCTGCTCCAGATTGATTAAAAGCAGATCATAGTTCCAGACAGACTCAAAGAGTCTCGGTGGACAAACACAAGAGAATCAACACTATTTTTATCAGGTGCCCATTTTGCTCTACAGTGATCAATCAAATATTGATGAAAGGGAGCCACACCTGAGCTCTAGCAGGAAGCTCCGATCGCACAAACAACTCATCCATCGAAATGATGACACATTTTCTTAAATCTCACACTGCATAAACCTAAGCAGTTAAGAGCCCCCTGTCTGATAAACTGGTAGCGTGTCTGTTAGCATGTGGTGTGTAGGTGAGGCAGTCGAAGGGGTTGTTCCACCTGACACATCTACTTCCCCCACCTTGACAACATGGTAACTTGAGGAGCTGTTGTTCCATTGTTTCTCTGAGGAACTGAACCAGCAGGTGGTCACTGAATCTATCTGCTATGTCTCATCAGACAAAACTCAGCATGGACGAATTATAGGATCTGCAGAGACGCACACAATGCACTGAATGCTTTCGCCATCACAGATGCGCTGTTGAACACGCAAGAATGGGCAAAAACAGACGCATGCACATCACACACGGAGCAAAAGAAAACAAAAAGAACACACTTGTTCTAAAAGACACTGATTTATATTCCAAAGTGCTTGTGTCAGATCCTGCCATGTAAAAAGGGCTCTATTACTAATAAATGAACGTACAATGAAAAAGAAAAGATTCCCTTCAAATCTGCCTGTGTGACGTGAATCTTTTATGCAAATGGAATTTCAAATGAGGTGGCGCTATCTTCAGAGACCTTGACTGTTTTTCCACAGCACTCTATTATAAATTTATGCCACCGCTGATTTATAAATTTTATTAATAGCTTGCTGCTGCGGAGAGGAAAGCAAAAGTGATGAAACAGCTTCTGTTGTGTCTTTCTTCTCAACAGTCCCTCTTTCCCATCGCTGGTCCAGCAGGTCCCTTGTCACTCTCTCTCACGCTTTTATGCTCCCTCCCCTCCTGTTTCTCACACTCTCTGTCTTACTCCTCTGTGGTGTCTCATAGTGATTTTATAATTGGGCTATGCTCATTGTTATTCAAAACCCTGTAGAACCAATTAGCGGCAGACCTCCCGACCTTCAGTTGCAATGTAATGGCGGTAACTAAAGACTCTAAGTGAGGCAGCTGAGAGCAGAGGTCTGAGTTTTCTTTGGTTCCTGATTAATAATTCTGTCAACCCTATCACATGCACACATTAAGCAGAATTGCAAGTTTAAGGCTCCCTTCTTTTTCTCGTTGTCTCTTTTTTCTTTTCTTTTTTTTTTTTCTACTGCCATTTATTAATCTTTAAAGATGGCCTGGATGCTCCCTGCCTGCTCTCTTGTCAGATAAATGTTGAGATAAAAAGATAATGAGACTTTGCAGGGACCCTGGTGCAGTCAAGGAGGGGTGCAAAGTGACCTCTGACAACAAGTAGACTCCCAACACTGAGTTCATTTCAAATTAGAAAATATTAAAAATCCTCCAATTTCCATCAGATCTCAGTCTTTTATCACTGCAAAAGCTATAACATCACATAACTATTGGCAGTAACAGATTTTTCTGCTTTAATTGTCAGGCAGCTTTATGTTTGAATGGAGCACAAGAGTGAATATAAGACGTACATTATTGATGTGACCAGAAACTACATGTAAATGCTAAAGTTACTCCATGTCTGTGCAAATAAACAGCTGTTGCTAACAATTTTTTTCAAATAAAATTGTGTCATTGTTGTGTTTACAGCTTGCTGCAATTTAAGAGATTAAAGTAAATGAATGTAGATTTAAATCAATTGAACCTATTTCCAACAATCATTTAAGTAAAAGTCTGGCATTATTAATCTTTCTTTGAGATCTCCTGGGCCAGCTGACTAAACCTGCTCAGAACTTGAATATCTACAGATAAGAAACAGATATCAGACAGAAAGCATCTCAAACAGGTTGCATCCATAGGGAACATCCTGAAGTAAACTAAGCTGTTATCAAGTGTTAGATACTGAGCAAAACCAGAAAAGAATAAATAAATAAAAACATTCATCCTCACCTGAACACATCAGCCCCGGCGTAAAGACAGTGTCTGCATGTCTGTCTGGGCTCTGGTGATGCTCTCAGCACACAGAAGATGAACTTTCTGCAACCCTGTCAACACTGAGTCACAGTGAGGTAAACAAATGTCATGAGACAGTCCACAGTCACAACAGATAGCTCAGATATAACATTAGACTCAGCCAGATGTCACAGCAGTAACACTTAGGCAACACCTGACAGCCCTTAGCACCGCAAGGAAACATCTGACATGCTGAAAGAAAGCCTCAGGAAATCCCTATAAATATCCCAGCAGAGACTGACTAACTCACAGATGTAATGTTGACTTATTGATGGATGTACCTGTCAGACTGAGAGGTGTTACATAGAAACAGATAAAGGTGTACAGGCAATGGGCAGAATACTCTCTCAATCAGGGGTTCTGTGCAATTTTTTTGATATATTAATATCTCATGTGCTTGCAGTTCTTTCGTTTGTGCTTTTTCTTATCTATACCTATTTTCGCAGCTGCTTCACACTAAACCCTTATTATCAGTGTACATTAGTCCCATGTTTAGCCTGTAAGACAACATTTTAATGCATCTATTCATCATCTGTGATGTGTAAACATCAGATTTTTTTTACACAGACTGGTCATAGTTCAGGTATGAAATCCTGGAGCACCATGGAGCAACAGCAGTAACGGAAGTTGTGCAAGCATTCGGTTCAACTTGTCGACTGTCTTTCAACACTAAAGTTAGGTACTATTCACATTTGAACCATTACCACTACCAGTATGATAGCTGAAATTCAGCACAGGCACCCAGCAGTACCTTTTGTAGATACTTTACTCTGCCTGTAGTAACAAAATTGAATTGTAAAAATAATTATGCCACCAATTACATTGTAACAGGAGCATTATTTCAATGAAGAAGCTCTTAAAAGAGCTGTGAGAAGCTGGAGAAATTGTTTGTGCACTCACTTGGATACCTGGACTAAAATAAAGTGATTGAATTTCAGCAGAGTTTGGACTAAAAAATATTTAAATAATAGTCAAAAGGATCATTAATAACAATCAACAGAGGCCAGTAATATGTCATTGCCTCATCCAAAGTAGACGAAAAACTGGCTTTGCTTAGAGTTATCAGTTTTGCCACACTACCACAGTACTTCATTCATTCATTCATTTTCTGTAACCGCTTATCCTGTGTAGGGTCGTGGGGGGGGGCTGGAGCCTATCCCAGCTGACTTTGGGCAGGATGTACAGTAGTGTACACCCTGGAGAAGTCCCCAGTTCATCACAGGGCCAACACATTGAAAGACAAACAACCATTCACACTCACATTCTCGCCTATGGTCAATTTAGAGTCACCAATTCACATATTACATGTTTTTGGTGGTGGGAGGAAGCCGGAGAGCCCGGAGGGAACTTAAGCAGACACAGGGAGAACATGCAAACTCCACACAGAAAAGTCCCAGGTCCTCAGATGGATTTGAATCCAGGGCCTTCTTGCTGTGAGGCAACAGCGCTACCCTACTGTGTGCTGAGGCTGATTGTTGCTCTAACACTGCTCAGCTAATGTCATCCAAGAAAAAGCCCAGCTAGCTCCAGTAACAACTTGATAAATAAGTTAATTAATTACACGATTATGTCCATGAAGTTGTTGATGGTTCACTTGCTCATATAAACGTTCGTTGTTCACGGAGGGTTAAACTCTCCGTGAATGAGCACAGCGCCGGTTGCAGGCATGCTAACTTTAGCTGCAGCTGCTGCAGTGGACTGTGTGCCTGCCTGTCTGTGTGTTAGCAGAATTACACAAAAAATATTTGACAGGTTGTCATAAAACGTGGTAGGAGCGTTTGGAATAAACCCATTCAATTTTGGAGTGACTACACAAGAGGCAGATCTTTTTTTACTTTCTTTTTTCACTTTCTCTAACATAGATATAGCTTTTCTCCCCATTTCCATCACATAAACACATAAACTACCAGATAGATTTTGATAAAACATGCTAGATGGGTTGTGCATGTTGCAAGGACAAAAACAGAATTCTGAGTGGATCCAGATAAAGGGGTGGAGTCAGGAACTTTATTCTACTTTTGTGAACATTGGACCAATTTGTCAATTGATGGATTACCATGAAACTGGGTGGAAGGGCAGGACATGTGCCATGGAAGAAATCATCAAATTTTGGATTGGATCCAGATAAAGGGATAATCAATCTATTGATTATGAAACCAATGTGAGACCTTGTAAACTGCATGTACTGTAAATATGAGGAAGAGTTCATGTTTAGAGTTTTATCCAATTCATTATCTAGTTTGCAGAGCTGTAACCAACGGTAGTATCTATGCTAAGGGCTGTAGCATCAGTATATAGGTCTGCATTAGCAACCTGTTCACCATCAGCTGCTCCCTTTTCATCATTTCTACATCCAAATAAACATCACGATATAAAAACAAAAACAATTTATAATCAGCACAATCATGTTTAAACCCCAAATATATGTTTTGGACATTTTCCAGGGGATCGCTGGTGTTAATTTGGGGTTGAGAGGTGAACGTACAAAAATTGACAAGATTATACTATTTGAAAAATGCATATCCTGTCAGGAACAGAGGGTGTCAGAGAGAAGTACATTATCACTCTCAGATACATGTCGAACTCCTGCGAGTCTTAATTGACTTCTCATATGAAATATAAAATAATGATAGACAGCCAAACATGTTGTTGACAAGAACCTGAATTTTACCGCTGTGCGAGCAGTAAACCGAAGGAGGTGCTAGGCCTGAAGCCAGAAGGAAAATAAATGCTTTTATCACCTCTGGAATAATGTGCAATGATTGACATCTAAAAGCAAGGACTGCCATTTCAATAATCTCACTTTAATGCGAACTCATGAGAGCATGTGTGTGTGTGTGTGTGTGTGTGTGTGTGTGTGTGTGTGTGTGTGTGTGTGTGTGTGTGTGTGTGTGTACAATTGAGATACTGACTGCAGAAAGTGAAAAAAGGATAGAGGAGTGGGTGCAAAAAAGACAAAACAACATCACATCTTATTTTTAGTGGTGGGCTGCCAGATGAAAAATAATAATAAACGGCCGAGAGGGCCTACTTTCAGTACTCCTTATATAAGAGGAACTCCTGACATAGATGAGACAACAGCCCTATACAGTAGTTTGTCCCATTAGCTTTGAGACCTTCTGCATAGCATTCTAAAATCCTTTTAGCTTTTGGTGCTGATTTCGCTATGCATAATGCCAACTCCTTAAGGGTCGATAATTTGCCTTAATCAGTACTGGTTCTCTCGCTTGTGTTATACTGGATTGTTTGAAAATGATTGCTACCAAATTGTTAGTTAGCGAACAAATGAAACAACACATTCACATGGATTGACTGGGTGAATCCATAAATGCTTGCACGTGTAGGCACAAACACTAACACGCATGTTACCACACATGTGCAGATAAAGACAAAAACACTTCCTCTGCATAATATCAAGACTTGCACCAAAAGAGTGCCAGACCAGTGCTACGAGCCGAGGCATGAGACCCACATGACTCCTCTATAGCCTCGGCAGAAAAGGAGCATTCATGATTAGTGGAGGATATTATATTTTTTGGTCTCACAACAATGCAAGAACATGTGAGAGGTCTCTACCTAAATATATCTGAAGGTACCCTCACTTGTCACATTCTCAAATCGTTAACTTACTGTATATGTTTGCTAATATCAAATCAGCCCATCTACTATGACCCTGCTTTTATGGTAACCCCATCTGTCACAGAGAGGTAAACATCAACTATTGCCCTTTGATATGTGTAAAAAAGCATTTGAATATTTCCAAAGGTAGCCTTGTTTACATTTTTTGAGATCATCTTTGTTTCAGTGTATTGTTTTATCTAAATCTGAGTGTTGTAAAGATAGGGGAGGATGGATGAGCAATTTGTTGGCAAGACAGGAAATGAAGCTTCCTGCTTTTTGTTGGGATGCTGGTGGGATCACATGACACTGCCAGACGTGTCTTTTGTGGAAGTAAGCAATAAATCATGGTTTTTTTTAGACAGCTCTCTTTCTCATACATATCTCAGTAAGAACAAATTAATTCATTATCATGTTAATTGAAAAGTAACCAGCCTCTCCTATACCAAAATACATTGTAGAATTAAGACTTGTTTGTTTGCCTCCTCTGCCTCATGACATGCCAATATCACTTTAAGGCATCTTACTCAGTCAGCACATAGGCTCACCTGTAACCAGTGATTTTCTGTCTCTGCTGTCAAATCTAAAATACTTCCACAAATGATTGTCCCATGGTTTGGTGAATATTTCGATTAGTTAAGCACAGTTTACTATTTTTATTCATTTTCTATTAGTAAGTACAACAGTAACATGTTTGTTTAAGTATCATATAGAGCTACTGAATATGCAAAGGGTTGGACTCAGAGTGCTTTTCAGTCATGCCTCTCTCTGTAATGTAAAGCACAGCCTGTTGTGCTTATACCTTTGACTAAATGAAATATGGGCTGAGCTTCCTGGTCTGAACCAAGGAGATGATTATTGATCCTAGGGGGAGGGAGCTGCACACACCACTAAATATAGGTGAGACAGAAGTATAGAGGGTGAAAAATATCACCTGGTCCCACAACACATGATAGATCATCAAGAATTCCCAACAGTGACGTTCATGTACTGTACCAGTAATGCATGGTTCCACCTTGGCCTTGTGTCTTCCTGCTTTCACGTCTTGCAGGTTCCCATGGATCGTGGTTGGACTTACTTTTGTGGTACTGATCCCCACTGATATTATTGCCCCTCTCTCTCCCACATCTCTCTTTCTCTCTCTCTCTCTCTCTGAACCCAACCAGTCAAGGCAAATGGCTGCCCACCTACAGCCAGGGTCTGCTGGAGGTTTCT
This sequence comes from Chaunax sp. Z400, assembly GCA_037577475.1. Taxonomy (NCBI): domain Eukaryota; kingdom Metazoa; phylum Chordata; class Actinopteri; order Lophiiformes; family Chaunacidae; genus Chaunax; species Chaunax sp. Z400. The sequence goes on from CM075184.1 coordinate 13,526,550, forward strand.
GTCTGTTAAAAGGCCATTTTTTCTCGCTACTGTCACCAATAGCTCACTCATGAGAGAATTGTTGGGTCTGTGTAAAGTAAAGCGCAGGGTCTAGTTTGACGGTGCAGTGAGATAGCTTTTGTTGTGATCTGGCACTACATAAATAAAACTGACTGACTAAAATCAGTGAAGAGTCTGAGCTCAGACAGATTAGACTGCTTAAAGATAGGCTGACAATCCAAGACGTTTGAAAGCTATCTGCAATGTTTTGAAGAAAATACCTTCCTAAATTTCCCACAATTCACTGAGATGGTAACACCATTCATATTGCACTTTGCAATGCCAGAGTTGCCAGATAGCACTCGTTCAGCCACTGTGACATAGTTTCCTGAAAGATAAAAATGAGACAACACCTAATGTTTTGGAGAGTACAAGGTTACCGTGACCTTACATTTGAAATCGGTAGTATATGTGGACACAAATGACACACGGTTCATTCATTCGTTCAATTTCTGAAACTGCTTATCCTGTGTAGGGTTGCGGGGGAAGGGGGGCTGGACCCTATCCAAGCTGACTATGGGTGGGAGGCGGGGTACACCCTGGACAAGTCGCCAGTTCATCACAGGGCCACACATAGAAAGACAAACAACCATTCACACTCACATTCACGTCTACAGTCAATTTAGAGTCACCAATTCACCTATGTTACATGTGTTTGGTGGCGGGACGAAGCAGGAGAACCCAGAGGGAACCACACAGACACTGGGAGAACATGCAAACTCCACAGAGACAGGTGGATTTGAAACCAGGACCTTCTTGCTGTGAGGCAACATGACACAAGGTTTGTGTGGGGAAATGCTAGTGTCACAATGAAGCTTGGTTATTTGACTTTTAGTTGAGTTGGAGTGACACAGCAGTAGGCCACAGAAGAAGAAAAAAAAGAGAAAGAGGGAAGCTGTGCAACCTCTGCACAGAGACTTCTGGAAATAACTGAAAGTTCAGCATGAGAGAAAGAAGACTGATGAAGGGGACAAAAGAGGCATGAGTTTGAGGAAGTAGATAGATGAGGGAACAAAAGTAGCTGTGAAATGCAACATGAAGTAGTTATTATGCAGGACGGAGGTTTAAGTATCATGTGGTTGTAGTGAGCACAGACAGGCAACCGCCCTGCTGAACTGAAACCAGGTTGTGAAAGACATATGCTGACCCAAAACCATGATCCTCTGCAAAACACACACACACACACACACACACACACACACATGCATGTGCAATGAGCAATAGAAATAAGGCGTGTCAGTCATGTTCCTTTTTAAACCTCTTATTCCATTTCAATTTAACTCAACTGAAGAAGATTAATTTATTAAGTCACTGTAATGTCTTAGTGTTACATTGCTTAAGTGAGCACATGATAAATCATGAAGCCAAACTGCATCAGTGTCATGTTTACATGAAAGACATAGAGAGACATTGTGCTGGGGTTTTTAACCCACAAAATAGTTTTCCTCAGAGACAAAGAGCACGTAGTGCAGTGAAACTGGCCAACACAATGACACAACAGCCAAGATGGAATGTTAAACCCACCAAACGTCAGGAAACTCAATTACTTTCACTCTTATTTCCTTTCGTCAACACCACCACTGGCTCTCTGAGGAGTTTAGAGCACAACCCCTCCGTCAGATGGGGTTCAGCCCCTCCTATTCACGACCACTTCTGCAGCTCACCATAAATCCTTAACGACAAACTCTATAAACTTCTCTGGGCTTGAATATTTATGGATGCCTGCGGTTCCCCAGCGTAACATTTTCTGTCTGGGGCTCAACACATGACAGAATTTTCTCTGGCCTGTTACAACTCTCATGGTGCAGAGGGTTTGCGAACACAGCCACGGTGGTCTGCTCGGCCTGGGTCATAAACAAAGTGGCTCCCTGAAGTAAAAGAGAAGTCACATATCAGAGTTTATACAAATCCATATCACAAGCGTAAACCAATCTCTCCAGCTGCCTGCGGCTCAGACTCCCATGGCTCTCGCTGCTCAGGCTTCCTGGATTTAATCAACTTTAAGTCTTTTAATCAAACAAAGAGTTGAAAGGTAGAAAAATCACCCCAGGCTCTATTATCTTATCATCATCCAATCTCATTTGGAAGTCCAACTACCTGGATATTTCAGTGCCAAAAACGCATTTATCTCAAACATCTCTTCTCTTCTGTTTACAACGAGAAGACGCTGAAAATGTAAACACTGTTCAGCGTTGCCTTTAATATGCTTCTAATCTTTTAAACACTGTTTGGTCTGAGTCTGTACATGAGCAGTGGAATGACCTTACATTTTACATGAGAAATGGCTGAATGGTGAAAGGTGGAGTTGCACATTCTGTTGCTAATACTTGTGGCTAAAAAAACACAGTTTTGTAATTGTTTCTGCAACGTTGGCCATGATGAAAGAAGTAACCTTTGTGAATCCTCAGCCTCTATTTTCTCTGGTCACATCTAGATATTGTTTTAATATTTGTTTTATCGGAGGAAATGCTTAACAGAAGTTCCCCGCAAAGCCAAAATTGCAGGTCAACAATTACTGGAATGGCCAGTTGCATGAAAATAGTCACATTTACATTGCTCATGCAAATATGCAATATTACACTCTATACAACCAGTTAGGTGTTTCAAGTTATTACATAATTGCCTCATGGTGATTATTTGACCCAGCCACTATTATTTTGTATAATCGTCAGAATCGCTCCTTTCATCTGAAAAAAAAAAAGTGGGCACATTTTGCTTTTAAGCCAAGTGAAAGACGAGAGCATCATCATCATCTCAGCAGACAAATTAATATTGTCTCATGCTAAAATATAAATAAATAGTCATATTGTCCTATTGCCCATGCACTCCTACTTAACCACACTTAGTGGAGGTTTACTTTGTGGCTTTTATTCTTACATCTTAATTGATGTGACATAATTTGTAGATGAAAAAGACTGAGGTGATGATCTCCTACTACACCACACCTATACTATTTTTGTAGCACAGGAAGCACAAATGTTGCCACACCTCATGAAACTCCGGACACAAGGCAGAACCCACACAGAAATTTCATCGTGTTCTGTCCTGAGTTTGCAAAGGTGTTAACATGTAGTACAGTGGAGGCGGCACAGCCTGCTACTGTCCAATTTCTGCTGTTAAAAACTCTGACCTTGGTGAAAAAGTTGAAGAGTTTTTACAAGTCTCTTAGCACCCCTTCACAGCGGTAATGTTTCACTTGTACTTTTTCTAATAATTTTCACTCTTATAACACTAATTGCCCCTTTTTTCACTGATTCATGGGTAATGTGTCTTTAAAGAGAAAACACTATTCATGGAGGTCTGCCAATACCCAGCTGAAGAAAAATAACTTGCCAGTAATTTCCCCCCGGAATTGGTGTATGTAGTAAGCCAATCTGACTGGACTGAGAGTGAATGTTTGTTAAATTATGTGAGGAGGGTGGAGGATGCAGGTGGTGTGTGTGCATGTGTGTGTGTGTGTGTGTGTGTGTGTGTGTGTGTGTGTGTGTGTGTGTGTGTGTGTGTGTGTGTGTGTGTGTGTGTTTACGTGACACAATTGCAATAACAATCAACCAGATGTTGACAATACTTATCATTTTCCATCCCAATACGATGCTGTTTTTTTGTACCTAATACATTATTGAATGTTGAGTGACTGAGCTTAACTGTATCCGTTACCATTTTTCCCCATTTAAAATCTTGTGGTAGAGCGAGTTCATCAACAGGCAGGGTGTAATTGTCGATTGGCAATTACAAAGACCTTCTAAATGTAGTATGCATGTGGTTTCCAGTGGTCCACAGTGACATTAACCTCATAACACTAACACCAAACATTTTGATTTAATGTTCCTCATGACAGCAGTGACAAGCACATGAGGAAATAATCATTTCAAGAGGGAGTGGAATGGAATCAGCGATTTAGAAAAATATCCTCAATGAAATTGGTTTAAAAAATACAGTACAGGAATAGCCATATGTTTATAGGTGATATCATGACCCACATTGTGTCTCATGGTGGAAGGCAGAAGCTAACAAAGGCTGATTACAACATGAGCATGAACAATAAACAATGGTCTGAATGCATGACTAAACTGCCAGCTGAGGACCAGGATCAGTGTGTGGCCAAGCTTAGATACACAGACAGGACTTGCAATGATGGCTTGAAGATCCAACCGCGTGGACCCAAGTAAATGAGTATGTGATTGGCACCCTGGCTCATTTTACTCATGACTCTATGCAAGCATTTAAATGTTGTGCGTCTTAAATATTGGATAATATGTGAAGCATTTTAAACCTGATAGAAAAACAGCTCCACAATCTCCATTGTTGTCCAGGATCCAGTCTTACAACAACATGGATTACCTGGTGCTCACGGTTGTGAAGTAGTAAACTCCAGGTGAATGCCAGGTGCTCTAGAAGTTAAACAGGTAAACCGTAGACAAAGAAAAGTCTCTGGTTTTACTTCAGGCACACTAACATTGAGCCATGCGTGTAGTTAAAAATTATCATACAGAAGAAAAAAAAACGTAAGATAGCTGAAGTTAACAATGCAGCAAAGTTAAAGCAGAAACCGACAGTGGGTCAAAACCAGTCCGCTTTTTCCTCTTTTTTGTGAGACTTATTACTTGGATGTTCCCTAATTTTAACTACATCCTTGGCTTAATGTTAGTGTGCCTGAATTAAGCCCAGAGACTTTTTGTTCTCATCCAATCTTTTCTGTTGACGGCTTGAAACCACGTCTGTCACTGTTGGGTTTTTCAGTATCTAATGGAATTTAAGCCCAGATCTTGACTTAGAATATTTGAAACACCCAACAGTCCAGTCACTTTTATTTGTATGGTGCTGAATCAACAACAACAAAACAAAAGTTATCTCAATGCACTTGACATAATTTGGTCTTAGGCCTTTGTGGCATTAGTAATTTAATGCACCCAAATATTTATGCAGTTTTAAAATGTTTCTTTGATTTTTCAAAAGTCTATAACCTCATTCCCACCTTTTAAAAATAAATACCAATAAATAAACACACGTGCAACATTTCCTGCAGTACAGAACAGATTTATAACATCACCTTTGTCTCTGCCCTCTTATACGTAATTGGTTTATTAATGACGAGTCAGGTACTATTTTGTGAAAACTACAGTAGTAACCATTGGATATCAGTATTCATGCACACATACACATAAGGCCACTCAGGGGTGGACTTACTCTCATGCTTGGGTTCATTGTCTTGCTGCGTGAACCAGTGGTGCTTGAGCTTCAGCTCACAGACTGATGGCCTGACGTTCTCACTCAGAATTTTCTTGTAGAGAACAGAATTCAAGTTTCCCTCAATTATGGCAAGTTGTCCTGGACCTGAAGCAGCAAAGCCCTCTGGAATTTCTTTAGATTTTGGCATCATGTACTCCTGGTGAGATCTACTAGCCAACATCATGCTTCTGAAAATGGTGTTTAATTGATGATTGAGTGCTTCCTTATTAGATAAAATTATCATTTAAAACATTCTTTTTTGTTTTCTTTTGGGGTTTTTCAGGCTGCCTTTGTTTTACCTTAAATTTTGTTAGAAGATGCGAGACAGTTTAGTATGAGATACACATAAAATAGAAGAAATCAGGAGTAGGTCCAATACTTTTCCACACCACTATACATATACTATATCCAAAAGGTTTACTCATTCAGCTCTTGTATCTGAAGGTTAAGTTTTTCCAAAAAACAAACATGTACCAGTTTTCCATCATCATATCAATAAACAGACAGAAAATGAAGGAGCTCCTTTGAAATACAGCTCAGTCACAATCAGTTATTTTCAGCCCCAACGTACTGAGGAGATCAAACATTGTAGGAGTTTATTAGCAGCCAGCGAATCTCTGCTACAAACCAGGGGATAAATAATTTATAGCTTTTACCAAACTGCTGCCTCGCCATGAACAAAAATGCAAAACAACTTGGCTGGTCTCAGCAAGGCTCTGGAACTGAGTGTTGTTTACAGACTACAAGAGCAAGAAAACTAATTTGTAAGAGCACAGAGACAATTTTAAGCATCGAATAGTCTGCCACAGTGACGTCATTAAAACATTTTTCTTAAATCTCGTACTAAAAAAATTTCCTGATGGCCACTTCAGAAACTTCACAGGACAGCATCTTCTCAAAAACACTGTTTATTTCCATCTTGGTTGATATATGGATGCTAATCCACATGGTGCTGAGTATTTTTCATTGAAGCAGATGTTATGGGACAGCAAACTGAGTCATGGGCTGATTTTATAAACACGATACCCTTCTTTGCTCAGACTGGAATTCTGAATCATCACCTAAAATCCAAAATGAATGATTATGTGACACAAAATTTGACATTATCTTCCTGTGTCTCCTGGTTGATGATTAACCTGTGAATAAGACTTTGATACTAGACATTCATTTTACATCGAGTTCATCTGTCACTTTATTTAAGAAGAGAGGGGAAAACATGGTTAGCAGTCTCTTCTGTGTTGCCTTTACACAGATGGTCAAACTACTATTTTCAAGATCAAGAATAAACTTAAATACTGAACTGTTGCATTAATAAAGTTTAATGATGAACAGCTTAGAGAAGGTAGCAGACATCCAATTCTACAGAACATACTCTTCCCCCCCACAGTATAGTATATCATCAGATGGAGATTGTCATTCTCTAATCTTTGGACACTGAAAATGCCCTCGCTGGTGTGTGTGTGTGTGTTGCTGTTTGTATATTTATTAATTTATTAGTTTATTTAATAGGGACAATGCACATTAATGAACATTGCTGTAAATGTACCAGAGTTAGCCAAGAGGCTATTTTGCATGTGTAGTCCCTGGACATATGTTACAAAGTCACCCTAAAAAACAGAATATAAAATTATAATTGCAAGTTATTCATCATTTGTGAGCATGCAGAACAAAGGGAAGAGGAAATATTAAAGTTAAATGAAACCCAATACCACAATGTTAAGTACTAATAAAAACATGCAATACAGGGACTAATAAAACACATGCAAAACAAATAAATTCACAATAATTACGTTAATGTTAATAGAAAACGTAGAAAATGACCAAAAACATGCAAAGCAGAAGCAGAGAGATAAAACCACGACACAGAAAAACAACAATACAAACATGCAAATAGGTACATGAGGGCAGACTGACAACAGCAAGAGAGCAACAGGTAGCAGCAAGAGATGTTCGGCACCGTTAGTGTTGACAGAGCTGAGTACTAATTAACCATTTGACGATACCTAAAGATTACAATTTTAAAAAATAGTGGTCAAATTGAAAATCATTTGCTTTCGACTTTTGACAACTTTGATTAGCACCCAGTAGTTAGCATGATCACACCATGCAAAGGCAGTTATAAAGCATTTATATTATTGCCCCACAAGGCATGAAGCTAATACAAATCATATTCTTTCTCTAACATGTGAGGTGGTGGAATTAGAGGCCATTCTTTTAGGTATATTCTCCATAGAAGTGCTCCTAACTGGAAGCTCAGGCCTGTGTGACTGAAACAGGGCAGACTGGGTTTCAACGGGGCTTCAAAGTGGTACTACACCAATAGATAGTATGAGATAAATAACGTGTTTTTTAAACATTAAAACATTTAAACCTATTCTAGTAGATGCCTAAAATAAATAAATAAAAGATGATTGATATGTCCACTTTAATAAGAATTGAAAATGTAAATGTGCAAAGTGAGATATTTAACTAATATAAAGCTAGCAAAGCAAGGAGGTAAAATCCAGATCTTTAAAAAGAAGAAAGAAAACTTCTCTTTGTTTTGCAATAATTAGCTGCTTTCCAGCTCTGCACAAAACGCTTTAAACACAACGCTTTAAACACAGAGGTATAACTTTAACAGTTAGGAGCTAAAATACAAATGAGGCATTAAAGAGGCCGAGAAACAATGGAGGTGAGAAATGAGAGCCAATCTAATTAAGATCTCAATCACTCAATTAGACTTGAGCAGGAGAAACAAATGGCAAATAAATTCTTTCATTATAACAACCGGTTTAATTGCTCAAAGATGAAGCACTGACATCTGGCATGCCCCTCTAGACTCCTGAGTGTGTGTGTGTGTGTGTGTGTGTGTGTGTGTGTGTGTGTGTGTGTGTGTGTGTGTGTGTGTGTGTGTGTGTGTGTGTGTGTGTGTGTGTGTGTGTGTGTCGTACAACAATATGGAGGGATTGGATGGGCGGGAGTTCAACGATGAGTGTGCTTTTACTGAGCCCTGACTGAGTTTATGAGCGTGAAACTGCCCTGGTGCAATGGAGCAGCAGCCAGGTTTATCCATCTGCACTTCACCCACATGGTCAGTGGAGAGTGGTTGAGTAAATGGGATTGGGGGCCGTTTTTCTCAGAGCCAGGTTTTCAGACAAAGAATGAGGCCACTTGCTCTTTGAGAAAGAGGAGATTTGGTTTAGGTTGACGCACAAACATGCGGCCTGATCGTCGCTAGACAACCTGGGAGAGTTTGCGAAGCACAGGAACTGCGGTTGTGGCTTGAGGTGCCGTGCCAAAAACAAAGACAAACTCAAAGGGAATGTTAAGTTCTCTTACCTCAGCCTCTGTTTCTCCGTATTCAGCTGCACCACGTCTTGTTATGATTCTGTCTAACCACTTCCTCATGCTGCTGGCAGAGAGGTCAGGGTTCAGTCAGGTCCTCTGTCAGCCAGAACAGGCCGCAATAAACAGAGTGCTTGAAACGAGGCTGAGAAATTTTCTCTGAGCAGCTACTACATTTTTTTCCTACTTACAAACACTCTCCTTTCTTTCTTCAAATTTTTCAGTGAATTTGTCTGAGAGGCGACCTTGTTTTGTGCACCCTCTATGCATGTCAGCGGCACACTGCTGCTGTCTGATCTTTGTCTGGGGTAAATAAAGGTCAAAAATGCATCTAAAAGAATTTTGAAATGAACAGTCACAGATTTCAAAACAGCATAATGGCATAAGACGGTAGAAATGTTGCACAATAATGATGAAATCTTTGTAAAATGTGATTCATAAATACGGATATGGCGCCTACAGCAGCACCGATGGCGGGGGTGGTGTGTCCTTGATCTCAACACACTCACATTAACTCTCAATGTTCTGTGTGGACTGTTGGTGAAGTCAGTCCACTCTGTTTGCTGCTGTTAAAAAGGACCTCAGCGACATCAAGCTCAGAACAGATGGGGATATGCTGTCCTCTGCTGGTAAAGATGGATGCTGCAGCTACAGAACAGAATATCCATAATCAGATATAATATAACTCATAACAATATTAACTAATTAATAGAATACTTTTTTTTAGATGAAAAACAAAACTATCCTCATATTTAAGGCTGGATTGTATTATTTGTGCAAACAAAAACATTACATTTTATCTTGAGAGAAAAAAGTTTTTTCTCTTAAATCAACCTTCAAACAGTTACAAAGTAAAAAAATAAATAAATAAAAAAGTTCTTCCTGCCTCTTCAGCTGAAAAAAAAAGAACAAGCACTCTCTCACGATCATTACAAATTGCTGGACAAACGTCTGCTCCTTGCTCACAAACGCGTCCTGTTGAATTGGGTTAAAGACACTCCACCTACAGTGACATTCTGGTACAAGGAGATTTTCAGTGTTTTGCCCCATGGATAAGCGCAGTCCTTAAGGGTAATGAGGGCTCATTTCTTTAGATTTGGAATCCTGGCCTAGATTATTTGCCATGAGAGCTCAAATACACCCTGTTGAAAGGCCAGTCCCTCTCTTGCCACTTAAAAGATTACCAAATATTTCTTAGGTCACTTATTACATTCCTTCAACATGAATCAGAGGACAGCTCACTTTACTTTCTGTGATACTATCACTGCCAATACTATTGTTGCTTTTTTTCCCCCTCAACTTCTTGTTCTTGTTCTGAAAACAATAAAAAAATGTTTGAAAAGTTTTGTGTCACTATTGTGTTTTGTGTCTGCCAGGTTGTCCTTCATATAATGTAATGTAATGTCACTGTTTTTGCATTTTTACACAAGTAACCCCCGACACAAGTATCTTTAAAACATTGCTACTGTATGAGGATAGAACAGATTGTGTAATAACTGGTTTTAGGTTGCGGTTGGTTTTGACCGATGGTAGTCCTTGAACTGGTTCTGAGCTAGTTATTAAGGTGTGTAAAGATGACATGTTGCAGGCACAGGTTATATTTCTCATCATGTTGGCCAATCATTATTTTTTCTGGTTGCTGGCTGAACTATGTTCTCTCTGTTGACCTACATATTGCATGAGTGTAATCAGAAAAGATTTTGTCCATCATTTCTATATTATTGCACTGAAACCAAGATGTCAAAGTCCACACAGACAGCCATACACCCACAAGTGCATAACAATTCCTCCCACATACTGTATGTCCAACGGCCATGTGAAGCTTCAAATAGGCTGCAACAGTTTGTAAGACAGAGTGCATACTATATGTAAAGCACGTAAGATTGTTTTGCAATAAAAGGAATAATAATGTGAGTGCTGGTGTGATAATTATATGTGATTATTAAAATCAAAACATGCTGCAGACGACATTTCAAGAAATTTAAAGGAAAATATGACACACATGACATTTTTCACAATAACCTTGACTAAGTACAAACTCAATGATTTCATAATGTTGAATCCCTATTTTTCATACAAAGGTGCAATTTATGTATTCATTCAATCTCACATTTCAAAATACATGCAGTATACTCAGATCACTGCCATCTCTTAAAGTATGAGGAGAAACATGTTTCAAAGTCAACTCACAGTTGAGCTCAATGCATCCATCCCATAGCTAAATCTCCTGTCAGTTCCTGTTTTGTCAGTACAAACATAATGCAGTGGACTAAAGCAGCTTCAAGTCTAGCCCCACATTTAATCCACAATGTCTCAAGTTTCCAATTTAGAAAAGTAGAACATCTCCCTCCCATCTCCTCACCCACTTAATTCACATATATTTAAAAACACATTTTAAATTGTTGGGCTGTCAAAAACACTGACATATTCAAGTTTTTCATAAATCCAATCGGCCAGACAGCAACAGTAAAAAAAAAACTGATACAGGATGCTGAAGAAAGACTTGATGCTGGAAACGTTTTCATCGCTGAAGTACCAGATGTTTACATTTGATCTTGTTGCAAGCAGCAGCTCACAATCCCAGAAGGAGCATGTTGGTATTAATAGGTCAGAATGGGTGTGTGTGATACATAAGTCAGCTAAGAGGGTCGAGGATGTGGTTTCAGGCAGCCTCTGAAGGGTAAGCAGGTGGACTTTGAGGTATATTTGCACATTCTGGTGAGGGTGTCCATCGAATGACCTTACAGGTTCAATATTTGTGGTGCAGATGATTTATAAATATTTCCCTTTGGTCTTGCCAAGGGCAACATATCATGCCTGGGGAGAGCTCTCTCTGAAGTCAGGCCACAAAAATCAGGTGTGTGAGATGGCTGTATAAACACACACACACACCTTATATAAATGTATTCACACACATAATCTACAATAAAACTGCAGCTCGTCAAAGCCAAGGTGAACAGGAGCACTTCCCATGAGAGTACAAACTGGAATGACGGAAACATCCAATCATTGTTAATTTGAGTCAAAGAAACAAAGAGCCAGTCATCATCGAGTGAGGCTGAGATCACAGGAAGGCAAATGCTTTGACACACACACACACACACACACACACACACACACACACACACACACACACACACACACACACAGTGTAATCAGACCCACAAGTCAAAGAGGAAAAAAGAGCAATTAAATTAGGTTACTGCACAGCAGGGGCGGATGTCTTTTTCTGATATAAAGAAAGTCAGTGATCAAAACAGGATGGCATTCAGTGTGTGGGAACGTCACAATAACCAATTAATATTTGTTTATTTTTGTAGGGTTTTTTTCAGGAAGTTACAGATGAGTTTAAAAAAAAGTCTGATTTCAGATTGGTGGACATTTTCTGTTTGGTCAGCTAAGTATATTTTTCACGCACACAGACAAAGAGTGGTGCACCCTATAAAGATGAATGTGTGTCTTATTCTGCTCCATCTCGGTCTGATGTAGCCATTTCAGTCATTGATGTCTGAACTGAACTGATCAGGGAGTGATGCTTGTTTTCTGTGTTAAGATTTTAAAGAAGTAGACACGTCTAAGATCGAATCAACAAAGACTCAAGACTCAAATATCAAGGGGGAAATAATATATAGATCTATTACTAAAGTACAAGTAGCAATACCACACTATAAAAATACTGAAGAGGAAGGGTTTGTTATTCAAAATGTTACATAAGTTAAAGTATGTGAGTATTATCTGCAATATGTATTTTAAATATAAAAAGTAAAAGTGCCAGCATGCAGAATGGTTCCTTAGAGATGTGGATAAACATCAGCCAAATCGATTCTACTCTAAAATAGTTACTAATAATGTCATACTGTAGATCATGAATGAATGATTGCATTTAACAATCATTTGTAAAAACATTCATGAAAACTTGTAGAACTTATACATTTTAATGTTTGAGCTAACTGGACTGGTGACAGTTTATCTTATAACAATAATGTTCTATATGATCATTAGAAATTACTGCTTACTGGTTTACAATATATGCAAAGGAACTACAGCTGTCAAATACATGTAGTGAAGTAAAAAGTACAATATTTGAAATGTAGGAGAGTTGTCATGGAAACTCTACCTTAAAATGATACAGCAGGAAATGTGTTTTATTGTTTACTTTCCACCAAAGTAAAAGTCAGCACTAATGCAGACTTATTAGTTTTGACACACTTAGAAATTAATCAAATTTAATCAAACCTCATCCACGAATTAAATTCTTCATTTGAACCTTTATTATTTATTTATTTGAACCATCAGATGATATAAACAGTGTCTAGATTCTGAGCCATGCTGACTAAAGATTTCCAAATGTGGAAGAAAACTGAACACAGATGTCTCCGTCTTACAGCCTGTTTACATCCCGTGAACTCCAGCCCAAAGAAAAGTTTTCTTTTATGTATCTAATTAGATGACAGTATAGCCTTGTATAACTCTTTCAGCTCCTACCCACCACCTCCATCCCATAAAGTTGATTTGAAGTCAGACTGAGTTAATATCTACAATCCAACATGACAATAACTCAGCAAATGACACCACAGTTGAGACAGGCGAGAGACTTTAGGTGTTTGACCTTTGACCCCCTCGCTACTGAAATCCCTGCTCTGCTGAGGAAATTAACTCCCTGAACCACTACATCATCATCCGCCACTACAAAGCAAAACCAAAAGATAATTCATGTTGGGCAAGAGCTAATTTGAGCAAGGAGTCACTCTCGGTTAGTCTCAGTCTGGTCTGAAAATAATCAGTGACAAACACAAAGAAGTGTTTGTGTATTTTCAAACTAATCATCTACAATGTATCTAGTTATAGTGATACATGACTGTGTAGATCAATGTAATAGTTTGACACATTATACATTAATATAATATACACTATGTGTCTAGTATGAACCTGCAGCCAGGAGACAATTAGCTTAGCTTAGCATCACCACCTCCAGCTGTTGTTTACCAAGAAACATTCTAGGACATACTCCCATACAAGCACAATCTATTCTAAATGTTCCCAGACACCCTGGGGAGGAAGCTCATTTCGGCCACTTGTATCCACGATTTTGTTCTTTCGGTCATTACCCAGAGCTCATGACCATAGGTGAGGGTAGGAACGTAGATTGACCGGTAAATCGAGAGCTCACTTTTTCACCACAACAGACCGATACGGAGTCCGCATCACTGCAGATGCTGCCCCGATCCCTCTATCAATCTCCCGCTCCATTCTTCCCTCACTCGTGAACAAGACCCTGAGGTACTTGATTCTCATCCCGGCCGTTTCACACTCAGCTGCAAACTGTCCCAATGACAGTCAGAGGACCACATCATCCGCAAAAAGCAGAGAGGAAATCCTGAGTCCATCAAACCGGACACCCTCCGCCACCTGGTTGTGCCTTGAAATTCTGTCCATAAAAATTACGAACAGAATCGGTGACAAAGGGCAGCCCTGCCGGAGTCTAACTCTCACTGGAAACAAGTCTGATTTATTGCTTGCAATGTAAACCAAACTCTCACTCCGGTCATACAGGGACCGAATGGCCCGTAACAACGGGCCCGATACCCCATATTTCCGGCGCACCCCCCAGAGAACTACGAGGGACACAGTCGTATGCCTTTTCCAAGGCCACAAAGCTCATGTAGACTGGTTGGGTAAACGCCTGCACCCTCCAGCACTCTAGCGAGAGTGAAGAGCTGATCCAGCGTTCCATGACCAGGACGAAAACTGCATTGTTCCTCCTGAATCCGAGATTCAACTAACGGATGGACTCTCCTCTCCGCTACCTTCCCAGGGAGGCTGAGAAGTGTGATCCCCTGATAGTTGGAACACACCCTCCAGTCTCCCCTTCTTAAAAAGGGGAACCACCACCCCAGTCTGCCAATCCCAAGGCACTGTCCCCCAACTTCCACGCGATGTTGCAGAGGTGTGTCAACCAAGACAGTCTTGCCAGAGGAGCTTATTAACTACCTCAGTGACCTCAGCCCCTGTCGAGTCCCTCATCTCTGCCTCCTCCGTGGAGGACATGTAAGTGGGAAGAAGGCTGGATACTCGGATGCACAAACGGCAGTCAGAGCTGAAGGCGCAGGGAAGCAACCCTCTCGTTCACTGGGGAAAACCCCAACGTACAGGCACAGAGCCAGGGGGCTACGAGTAGACCCACACCTGCTCAACGCCTCTCACCACGGGCAACTCCAGCCTGGAATAGAGTCCAACCCCTCTCGAGGAGCTTGGTTCCAGAACCTGTGCCATGCATCGCGGTGAGCCTGACTATATCTAGCTGGCATCTCTCAATCTCATGCATCTGCTCGGGTTCCTTCCCCGCCAGAGAGGGGACATTGGAATGTTTTCGAAAGCCAGGGATCGGTCCGGCAAGGCCTCCGCCTGACCCACAGACTGCACTTTGAGAAATGATGGTTTAAATAATAGAATAACAAATACGGTTTCACAGTCAGAGAAATTCCCACACGTTTCCAAATATCCAGCAGGTGAAGTGTCATGGTCATCCTTCTGGTTACGATCTCAGTGGTCTATTTCGGCTGAACTGGCTACTCAACCAGCACGCTATTCCAAGACACCTCAATAGAGAATGGAGTGTTTCCCAAACACCAAAAATTAAAGTCAGTCATCCAGACTCAGCTTTTCACCCAGTTCTCTTCATGGAATCAGACACAGCCTTTTCCAATGGCACTAACAAGCCTAACCTAATGTCTTTAAGATGAATGTAGCAGCTAGAGGTGGCCTCAGCCATGTTTCCAAGCAGCAAGCAACCCCAAAGGCCTCATCAAGCTTTTGATCAGTTTCTTGTCAAACCACTGAAGCCGAGTCTCAAAGAAGTTACAGAGAAGTCAGGTGTCGACAACAAGTTGGAAACAGCAGACCTCGTTCTGGCAGACAGAGGTTTTCTCATTGCTGTTGAACTTTCTGTGCACAAAGGAGGCTCGCCACAAGCAAACTTGATAGGCAGAGTTGCTTAGGTAATCATTTGAAGAACCAGTGTGCAATGCACAGTCTTATGTTTAATACGAATGAGGCCACTGAACTGTGGATTCATTTTTTTTAAGTGCAAACTCCAAAATAGGAAAATCTGAATCAATGTTTGAGACTTTCAGCAAAAGACAATCAGTTGTCAAGACATTGTTTTTTTTATTTATTCTAAGCTGAACACTAAATTTGTAGTTCAGTCCACCTTATCGACACAATAACATTTCTTCACTCACTCTCTTCATATCATGGTAATCACTTCCTGCAAATTATGATGGATTATTTCTTTCTGATGACAGTCTTTATGCTTAAAATAACATTTGATCTCTATAAGACACTCACCATGACAATACATACAAATACTACCTGGTGTGGAACCAAACAGAAGAAAACTATTATCAACAAAGAGTCGACAATCATCAATTCTGATTTAGTCATGATACATACTGTAGCACCTTTTGGACGTGACCAGAGTGGTAATAGTTCTACCCATTGAGAGATTTGTAAAACCTTTTGGGTAGAATCATCGATTGTTGAGCAGGTAGTTGTAGATATCCGGGTACAAAACAATCCCACTATCCATGATGCTATAAGTTTATCTCCACCAACAACTAGCTTCTCAAAGTATGTAGCTAACGCAACTTTAACTAAGTTTGCTGTTTGTTTCGAAGTAGCCATCAGTTTGGCATCAGATTCCTCCATTTTTCTTTCTCTTTCGCCAAGAAGCAACTGCGCATGAATGGAAAATACAGAAAAAAATAAAAACGTTCAATGGGTCTATAAAACCACATACATTGTCACATGTGTTACACCACAAGCAAACATTTAAAACTGGGACTATTTACCATTTGGGAGTGAGGGATTATTGGGTTTGGGTTTGGGTTTGGGCCCATCTGTTTCTGGCTAAGGGAGGAAGAAAAGCTGAGCAGATACACCAAGCATTAGTGGTTAACCAACTACTAATGAGGGAAAAAGAAAAACACTGAACTCAGATGAAACCATTTAGCACAAAGTGGTGTACAATGTCCTTACTGGATTTCAGGGAAAGATGGCCAACACTCACGTAAGCCCCATGTGTTATAACTAAAAGAATAAAAAGAAGAGGGGTTGGGCCTGTTTCTAATCTCTCTGTGCCTGTGTTTTAACTCATCCACAGAGTACAGGAATCTCGTTTAGTGTATATTCAATACGTATACTTCCACACCTTTGATACACCAAATGTCAGGGCACACAGCTGTTAGTGTAGCCTTGGCATGTAAATCTTCTGCCAGGGTTTGGGATTAGAGGTCTTTCATTCTTCTATCCCTCATATACCCCCACAGCCTTCCCCCTCAAAGCTCTGGAATAAATCCTGGGAAATGAGAGGGCTTCCTGCCCCCTTGCTGCTACTCATTCCCAAGTGTGCAAATCACAGGTCAACCCAGGATCAGACAGTTAACGCTGCCAGATTGTTAGATAGAAGAATAATAAATGACAACAGCGAAAGAGTATAGGGGGAAGTGAGGTGAGGAAAGGTGAAAAGTGGGAGAAAGACAAAGAAACAAAATGAAATGAATGAAAGAGTTGGAAGAGACGGAGCTTGGGTTGGTGAATGTGAACCATGCTGAAACCATTCAACTCAAATCAGCACCATGTGTCGGCCAGAACCTTATTATCCCATAAATGAACTTTATTGAGGCAACAAAGTGCTTTGGAGCTCTGCAAAAACATTAAAGGGGCCGCGCCTGTCTCGGCCCGGTGCCAAGAGTACTCCGATTCCTCAGGGGACTAATGAAAAAAGAGGGGGCCCTAGCCTTGTGTTCACTGCCCCCTGTGTAGCATCCCAAGCTGACTGGCCAGGACTACTTGAGTAATGGCCTATTAGAGACAGAGAAATAGTTAGCAATTACACCAAGGAGACAATTATGGCACTGACTTCTTAAATAACCTGACCTGTAAAATTAACCAGGAAGGAAGGATGACAAATAAAGGTAAAATAACAGGAAGGAAGGAAACAGTAGAAAGAAAGAGGAAAAGAAAATAATATATGATAAGACAGAAAGGCTGAATGACTGGGTAAAACAAGCAAATGCCCCTTTGTCCTTTTTTGTAATGTGATTACTTGCAGATTTTTGCCAGAATCTGCTCCACTGAAGTACAATACCAGCTGGGTCCTGCATTATAACGAAATGTTGGAGTGCGATGTTAAGTAGAGCTCTCAGAGACAACATGTGGCCCAATAGTTATTTTTGGCCCGAGGCCACCAAACAGATTAATCTGGCCATGTAGGAGTGAAGGGTGAAAACAACCACACAGGTAGCAAAAGGTGGAGAAGATGGAGAAAAGTGGTTGAGGAAGCCATTTCATGTGTCAGGCAGTCTAAACAAAAAGTTAGAGTTCTTGTATAACATGAGTAGAGGCTGCTGAGGTTTTATATACAAAATCAAACGATTCCTCCTGAGGACACCCGCTGAGGTTACACGCTGCTGCGTGAGATGACAAATGTTCATGACAGCCCAAAGAACCAGACCGTGGGCATGCATCTGATGTGTACTGTATAACCACCCGCCTACTTCCTCAGCCATTTTACCACTCATGAGGCATGTGGTGGACGACCGGGGCTTATTCCAACATAAATAAAGCCTCTGATCCTTCTGGGGATGATGAATTCTATAAAGATGGGATTCTTTGCGGCCAGGAGAGGGGTTACTATGGTAAACCAAATTGCCGCAAGTAAATGTATGGAACTGATTAGGATCCTGGAAATGACATTAAAGAGAGATCTACCAACAGATTGACTTGTATTTGCCATAATTGCTGAGAACAGCTTATTCAGTGCTGACCGCAAAAAAGGGAATCGTAAAGCTGAGGAGGGAGTAGAGAGAAGGGACAGCTGCCACTTAAAACCAGCACGTTTTTTACAAAGGAATGAAACACAGCACAAGTCTTGTATCAATTAGAGGGAGTGTGCATGTTGTGTGTTTGTGTGTGAGAACAGAGGATGGGATAAGGGATATATATGTATATATATATACATATATATATATATATATATACACGTGTGTGTGTGTGTGTGTGTGTGTGTGTGTGTTGCAAAAGGTGCCCACTTGTTCACAGGTCACACATAATCCAAAAAATAAAATACTCCACCATTAATGGGAAATTGTCAGCTGTGATTTCGAATACAATGTCCATCAGTCAGTCAAACAGCTGCCTTTCAGTCCAGGTGGGGTTAATGCACCAAACAGGATAGCTTAGTTAGCCAGGTAACTTCTAAAAATAGCATGCAACAACTGCTCTGAACGTTTGTAAATAAATAGCAATAATCAATATATATGACTAATTGACAACTAACATGTCAAAATTTAGTTTAATTGAAAACATTCAAAACTGGGAAGGCGCCCAGTTGAGCGCATACCTCCACCAAGGTCGAACAATCCTACACGTGTAAATTTCTTATAGTACAGAGGCTAAATAAAGATCACCCCTACAAAAGCATCATTTGATCCGGGAGATTTGGATTATAATCTCAATCTGCACCACTCTTGTCAACACAATAAATATCTGCTTTTTGTTATGGATGGAGAAAATGTCTCTGCAATGCTAAAGGTAAAATATGAAAGATTCCTGGATGTGCTCCTCTCCAAATCTGCACCAAAATTCAGTGGGTTCTTTCCTGGTTTATGCTGCACCCCTTCACAACATCTCATGGAAGTCCATCATTTAGTTTTTTGCATAATCCTGCTAACAAAACAACCAACCACCCAACAAACCAACAAATGGACAAGGGTGAAAACATAATCTTTGCAGAGGTGTAACTAGAGCCAAGAATGTTTTCACAGCTGAGCCGACAACCCAACTTCTTAGAATCTGTCATGTAAATATCTAAGTATGGCTGTGGTGATTCTTCACTGAATGAGCATTGAATAATGCTGGAACTTTTGCAAATGCACTACACTAAATTCAAGTGTGGTGGTGGGGGCCTGATGAATGCGTTACCTGGCCATGCCTTCTCAGTGGTCATGATGTAATAAAAAAGGTGGTTCAATTACAGTAGAGAATGGTAAAATTATAATATAAAAAATCTTTGCTTTAAATGATTTTGTTGTTTTAGTGGTTTACTACACAAAAAAGAAAAAAGAAAGAAATTTAACTACTTGAATCATTCTGCAAATATAAATTGAAGGACCTACATGTAATTAAACTACTAATTTATTTACATGTTATTCACTATTCCCTAAGACTGTCAAAAGTAAATGCTAGTTTAAGTGCAATTTCTTCTTTAAATAGAAAATTCTCAGCAACTGCCTGCCATGAATTTATCTGAAATGAGCCAAATGAATTAGCCATGACCTCTGTTCTCAGCCTTCCCCTGAAAAAAAAGCTTTAATAAAAAATAAATCTGGTGAAAAGAAAGAGACCAACAGACAAATCAATAGTCCCATGGGCTCAGAGATAAAAAGTGAGCGCCGTGTGCCAAAGAGCTACCCACTCTCATTCCTGGGATGATTATACTTAAAGTGAAACCACATGAACTGAGTTGTGGAGCTTAAAGCAGACATTCTGTTGTTGTTGTATTTCTGCAACATTAAACACTGAATGAGCAACAAAAAAAATTAATTTCAGGCGAACAAACTCAGCTGATCTGCTTCATCAGATTTGATTGAGTCATCCGACAACATGAGAAAAACACCTGTCATTCTAATTTGATTATACTATTGTTAAATCCTGATTGGTGCATTGAAATCTGCATCTCTGTTAAGAAGAAAAAAGTAAAGACAAATCTCTCATGTAAAATCACAAATACTGTTCTGACTGGCTAAAAAATCTCTATTCACAAGGAACAGCATTATTCATATTAAGAAGCTGATTGACAAAACAGGTTTTCGGGACCTTTAAAGCGCAAGAAAGGATGCTGCATAAAACTTAAATCAGAATCAGAATCAGAATGATCTTTGTCATTATGCGCAAGTACAATGAAATACCATGTGGCTCTCCAGAAATAAAATAAATAATAAAATAAAATAATATAATAATAATAATAAAATAAATATCTGTGCAAAAGATAAAAGATAAAAAAATAGACAATCAGTGCAAGACGCACTGATTAAATGAAGCAATGATAGTTTGCTTTTTGACATATATTCAGCTGAATAAGTACAAAGCAAAAAAGTTTTACCTCATCATCTTCTTTGATTCTTATATTTATTTTATTCAGATTTTGATGCCAGCAATGCATTGGAAACGAGTGTGGACAGAGACAAGAAGAGACTGGGAACAATCAAAAACAAGCCGATTGGTAACAGCTGATAGTAACATGATTAGGTATGAAAACGGCATCCTTGAAAGGCTCAGTCGTTCACAAGCAAGGATTGTGTGAGTCTCAGCACTTTGTGAAACATATAATAGTATAAAGGATGGTGTCAGGAGCACTTGAACAAAGAATTTCAGTCTCTTTATGTTTACATTACATGTCCCTTGGGGCCCCCTCAGTCCCGTGTCCCCGGTGGTGCGCCTGGGCGCTCCGGCGACTTCCTGTGCCCTGGGCCTGTTCGTTGTACCTGGGCCCCTATGGTGCTGTGGGCTCTGCATTCCGGATGTTCTCGTGGCTGGGGGGACTGACCAGACTATCTGGCTTCTGTTGGACTCTGGAGGGGGCCCTGTGCACTGGTGGGAGCTTTGCTGCATGATCCCGGCCCAACAGCAACTACTACAACCTGATCTTCAGTGTTGATTGAGGCCACCAGTGGCTGCTGAGTCAGTGCTTGAGGTCAACTTCCCCGCTCTGTGTTCGGTTGCTCGGGACTCTTTAGGCTCTGGGCTGGCTGGGGGTGCATGGAACACAAACCACAGCTCATTGGTGTTACTGCCTGTCCTTTTGTCCTTGTTTTGTCTTTCTGTTTCACACATGGTTGATGAGAAATAGGTATTAGTATTATTCTAAATAAAAAATAAATAGATAAAAAATACAATATGTTTATAAAAAAATGCATCACGTTCCGATCAAAGTGTCATTGGTCAAAAACAATTTATCAGGAGCAGTTTGTTCTAATTGTCTTCTTATTTTTGAGTCCTTTCAAAGTCGTGTCATATTGTTGCTGTTCCTGCTGAAAGCGACCGGAATTTGGTTTGGAGTCTGACCATTTCTTTTTGGGAATGTGGAATTTCCCCAACAGTAAATCAACTGTGCAAAACATGTGGATTTTACAGCAGCTGACAAAAAGCTGAGCAGGAGTTTGTGATCACCGATATATAGGTCTCTTGGTGATTTAACACAAAGTGGCCACAAGATGACACTCTACTTTGTGCTCACCTCTGCCACATTTAAACCTGTTTTCACCATTTAAAATTGTCGAGATATTTTACTTACCTCACCGATAGTGTGGCTAAAATTACAGAGGATTCTTTATTGTTCTAATGACAAAATACACTGAACAAACATGTAGTTTTCTATGTTAGGCACTTTTATTGCTTTTGTATTACTGATTCACAAACAAATATTATTACCAAAGAAAACACCCAATTTGAACAGATTGGTAAACAGTATATTTATTCATAGATTTAACTGGATGTAATTTATAGTCCATGTTAACGGTAGAGGAAAGACAAAGAAATATTGAAAAGAAAATGTTAATCCTTAAGATCAGCATTACAAAATTCAAGAAGTATTGTTTTCTAAACCATGAAAACAGAGTTTTTGGCCAAAATATAAAAACAGAGATTAAGAAAGTTCACTTGGTAAGGAGTGTTAGCTGAATGATAAAGACAGGAGTGCTTCAAATAATCAATTGTTAAGGGTTTGTCTAGCCACATAAATAAAGGCGTTTGTTCTGGTGTTGTTATCAAAAAGCATCCTACACTAAATGTTAACCTGAACATGTTTTGTGCCGTTCTAATTCCAGACCTGCTGAATATCAAAATTGTCACACTGTAATACAGTAAATAAAGTAGTACAAAGCAATGAAAAATATCAGTCTAAAGGCATAAGACTCGCTCATCAATCACAACACCACTACACAACACCATCAAGAGTCACAAAGAGCTGGCTCAGGGGTATGCAACCCTTGTTCTAGGAAGCTGCAAAGTTCACTGCTGCATAAATTAAGTTTTGGATTAAGTCATGCTTAAACGGACAGTTCACTCCAAAATCAAAAGTACACATTTTTCCTTTTACATATAGTAACTATTTATCAATCTCGACTATTTGGGGCGAGTAGCCCAACTTTAGAGATTATTAGATATTTCCTCTCTACATCAACATATAGAAGGAAGCTTGCATCTACTCAAAGATGAGAGGCTTGCTAACAAAGCTAACTAACATTACAGCTCAGCAGAGGATGCCATTACTGTTTACAATCCAGTATATGCACGTTTCTCTACGAGCTGTAATAGTATAATGCAGTACACAGGAAATAGTTACTGCATGAAACAGCTCACAACAAGATCCGTGGATTATCTTGAGTAACTGGTTATAATTTTTGAAAAACACATAGTTGTCTAGTCGATCAAATGTACAGTATATATCAGTAGGTTCCTTTATATTCCATAGGAGGCAGACGTCTCTACAGATCTCTCCAAACCTCAACAACTCACACCAAAACAATCTAGAGAAATAAATACCATTACAGGTATACAGGTACCATTACAATTATGCAAATATTTTATTTTATCAACAATCTTTAAAAAGGACTTTAGTTTAAATGTAGTAATATAAAGGAACAGATAGTTGTTTACTTTTATATTCACGTTTCATATTCTTGACCCTTCCTGTATAGTTTGGTTTGGAGCAAACATGCAGATAATCCAAAAACAATGACTGCCTACCCCTGAGCCACACTGATTATTACAGTTCTATCAACTTGGCCTGCCAAGTCTCACCACTAGAGGACACTCTGGTTTCAACAAAAAAAGGACGACGTGCCACTGCAAACTGTAGGACACAGCAAGAGATCTCCACCTCACAACCCCTCGACTCAAATCCAGCACAAACCACACATAACCACACTGTGTGAGAGACGTAGCTGGCAAATCTGTCAAATTATTTATCTACCAAGTGGCGAGTAATATTAGATTTGGATGTTTTTACCCTCTTCAGTTCTTTGGCATTTGGATTATTGATGTACATAAAAAGTGCAACTGGCTGCTGCAACCATTCCTTCTGTCCTTGTAGGACATCAAGTCAAGCCCTCATAAAGCTATTCAAATGTAAGAGGTAGGGGACAAAATCCACAATCTTCTGTGCAAATATGTATTAAAAAACCCAGCTGAATGTGATATGAGGCATCTAGAGTTAGAGCGTTGAGCTCAGAATTTATTCTTTTTCTGTCTCTGCTGCTCAGCAAGGAATCACCGCTTGGAGAAACAGGATTTCATACTAAAGCACCAGTAACATTGAAAGAAACCAACTTGATGTGACTAATTCATACCACTGAGTTTTCATATTAGCTATTGATAGAAGTGAAATGCATTTTTGCAAGGATAAGTTCACAATTTCTCAAGTCTGTCTGAATCTCTTGAGACCTTAGTGTCCTCGTATGTAGACATTACATGCTCCCCGTAGACTGCCCCTGTAGCTCAGGTCTTAAGGGGGTAAAACAAAACCAACGAGTCCATTTGTACAACGAAGCAAGTTTTGCTTGGAAAAAAATCTATTCCAAAAGTCCAAAATCTACTCATTCTAGAGCTCAACAAAGAAAAACTGGTAATACAAAGTAGAAATTTTAGACTACTAAGACCGTTTAAAAATATCCATGTGATTATACAAACTCATTTCAACTGCAGATTATCTTCTGAAGACATTTTTGTAGGGAAGAGGAAAAGTGGATTTTATCCCCATCACTTACATTTGAAGAACATGAACAGGAGGAATAACTGCAGCCAGCAAACCTATTTCAGTGATCATATAGAGGAGGCACCACACAGATCTGAAAAACTGAACCTTCAAGTTCCAGCAAACATTGCTCTCACAAAAACACGCTGTATGAGAGCCGACTGTCAGGTGGGAATGTGAAAAGTAGTCTGCGTGTTCATGTGCATTTTACATTTCAGCGTAGCATTTCAAGAGTGAGTAATGTATGAAAGGAACTTAGAAATAACTCCCACATCACTGAATATCATGAGTTGAAGCTGCATGAAAATATAGATTTGCATTATCAGTTATAATAGTTAACAATTTGCATTGTTGCATACTGTACAGTGAGAGAAATTGAAAAATGTTCCTGCATATACAGTATGAAGATCATTCAATCGAAATTATTTCACAGGTTTGACACAACAGCATTTTTAAATAAAAAATGTTTTTTTTATGGGAAGCTTTTCTACCAAAGTTGAATTTGTATCTAAAATCTAAAGTGATTCACTTTTACTCACAACACAGAGGTTTAGATCGACCCAAAGTGCAGCCATACTGCAAAAACATGGATTTCAGAGCAGCCACGCTCACACACTGGGCACCCACAGGGGCCACAGCTGGAGGACTCTGCAGTGGGACATGTGAGGGTGGGGAATTTGAGTCAGCAGGTAGCATTTGATTTTGTTGGGGGAAGCTTTAACACACAAACTCCTGTCTCATGCGGATGATCTGTAGTAATGCGGCCTGGACGTCTTCATCCATGTGGCCCTATAAAAGAAACACAGTTAAGATGAGCATCAGGTAATCAGGTAATCATCTCTCACTGTGAATTATGTCAACTACTCACAGAACAGATGATTGTGCACCTCAGGTTCTCACAGTCACTGAACACTTACACCTACATATTTTCCAATAATTTAGACTTCCATATTTTGTTGTCTCTTTATTTTTTGCCGTTTCGACATTCCCGGTTGTGATTAATGAATTTAATGCCTGCTCACACAGGATTTCCAGCCATTATAGTTAGTATTACATTTTCCCAAACAATTTGCAATGAGTTCCTCTAATTATCAGCAATCTTTCATACAACAATCAACAACATATTTTACCCAAGTGCAAACGTGAATTTCCTATTGTTCTTGGATGGTGTCAAAGTGCTGAAAACTACTTTTAAACCCTTCCTGATCTTGATTTGCAAAAAGCACAACGATGATTTAATCAAACAGGTGTGATTTCATAAACATCTTAGCTTGTTTTCTGCAGATCATTCAATGCTGGCAGTGGTGGGATCATTTATTGTTTTTATGTGCACTGTCAGTATTTCACACAACCCTTCAGAAAACTGTTTTCACCTCTCAAAAAGCAAGCAAGCTACGTAACTAGAGCCACGCTGCAGCTGTCGAGACAGACCCACTGTGTGTCGGAGCAGTTTTCAACTCCTGTTTGCACCTCTACACCAAGTTGGACAGCATTTCTCACATTTCATTTCTGTTGCCAGAGGAAAGTGGAAATGTTGTGATTAGCCCATAACATCTGTGAAGTTTAGAAAGGCAAGCCAGCCAAGAAATGCCGCAGTGCATGTTAAATTGTAAATGCTCAGTAAAGAGCCTTTGGCGGGGGTATAAAAGTCAGTCAGCTCTCACTTCAGTGGAGATAAACTTACCTCTGCTGCACTGAGAAGATGAGTTCGATAAATTGAAACCACCTCTCTGTGTTGCCTCTCAGCATCCTTATAGAGTAGAAGGGAGGTAGACACACATCAACAGCAGGTCAGTAAACACTGATGTGGTGAAATCACTAAATTCTACTAGCACATTAAAAATCTTACAGCTAAACCTAAATGTTAGGATTAAAAACAGCACATTTTTTGGTCTGAAGTTGATTATATGTTTTATGAAAGGAATGTTGGGTCATGATGTTTACTGGCAAGACTCAACTACAGAATTGAATTCTTAATTCACCCCTAATCAACAAGTAAGAGCAGTATACAGGGTGTGATCACTTTTATACATTTGTCATTTAATGTTGAATTTGCATGTTCGTATGCTACATTCTTCTAACAAATGTAAACTTTGTAAATATCACTAATGTGTAACAAATAAAAATAAAAAATAAAAATGAAGAACTTATTGGCTCCTACAGTTGCTTTTCAGTCAGTTATTAACAGAAAGATAATTAATGTACAGTAAATCTAATAAAATATTCTGTCATACATATTTTAGTGTGTAATGAGAGTCCACTTACAGCCAGCTGTTGCTGTAGGCTCTTGATCTGGGCTTGGAGTGTGTCAACGTGCTGCGTCTGTCTCTTATTAGGTGCATTGCTTGTGTATGCCAGCTGGGACAGACCATTCAGTGCCTGCTTCAATCGCTCAACATCTGTCAGCAACTCTGTGATCTGACACAGCCACATACACTAACGTTAATATACAATAATTAAAGATTTTTGTACCTAGAAACAGAAACAATTGTTCAAAAAAATCTGCAGACAAGTACTTTTTTCAATTCACGTTAGGAGCCTATAATCTATAGGAGTTATATTTAGCTATAGTTAGAACCACATACTTCCTCAAAAGAAGTACTGCAGTCTAAATAACAAACCATTACGAAGCATTCATACATGTCAACCTTATTGGATGCTCACCTGTAAGACTGACTTGAAAATCCTTAAGATTTTCCCATAATCCGTAAGAAAAAATAACACATACAAAAATGTTTGAATTAAACAATACTATATTGAACACAAGTTGGGAGTCAGCTGTCTTAACCACTAGACCAGAGCCTATATGACACAGTCACATGACCAAAATGAGGCTTTCATTGTTTTAGCAATGTGGGTGGCAACAATATTTTCCCACAAGATATCTAATGAATTTCCATAGGGACCTTGGAATGAAGAAAATCCATAAGAATGATGGGCATTTGGTAAGACTTGACATGTATGAAGTATTGCAAAACGCATTCATAATTCAAATATGTCCCATTTTTACTACCTTCTTATCTTTGGCTTCAGTCTGCTGAGATGAGGTCTGAATCCTCCTCTGGAGGTCACGGATGGTGCTGAGCGATTCGTCATATCTCTCCTTCAGCTCCCTAATTTCTCTCTCAATGGCATGCCCCTTCTCCTGGACGGCCTCCATCTCTGTCCTGGCCTTGCTCTCACCCTCCCTCGCTTGCATCGACTGCTGGTGGGCCTCTTCACACTCCTGTGCTAAGCTCAGCAGCTTGTTGTTCAGGTTGGCAGCCTCCTCCTTCAGCTGCTGCTTCTCCTTCTTCAGCTGGTTCATTTGGTCTTCCTTGTAGCGAAGTTCCTCAAGACCCTTTGTGGCTTGAAGGAGCTCGGATTGCAGGGCAGACACATCTTCAGCCCTCTGGGCGTTGTTCTCCTCCTCTTCACGGAGAGCCAATTGAAGCTTTATGACTTCAGCCTCCAGGGCTTCCTTGGACTTGTTCTGTTGTTGCAGTTGAGAAGCCTGATCCCTGCGGTATTCCTGCAGTTCCTTCTGTAAGGTACAGACTTTCTGGGCCTCCTGCTGCTGAGCCTCTCTTGCTTTCTTGCAGTCTATCTGGGCTTGCTGCATGGCATCGTTGAGGGCTTTAAGCTCTGTGTCATACGTTGCTATCCGAGTCAACTCTGATTTCAAACGGTCCTGGAGATTCTGAACCTGATTTTTGCAAAGGGCATTCTGGTCTTCCAGATCAGCTTTCTGAGAAGTTACCTCCTTATGTTGGAGTTTTAAGTTGGCCAATGTCTGAGTCAATTCCTCAAATTTACCCTTGAACTCTTCCTCCACATCCTTGTGCTTTTCACTGCTAACTAGAGCAGAGTCTAGTCTCTGTTGAACAGATTCAATCTCAACTTTTAGTTTCTCTTTCTCCTGTTTGTTGCTCTGTCCGGTAGACCTTTCTTTGTTATACTTCTCCTCCATTTCCAACAGCTTGTTTGTCAACTCCTTCACCTGAGCAATGTAAGACTGTTCTTTTTCCTCAGCTGCTGTCAGTGGGACAAACCTAGACTGAATAGCCTCCTGTATGGTATCAAGTTCTGTCTTCTGGGCCAACAGTTCTTGAGTAAGCTTTACAGTTTCCTCCTGAGCTGACAAATACTTTGCTGACACTTCATTTGCTCTATTCTCTGCCTCAACCACAGCAGCATTCAGCTTGTCTGTGGCAGCTTTGTGGTCTTTTAGGGGTATAAAGTCTTTTTTCATCTCCATCAGTACATGGTCCGACTCTTCTTTCAACTTATCATTCCTTTCTTTCACTTTCTTCAATTCTTCCCCACTTTCTTTTTCCTTGGTCGCCAACTTCAACATTTCAGCTTTAACGCTCTCTAATTTGGAAGTTAACTCCATCTTCACTTGCTCGTGCTGCTGTCTGGGAACATGCTCTCCCTCCAAGCTCCGTTTCAGAGTCTGGATCTGTGTGGTCAGCTGCACACACTCTTTATCTCTGTCTTCAAATCTCCTCTGAAAAAGTTCCATTTTCTTCACCAGGTCACCATTCTGAGACCTCATATCTTCCATTTCACTCTGTTGTCTCTTACTAGAAGTCTGGATACTGCTGATATTCTCCTGCAGCGTGGCTCTTTCAGTTTGAAGCTGCACAACTTGAGCCTCTGCTTTTCCATAACGCTCACTAGCTTCCACCACTTTGTCCTCCAGCTCCTCCAAAGCCGTTACCATGTTTCTCCGAGCTTCCTCGTGGTCCTGAATAGGTATATATTCAATCTCAATCTTGCTGCTGAATTCATCCAGCTGCTCTCGTAGTATATCTCTTTCCTCCTCGCTCTCCTTCACCTCATGAATAAGAGCCTGGCTTCTGGCAGTCAAATCGACCAGTTTCCTTTTCAAGGAAGCGTTCTGATCTTCAAGGGCAGCCTGTATCCTCTGTTGCTCCTCAGCAGACATTGCACCTGATCCTCCCTGGGATGACGGACTGTCCAGCTTTCGATGGAGCTCAGCCACTTCCTCCAACACACGATCGTAGTCTTCCCTTAGCTCGGCAAGCTGACGTTCCTTCTCGTCAACTGCGTTGGTCAGCAGGTTTTTCATGTTGTCAAACTTCTCTGCTGGTACCGTGTTGCCGTGTTTGGTCTGCACCTCTTTAAGCTGGGTTTCCATTTCTAAAAGGACTTCTGCTAGATCATCTCTTTCTGCTGTCACAGCTCCCAGGTCTTGGTTCAGCCTCTCTGCCTCAGCTGCCAGCTGGCTCTCGCTGCTCTTGTACTCCTCCAAGGCCTTCTCGCTCTGTTTGAGGCGGTTACGAACTCGACACACTTCGGCTGATGCACCTTCATATTTGGCCTTGACATCCTGGAGCTGGGTACGCATTTCTTCTACTGCCTGGCCTCCTAAGTGTTCCTTAACAGCGACTACATGGGCTTGCAGTTGTTTGACCTTACACTCAGAATCCAGCATCCTCTTCTGTACATCTCCCAGGGCGTCCTCGAGTTCTTGAACCTGCTGGTCAGCCTGTTTCTGGATGGTGTCTCGGCTCTGAACCAGCTCTTGGCACTCTCTATTTTTACGGTTCAGGGCAGACTGAAGTCGAGCCGCCTCTTCTTCTGCTGCCTGTTGTCTTCTTTTGACCACCTCATGTTCATGTCGGAGTGCATCTAGTTCATTGGAGAGGTCCCAGCCTACAGTGGGCTGACTCTTCTCTGGAGGTCTGGACAGTGGCCGTGACATGGGAGTATTGTGGAGCATCTGCAGAGAAAGAGGAAAAACATATTGATACAAAAACACATCAAATAGGCAATGATACTATTATTAATGTCTTTTATGGGACACAAGCCACTAATATGGGGGTGAAGAATAGTCGCTAGCTCCTTTTTTAATACATTCACAAAAGATTGATACATTCTAAAAGGATGATGGAATAAAATTTTTACTGAAGGCAAGACAGAAACCTGTGCAAGGACAGCTGTAAGCCCACCATTGTTGACACGTCATACAAAACAGTTCCACAGATGAACTTACCCGATCATAATCCAGGCTTTGAGCATGTTTGGCCAGAGCATTTTCTTTACCTGCAAGACAAAAGTGTACATTCTATGGAGTTTACAAACATAACATTCTTACGGTCTCCTGGTGAAGTATGAGAAACTGATTTGTTTGAGATTCTAGAAATGGAAAGAAGCTGACCTTTGATGACAGACTGTCCGGAGTAGTCCCCCTGCAAATACATAATGATGCACACATACATTACAAACGGTTGGACTGAAACCTTTTAGACTTTAAATAAATTATGGTTTTAATAAGTTGTAGAATGATTCAGCAGCCCTGATTTCTTTCACAAAATGACTTTTACATTCATTCATCATTCAAGCACATTTATTAAATGTTTATGTAGACTCTTAAAAAGTCCTGAATCAAATAATCTGAAATTTAGGCCTTAAAATGTCTTATGATTTTGACAGGTCTAAAAGTCTGAGTGGATTATGAAGTTACTTTTATTAAGTATTAATTTCAAACTTTCAGAAAAAACTACATTCTTTAAATTAATCATATAACTGAACAACCATCTAAAGAAAAACTGATAACATTCTTGAGTGAAGGATTTAATGCAGAGCTATTAGCCTTAGATAGGGGTGCATAATAAACTGACAACTAAATACATGTGTACTAACAAAGATTAAGGCTTTCAGACTTCAGATATAATACCTGGATTCTCAAGGCAACAAAATGTAAAGTTTGAGAAGCACTTAAATCCAAATACATGTGTCAAGTTAGAAGTAAATCAAAATAATATAGCCTCAAATAATAAATCAGATATGTATAAAGTCACTAACCAAAGTACTTCGAAGCTGGACCTTGACGGTCTCCAAACCTCTAACCCCTTCCTCTTTTTCTTTGGCACTGAGTAACACCTTCAGCTGCTCTCTCTGATTCAACAGAAGAAAAGCAAAGAGATGAGATTGTCAAGAAAGAGTAAACTGACACATTTAGATGAATAAATGACTGAATGATGGGAAATGCAGGAGGGTTCACCTCCCATATAATATTAATCAAAAGGAATATAATCACTTTAATTGAACTGATTCCATTAAAAAAATGCATAGAGATTGAATACAAAGCGATATCAAAATACAGTGCTCTGCAGTATGTTTTAAACAAGCCTAAATCAGATTTGTTTCAGGAAATTCCAAAATTTTGAACTGCCACAACACTTTACCTTAATTCCTGAATGTGTGTGAACCTGGTAGGATCTTGTCTAGTGCTATTAAATACTAATCAAGTTGAATTTCAGACTGTTCCAAAGTCTTTCCCATGCTGTCATTTACTCCTATTTTCAGGTTTCAGAGGCCACAGAGTAACTCAGACTGTCTCAACTGCAC
The DNA here is from genome assembly GCA_037577475.1 of Chaunax sp. Z400. Lineage (NCBI taxonomy): Eukaryota > Metazoa > Chordata > Actinopteri > Lophiiformes > Chaunacidae > Chaunax > Chaunax sp. Z400. Next base: position 13,558,318 of record CM075184.1, read on the forward strand.
TCATGACTGCTAGTGCTGTGTAATAATGAAATAATGGCATGTTGATTATACTTCTTACAAATTTAAGAAAACAATTTAGAATTGTGTGGCTGTGAATGAGACCCATAATGTACAAGCAATATTTTCTGTTTCCTACCTCTTTATGACTGTCTTCCACAGTTATCTTTTCCTGCAGGTGAAAAAATAAAAAAAATACAGTCAGTTGAAGAATTTATACATGGCCTTGTTCTGCTGTGAACAGATATTGTTCAGGCAGCTAATACTGAGGACTCTGTAGAATATGAACCAAAGTCTTTAATCTTTTACATACACTGAGCAAGAGGTTTTAAAGTCTGCTCTGCCTCCTCGGAAAGGAATACCTGAGGTTACAAAATAACTACACAATTTCCAAATCAAATATTACCTTTATTATCTTAGAAGAATTATGAGGGCAAGAGAGTGTTATTCAGCTTTCATTTTTATATTTGCTTATATTCGTCAGCCAGAACTCTAGTAGGACCCTCAGATCTACTCACACACAGAAAACCTTGTGCAATGAGAAGAACTAATCAGCAGTGAAGGGTAAGCATGCTGGGAGGGCTGTATTGTAGTGTTTTGTCTTGCTCATTTGCTCTTGCTCTGATTCATCATCATTTACCTGTGTGAGCTGTTGCTGTAGCACGTTGACCTTATCCATCAGGGCTGCCTGCTCCTGATGGAACTGCCTGAGACTTTCCTGCAGGGCCTCGTTCTGTCTCTCCAAGTCCTAAAATGCACATCCACGCTTAAAACCATAAAGCTCAAAAACTTAAACCAATCAAAATATGAGCGCTGCCTGCTAATGAAGAAAAGCAAACATTAAAGCACTCACATGTATGATCTGATCCCTTCTGTGAGCTTCAGCTGCCTCTGATCGCTCCACTGAATGCTGCAGATGACATGGGGTCATTTTTACAACCATGTTTTGAAGATATAACATTACCATATGCTTTGCATGTGTATGGAACAATTGTCACTTATAATCACTAGATGGCAGTCATGAACTGAGTACAATCCTGGTTAATATGAAAAGGCTGTAAAAAACAACATGTAGAAAAATGATATGAAATGTCGAACAGCTGGAAAAAATGAATTATCTTGAAGGTGTATTGACAAAACAGGCTTTAAAGCATCTTAGTATTTGGACAAGAAGGATTCTGACTTATTAATGCTGATAAGGGCATAAAGAAGCAAGCGGCCTCGACATCTTTTAACAAATGGGACTGTGGATGTCAGTTCATTGATATTCACTTCATGCTTCATGTACATGGACATCCTCTAAAATATGAAGGGAATTTACCGAACATCTGCATCTCACAATAGGTGATGTTTAATGGATGATGTCAGCCAGTGAAATGAATGCTAAATGATTACCTGTCGCTTCCACTGTTCTATCTTTGCAGCCTCTTTATCTGTAACAAACAAGAAAAAAACAAAACAGCTTTAATAACATGTGGCAGCTGTTATATATGAATCCCTAATAAACTAAAATTAAAAGCAAACCAGTGATTGGGTATTAGCTATTCTGCACTACAGCTGGAACACATAGGTTCCATGTACAGCACAAGTGCATAGCAGAAGCTCTTGCTTTTGATTTCTGCACCCATGTTAACAGTAGAGCACCTGGGTGAGTAGCACGGCTACAGCACCACCTCATCTAGAGATTTGGTATCGCAACTGTTGCAACATAGACCTGACTATCATTATTGATTATCATACTGGCTTGACTTGATTTGACTTTATACCAGCATTTCACAGTAGTTTCAATGTGTTCCTCTGCAGAATATGTCAGACATGAAAAAAATCTTCAGGTGAAAGGCAGTATTTTTCAGGAGCACTCTGTCTCTCTCTATGGATGAGAGTAAAGGAAAATCACATCATTACTCATCATTATCAAAGGCTCCATTTGACAAATAGCCCCGCTGCAGCAACACAGCCTCTGTAGACTGCTGCCACATGCTGATCACGCAGCCCATGACCCTTAGGTATTATATTTTTGACATACTGTCCCGAGTGTAGTCAAAAACATTCACTATGTTGCTGTGGCCTATATGAGTCAGTCAGTGAGTCACTGAATCCATTCTTAAATTACCAATACTGTCATGTAAACAGAGCAATAAAGTCCTTACACCCTGGTCGCTTTTCATCAAGATGATTTGGTTTTTTTTACCTTGAAAAATTGTGTGATGCTGAGATGTTGAAGACTCTCAACTTTAAGAGGATTTTAAAACTGTAAGAGACACAGTACATCTCTGACAATCAACTACCGTCCCTTACGTCAAATAGAGGTTTAAATTCACAAGTTATCCATCCGTTATCATTTGTCTGATCAGTCAGTTACTATTAATACTCATGCTAATTCAACCCTCCTTTATTCCAAACAAACATTGACAAGATCATTTTATGCGTTTTGCCATCTGACCTCTGGTGGCTTTGTCGATATAACTCTTGACCATTGAAACAAGTTCTGGGCTCTTGCTGAGGCGAGCGTAGTGAAATGCATCGTAACCCAAGCCATCCACAGCCTTCACGTCGGCACCACTCTTCAGAAGCACCTCCACTGCATCCTTATAGCCATACTCACAGCCCAGAATCAGTGCAGTCCTGAGGGTGTCAAAGAAACAATGAAACAACTGTGTCATTGAATATGACACTCTCAAGTCATAACATGGCAAAAACAGCTAATCACTGTGCATTTTGTTCCAACTACTGCTGTATATTTCAGTCCTGTGGCAGCTGAACCGAGTTATATTGGCCTGTATTTTTCACCATGTGACACCGTTTATTACATTTTACACAACTGCATTTCCTTTGGTACAAATATTGCAGCCTGAGAATTCCCAATAAATAACATTATATTGCTATGATGCCAAAAGTTGTGTTGAACTGAAAATATAAACGTTAAATCATTCTCTTGCTCAGCTTTATTTCTGTTGTATTTCAAATGTATGAAATTATGACAGTACTTAAAATTCTAGAGTTGGGCCTTGGATTTTGTGAATCTTTAAACCCCAAACAATCATATACAGAAAACAATTCCCTATCCCCCTGGCTAAATCCCTGTTAGAAAGGGATGCCGACTCAATATCTTCTATTTGAAAGCAAATATACAAATGTGCTATAAGAATACACAATAGCATCTTATTTATTATTGTGCTATTCAATGTCTCCCTTTACAAAATCTTTAATTTTCTATTTTTAATGGTATCTACCAAGTGCCTAACCGCGGCTTTGTTAAAGATTTGAATAGCCCCCTTTGCTAGGTAAGAAAGTTAAATGCCTTTCAGAAATACTTTGACATTTCTGATTTTTCATATAACTTTAGTTTGTCAGAAATACTGTCACTTCAACAGAAATTCAACTTACAACATCTGTCAAAAGAAGCGTTTTGTGATATTCCCAATGATTAAAATTGACAAACCCTACTGAAACTCCATGTGGGCTGATGTCTCTTACTTATTTTGTTTGTCCCGGATGGTGATATCAGCCCCTCGTTCCAGCAGCAGCTGACAGATCCGTGGATGACACATCTGGGTTGCGAGCACCAGAGGTGTCCTGCCATCCTGAAGAAAAACCAATGACATACAGATAAACACACACAAGTACATTCATTCACAAAAATTACACACAACACAGTCTCATACAGTCCAATCCAAAGAATCAATTAGTCTCTCCCCTCAAAGCAAGAAAAGACCCAGAGTAATCCAGAATATAGATAGTTCTCACTCAAGTAGACTAGGTTTTACCTTTTCACGCTGATAAGATAAGATAAATATACTTTTCTACAATGATAATTAAACACATGCTAAATGAAAACAATAAAATCTGAAATGAAGTGAAAGATCAATTCTCACAAAGTCACTGGCATTCACAGAAGCCCCGCTATCACAGAGAAGTTTCACACTAGAGGGGCAGCCTGCCATGACTGTGGAGACAAAAAGTAGAAATATGTGCAATCAAATCATCTCATTTACTGAAAAACATACACATCAACTCAGCTCAGGCAGTAGTCTGGGCCTGGATTTATGTGGTGTTAAAAGCTACTCAAGAAAAATCAGAGACTACTTTTACATTATTGTACTAAAATATTATTTTTAGCATATATAATGTGGTAGAAAATAAAAATCACATGAGCATGTGGATGCTTTGTTGATGACATTAATAATTTAGTAAAAGAGAGTTGATCTTACCAGCATCATGTAGGGCTGTTCTTCCTTGTAGGTCCACATTTCCAACAGGAGAGTTGTGCTGAACAATGACATAAACAGAAGTTGGCACACGTGAGGCATTTATTTTACTACTGCTGAAATACAGGTATGCCTGGATGTCTGTTGTGTAAAATATATCTTTAGAATCCTACCATAGTTTTCTAAACAAAGATTGAAAACTAGAATATTAGTGTCCAAAGACACAGATGCCCCCCCGTGAATGGAAAAACTCAGTTTGTGTTGATGTGGACAGACTATACAGGTGAATGTGAGCAAACTGACATGAAAATCAGGTCGAATGTGCTGAACAATGTAAGAATATGCAAATAGAAGAAAACAATTATGAGATGTACACCTTTAGGGTCTCTATAAATAAGGTGAGGAATTGTAGCAGATGTGAATAGACCCCATTATGTACATACAGACAAGAGTAATTTTTATTATGCCCCATTTACAATGGTTGATTAATGGAATTTTAAAGGTTCTATATATACATTTTTGAATATTAATATAGTAGCAAACAACAAACTATTTGTTTTATAAAGATATCGTGAAGTAACGGCATCGTGAGCCGAGAAAGAAGTGTCTGTGTGCGTTGTATCGGGAGGTTCTGTCTCTCTGGCCCCTTTTACACAGCCTGTTCAAGTCGGGTCTGATTCGCCGTTCTGTATGAACACAATGAAGGTGTAATGGGATGTTTGTTTGTTCCACGTCTGTGACGGCAGCGGAGATAGTAACAACGTCAAATAGGAGAGAGATAGGAGAGAGAGAAGGTGAAAAGGCACAACAGGGTTGTGACACTTAGACAATGTTTTATGTGTGCTGCCCACAACCAGAATTCCTTAATTCAGTAGCAGTTAGCAGCTAATTCAAAGAAGAAGAAAATCAACTGAAAATGTCTTCAACTAGAGCAGACAGTGTGAGGTCCAGGAGCTCCTTACCCTTCGATCAGAGGATGAGATCAGTCAGCATGTAACAGTGAAGATAAATAATTTTTTTACCATGTTAATCCATTATTTACAAAGACACTGCTGTGTTACACGCCACGCCTCTTTTCACTGAACATGGGCTTGCTTTTTAAAACTCCCACACCGGTGCGGCGTTGTTCCACCGTTGTTTTATTCAGTGTAAACAGTCAAAGACGTTGTAGAGAAGAGATTTCATTGCGGTGATGTTGCACAATCTCAGTGTAAAAAGATGCTTTTGTTTTGGTAGCCAATCCATTCGCACATGCAGGTTTGTGCATGGTAGTCCCTCCCTGTGAACTGAAACCTATCCACTTTTATAAAGAGACTAAGAGGGTGTCCAATACAGATCTGTAAAAACAAATAATCAAACATTAGCTACCTGAAGCCTATGTTTTTGGCAGCTAATGTTAATAGGGTAGCAAGTAAGCTAATAATGATCTATTATGGATTCAGGCCCTTTGCCCTGGTTGGCAGTGGAACCTGAGAGGCAACTGCAGGCAGGTCATATTAGGCTAAGTGGCGCTGTGCTGATATACTTGTGACATCTCTACAAAGTCAGTCAGCTGGTTGGACAGCAGTGACTGTACATCTGTGGTGACGAGGGTTTGTTATGAAGCTTTGAGGACTCAATGCTAACAGGGGCCTGATGTTGCTGGGTAAGCTCGCCAGTGGGCTCTGCCCCCCCTATAAAAACCCAACTCTCTCTAGCAACAAGGGCCAAAAATTAGCACCATGCTCAAATGACAAAGCTAAGGGAGGGGTGGGGGGAGTATAGGTGGGGTTGGACGGGTAGAGCTGCAATGGGAGCTGACGTTAGAGCAAGTAGTGGGGGGATATCCTATACCTTCAGGGTTTGGGCTGACAGGGAGGTAGTGGAGGTTGTGGGGGTGTTGGGTGTTGGCGTCCAGCTGCTATGTCTGGTGTGATGACGGCACCAAGAATGGACGGCAGGTTTGCAGGAGGGAAAGCTTGTCAACACCACTGACAACCCCCCTGCCAACAGCCCGGACCTCCATTAGATCACTGCCATGCATGCGGCGGGGGCGGGGGAAAGGGCTACGATGCTATGAGAGGACAACAATGCAGAGATAGACCCTCATTGTAAACACATAAATCCTCCAGTGGGTCATGATGACTCACCAGGGCCTACTGTTGAGTGGGCTCAGCTGCTAGGACTGTTTGACAATAAGTATGTCAATGAGCTGAAAGGGAAACTCCTTTGACTGGCCAGTGACTGGTAGGCTGCTCTGTGGAATATCCATGGAGTAGAGTGTGGGGAAAAACCACACGCTAACACAAGCAGGAGAAAAAAAAAACCAAACTAAAATTCAAAGAACAATCTAATATCATTTTAGCGTGGCCCATTTTCTCATAGGAGTAAATATCAACCACGCACACATAGAACTAGAGGAACACATGGAGGACAATGACACTTTACCTGTAAGAGCTTCTGCACACACAGAGAATGTCCATTTCTTGAAGACAGATGAAGAGCATTTTTACCTGAAAATGATGAATGCCAAAATCAGAAAATGAACTTAAGTCACAATCTAAAGCATGTGTTTGTTTTTTTCCCCCCCTGTAAACCCGTTACGTATATACGGACGGACAAGGGTAATCTCTACATGCCCCCTTTAGAGAGGGAATTCTTGTACAATGCTGCTTTAAAAAAAATCCTGTACATGTTGTATTACAGGACACAGAAAAACATGGAGCCTGAGATCGATCAGTGCATCACTTTGTTTCAGATGGTGAAGCAGAGGTTTGGAAAACATGACTTCTGATCCTAATGAGTAAATCAGTGAGTCACAGCTTGGCATACTCATGTTGTGTTATCTCAATCAGTTGCAATGAACATGTTGACATGGAATACATTAAGTTCTATTGATGTATGTAGATTTCTCTTCATCAATATGACATTGGTCAGTTAATCATGCTGTATGGTGAACATAAAATATGAGCATCTTATGTGAAATGAATGAGATTTAAAATATAGCAATGTGAAAAAAAACTTTACTGAGCCCACATTCAAGTGAAAATACATCCTTTTTAGTCCAGCAGACCAGGAGGAAACCTCATTATTTCAACAGTGATTGTAATTTGAGCATCCATCTTTACCTTATTACCATATTGTGTCTGAAAGTAGGAATCAAACAGTCCATACCTCATGCTTATTATTCAACCTCATTTCACATGCTCTAAATTTATGCTCTAAAAATAAAGAAAAACATCACATCAGCTGCCTTGCAGCAATTTTCTAGGAACTAATCTCTAATAAAACAGATTTACTGCTTGAGGCATCCTCATCTCCTTCCTAAAAACAGGCAGTGTGCTCTGGCTCTGAGTAACCCGTCTCAATGGATAATGTGATAATGTGGAGAATTTAATTACACCTAATGCATATGAAACCATGGTGCACATTGCGGTTTGTATTACTGGCAAAGGCACTAAAAACATCTCAAAAGATGCTGTCAGTGTTGTATTTAGACATGCAACACCCACAGAGAAAGGAATAGTGTTTCTCTGGATGTTTACTAAGTAAATTGCATTATGTAATACTGCAAGGAAGTTTATAGTATTAAGTCTATCTTACTGATATAATGAGGGGGGACAAAATATTGAAAACACATCAAAGAATATAAATACAACTCTGAGGTACTGCTTTCATCCAACACAAACTCACCAGAGGCATCAGTCGCAGTGACATCAGCATTGTGTCCCAGAATGAGGTTGAGACAGTCAAGGTGTCCTCGTGTTGCAGCCAAATGAAACCTGAGAAGCAAGAAGAGAGATGGAGAAAAATGAAGAGAAGTAAACCAGGGAGGGAGTTGGCAAAGAGTAAACAGGGTGTTAAAAAAAAGGGATGAGAGGCTGAAACTTAAAGACAAGTAAAGGACTGCAAATAGACACCTGGCAGCTTGCTATCAGCAGGATCTGCATTCTTGAAGCTCATAACAAGAAACCTCAGGGCAGAGACACACATAGACTTTTCCTTCTGTATGAGCTTCACTGTTGTATACATGAGCATTATCAAATTAAATACTACCTGCAGCACAAATACTCCATCTTCTCTTTGTAATTTTCTCACTTTTGTGTAGCAATTCTTTTTGTCTGAGGGCACAACATTTGGCCCTATTTAGATTTCTGGAGTATTAGGTTGACAAGAGTTCAGATTTAACAATAATATTACTATTAGAGATTGAAGGTATTCATGAGACAGCTGCCTTTAGACATTTCACATTTATTCATGAGTTTTCAAAGTTCATTCCTGAAACAGCAGGGGACCCTGAAACTCAATAGGTCCTAAAATTATCAGAACAAAATTGAAATAGAAATATATATATTCCCAACACAACTGGGCAAACTATCCGCTAATGAAAGTAGCAGAACACTACTAAATAAAATTTGAAGTGTGATTGATGTGTCATTTTTTAATCCGTTTTAAATGCAAGAAAATTTTGCGTATTCCCTTCGTACTAGCAGTTTGCCCCTGCATGCCTTTGCCAACATGTCTTTAATCATCACTTTTGACTGGAAACATTCCTTTTACCTTCTCTGATTTAACCTACAGCAGCGCTGCCGCCACTAGCCATGAAGGTCTGAAAAGCACTTGTGTGAAAACCAATCTCAGTCTGTCACCCATCGAGCCACATGAGCCTGTTTATACACTAACCCCAAAGTATCTGCCAAGGAGACAGCTAGGCTGTCACCTCAACACTGGCGCGGGTATTAAAAGCTGTGTTGATGGCCAGGAGATGCTGGTTCTCTGGGGAGCAGTGGAAGGTCTTGACCTCTTGGGGCAAACAGTAAAGGAAGCAGACCAGAGTGATCTAAGTTATGGGGATTTTACTGACGCGACTCAATAATTCATGAAAAATACATACAGTACCTACAAAACTGACTGAACTGATTTTCTCAAGACGATTAAAGAATGATGCGAAACAGTAGTGAAACTAACAGTTTCCATGATGTTTAAAACTGAAAATCATGTATTTGATACGTTACGTGCGTTTGATATGTTGCATATAGTCTTTACATAGTTGCAAACAGATTTGATTTGAGGAGATTTAAATATACTAGAATATAACTAAAGTTAATAACTGTGGTTAGCACAGCTAAGGCTACCGGCCAAAACTGAGAAACTAACAAAAAAGCAAAATGATTGAAACTGACCAAACACAACCGATTCTGGGGACTTAATTATTCTAGTGCTAACGTAGCTGAATACCTTAGTAAAAAGGAAATGAATACTGAGACTAATGGATATGGCTTTAAGGTAAGACATTCAGCTATGTCATTTAATTTTCACACCTGCTCCTTGGCAGCTTTCAGGTTGACAACCTAAATGCTATTTTTAGACAGAGTAGAGGGAAGAGTAAACCTGAGAGTACATGTTGGTAGCTAAGCCATATATGCTGATGTGTGTCTCTAACAGCAGTCAAACAGCCAATATACTGTGGCCGTTGCAGCTTCAACTTATCCCTTTTTGTATACTGTAGATAAGCAGTTTAGCAAGATCCGAGTTTATGTGTTGATTTTCTTTGGTAACTATATGAATGGCATTTGGTGTTTCAGAAAAACAGGTTGAAGAAAAGAAAAAGCAACTCAACAAAGACTAAAAGTATGGGTGCAGTTTTATTAATGCAGTCCACATAACTAAAAACCTGACAGAAATAAAAAACATAAATATGCAGTCTCTCCTCAATGTGCCATATCTGGCTAAATGTTATACAGATCCAACCGTGCAGGTCACAGCTTGTTATTGTTATGCTTAAAAGACATATTCCCAAAATTCAAACAAGGGGCATGTAGGAGTATCTTGAGTCAGTGCCAGTTTAATGCTGCAGGGCCAACCACGTGTTTGTTTTAAGTGGTGTGCTGTCAACGTGGACTTCTTTTACTGCTAAGGCATCATTAGCCAACTATCACAACTGCACAGAATGAGCAGGTGTGATGGGTGGTCTTACCTCACTGGGAATCATCTAGTGCCATGGCAGAGATGTAAATAGTTTACTCAGCTGGAAGCCGCAATAGAACGGTAAGAGTTGAATTCATTAGCTGAACACTGTAAGGCTAATCCAGGGCACAGCAAATTATATATCTGGCGTTACAGTGTGTAATTGGTGTCTCACAGAGGTCCATGATTACCAGGGATTGTCATTCGACATTCCTTTGCTGGCTTTTGCAGAGGCCAGAAAACCATTGACACATACTGGTCTGTGTGTGGCCCACTGAACTAAAAGCGGAGTTGCTGAGTTGTGAAGGTGGTTCACTTTGGCAAAAGTGTGACACCTCACAATAAATGTTCAGTTAAAGTGTTGTGTTGATTGCATAGTTAATTAGAAGGGCACTTGGAGAGTGCAGACCTCCACCAATAGTTCAGTCTTCAGGGTTATGTAAATCTACAAGCACAACCACTATGTCCTGATACGTTTACCAAGTTATTAACGTATGTCAAAATATGGTTGTGTCCATCTGAAGCCTAATCATCTTAGCTGTGCGTTTATTAGTGACTTCTAAACATGCACATATGTTTGCGGAAAACACGTGCAAAAATCAAATGCATAAACTAAAATATAATCAAGAACATGGCAAGAAAGTTCTACTAGAATCATATTTAAATCTGCATGTATTTAAAAAAAATATTTGTGCTAATGTTCTCCCATGCAACCACTGTCCCTGAGAGCTCCATAGCAACTGCTTTCTGTATGAAGCTCGAACAACTATATGCGTAGGTTATCCCAGTACGTTATCTTCCCCTTGATTGAGATCTGGTCCAAAAATTAGTGGGTTGTCTGTTCTTTAGCCCACACTACACCCTTCCACCAAGTTTAATGAGAATTGGGCCAGATGTTTTTCTGTCATTCTGGTGACACACTAAGCCAATCAAATCACAGCCTCCTTGGTGGAGGTGACTAGTTGTTGGCGATACGCCATACAGGAGAACACAAAATGATGAGCGTGACTGTGTGAACAACAACCTCTCCGGACCATCACTGTAAAATTGGCAGCCACAGTTGTAGATTTAGTTCTGCCAAATTCTAGCACCTTATTATGAGACAAGGCATTTATCAGGTTGTGCTTTATTCTGTTTATTTACACGCATGCCTGTATGCAATCATGAGTCTTTTCAACGGTGCCACTAAAGAATTTCACACACTGCTAAAAATACTAAACACCTTTGCTTCTGGGATCTGGTGCTCTATAGTTATATGCTTTTACAAAGCCTTTGTCAAAATAAACCTGAAGCACAGCCCGTGACCAGTGAGTTCTTCATATATCTAGGATTAAAAAGAGGGCGCCTGGCCTCCCAAAATGCTGGTGTTGGAATCTGGTTACATTTAGGCAGAAAAGATCTGTATGAGTTACCTGAAATAGCTCTTGGTCTTGGATGGTCTAGATGCAACAAGACAAATCTCCTTATACATATTAGGGTTACGTTGACCTACTTTTATCCCTATACCTTCTATTTCTTCTCATTTAGATTAGTTTATCTCACACTAAACTGTGCCGGATCTTCAAACAAAATTTAGCATAAAACAAAGGCAACCTTAGTAAACACAAAATGCATGTTTTAAGTTATAATTTTATCTAATAAGGCAAAAAGGTTATCCAATACCTAAACACCAGTGTGAAAAAGTATGCACCCTTAGAAACTAAATCCATCTGCATTACTAACTGGTTGCAGCTGAACTAGACACACCCAGGCCTGATTCTGACCATTTTCAGAAGCATGAAGTTGGCTAGTAGCTCTAACATATAGCACACTATGAAAATCTAAAGAAATTCAGAAGAGATGAGGAGGAAGAAGGTGATTAAAATACAGCAGTCTGCAAAGGGTTACAAAGATATTTCTAAACACTTGGACTCCACAGATCCACAGTGACAGATTATCTACAAATGAAGGAGATTTGGAACAATATTGAACCTTCCCAGAAGTGGCCGACCTTCCAAAATTCCTCCAGGAGCACGGAGAAAGTTCATTCAGGAAATTACAAAAGATTCAAAGAAAACATCCAAGGACCTGCAGAACTCTCTCACCTCAATAAAGGCCAGTGCTCATGGCTCCACTATTTGACACTGGGTAAAATGACATCCATGGGAGAGTGGTGAGGCAAAGGCCACTGCTAACCTAAAAGAACATTATGAATTCTGCTCTCTACCAGAAAATTCAAAGGAGAACGTCAGGTCATCAGTCTGTGAGCTGAGGCTAAAGCGAAATTGGGTCATGCAGCAAGACAACGATCCCAAACATAAGAGTAAGTCCACCTCTGAATGGCTCAAAAGGAATGAAATTGAGGTTCTGGAGTGGCCTGGTCAAAGTCCAGACATGGACCCCACTGAGATGCTATGGGGGGTCCCGAAAAGAGCAGTTCATGCTCACAAAACCTCCAATATGGCTGCACTAAAGTAGTTCTGCAAAGAAGAGTGGGACAAAATTTCACCACAGCGATGTCAGAGACTGATCTCCAGTTATTAGAGGCATTTGGTTGCTGTTGTTACTGCTAAAGGTGGCACAACACACAGCTATTAAGTTAAGTTAAAACTTGCATTTTGTGTTTACTCAGGTTGCCTTTGTTTTATGTTACATTTTGTTTGAAGAGCGGATACAGTTTAGTATAAGATGCACACACAAGTAGAAGAAATCAGCAGCGGGTCCAATGCTTTTTCACACCACTGTAATCCGTAAACTGATCCTGATAATAGCCTGCAGCTGGGCGTAAATGTTTTAGCTGGAGTTGCAAGCACATAGTGGATCTGATCTGAATTTGCAGGGAGTCATTTCCTGTGGGGACTACAAAAACAACCTCTGGCCATTGTGGTCAAGCTTTCAGTGGTCACAAACATTCTTAATACCAACTCCCACACTGACCTCCAGTCAGATGGACACTGAAAGGGTTATTTCTGAATAGAAAAAAGGACATGGAAATGGACACATTATAATGCTGCAATGCCGGCCATGTGCAGGACAGCTGGATGAGGGCTTAACGCTGAAAATGATTTACTTTTTAGCACTGATGTTCCTCAAAATAATGTTTTTAATAAGAGTGACCTAACTATAAAGGCATTTCCATCTATGTCTTATCTAGGAAGTGGGGTCAGGAATGTGTGACCACTACAATGTTTGGAATTTGTGAAGCTCAGTATTTTTACTTGCTCAGAAAAGCATGGCAGTGAGGAACAATGAAGAGAAACCAAATAGAAACCACATGTATGAAACCATAAGATTATGTAGGTACAAAAATGTTTTACTAATAACCTATATTATGTTCATGTTCAATTCAATGTATAGTTCATGTTTTATTTCCGTTTGTTGAAAGTTTATAGCAGAAATTCACACATCTTTGACAAGGAATGTAAACATATGTGTGTGTCTTCATAAAGATGGTGTGTGTCTGGGTTTACTCACGCAGAGCGTCCTTCCACATCAAGCTTGGTAGGAATGATGCCCTTCTTGCTGAGAACAGCAGCCACCTTGTCCACCTCTCCACGTTCCACCGCCTTCATCAGCCGATCATCATACTTGTTCCAGTCGGTGTTCTGATAATGATAATAGCGTGTAATCAGACACACGGCATGTTTGAATGTGTACTTAATTCAGCAGTAGGCAGGAATACCGTTTTTTTTAGCTGACTAATAAATGCAACAGTGACGTATTTATATGATGCCCTTTTTGACACAATAACAACAACGGACAGGACGGAAATGTAATTGTTTTTTTTTGTTTATACCACAATAACAGACTTCAGTTAATGATGAATGTGCCAAGAATGTGCTGTTCTGCAGTTTCACTAAATTCCCCAGAGTGATGGCTACAAAGCATGGGAACAGAATACTCTTAAGGCCTCTGGGAAGCACACTTTAGTCAAATCTGCTTCATAATGGATGTCCAAAATGATTAGAGAACACAAGCACAAATTAAAACCTTAACTGAGATTCAGACACATGACATTTTTATGTACACAACAGCAATGAACTGAAAAAATGAAGAGATGCATACATACATCACTTTGACACGTGTCCAAAAAACTAATTATGGAGTAATTAACAGTCACATTCATCCACCAATGATAATTGTTCAAATTGCCATGTTTGCCTCAGGAAGACTTCCTTCCCAGCATTACTGCCCTGTTAAAGCACAGCTTTCAGGTGTTTCCATTTGTAGATGAAAGCATGTACAAACAGAGTAACTGCAGACAATGAATACCTACAAAGTGCATGGAGGTGCATTTCAGCCAGCGGCTCATCTTGGGTGAGTGGAGCTGGTCCTTGCACCGTGCTACTGAAAAGGTCGCCACTGTTCCGGTTTACGAAAGCAAAAATGGAGAAAAACAAAACGTATAAATAATCCCCTCGGTCTCAGTCCACTCAACCAGTGAGTGGACAAGAAGACAAAAAGGGCAACAGTCTGTATACTGCAGTGCAGGAGGTCCTCTTATGGAAGGCTCAACCTCTGGAGTTTCCTTCACTTGAGGCAGAGAAGTTCATGTGGCAGGATTTTCTAAGCATTCCTGTGTTGCTCATGGGCTCAGCCTGCAAGTTCATCACTGCACAGCAGTTTAGTTTATGGTTAAAGGGTGGAGAAGGAAGACTGAGAGGAGGAAGGAAAGGAGGTGGAGAAGCAGTAGGGCCAGCCCTGCCAGCCCTGGGACCTGCCCTGGCCGGCAACTGCAACTCCTCCTCTGGGGGAAAAGTCAGCTCAGCCTGGCTACGTCTTGCCTCCCCCCCAAGAGTCTTCCCCTCTGTCCTAAAACCTGTTTAAGTCAATCTTCTGTCTTTGATTCTATTCCTCTTCTTCTCTCAGTTGATTTCTATCTGTAAAAGCTGAAAAACTATTACACTACTAAACTACTAGCTCTTCTCTCTTTGCCTCTTCTGTCCTCAATGAGTGGTCTCCAGTGTCTTCACCCCACCAAATGGCAAGTCAGTGAGGCTGAGTGGGGTAAATATGTGAGCTCCTCTAGGTTTAAAATATCACCCCCTCCCTGGTAAACAGCGGTGGTGCAGACAGCCCTGTAGACTGGTTACCTCTTTATTTTTTGACCCTCCAACCTTTCTGTAGTGACTGATAGGAAGACAGGGGCTAAGAATACATTCTGGACATGCCAGCAGCATGAGTAATGGCTTTAGTGTCTATCACCACTGCCAGCATGAAACAAGCCCAGCCAAAAAGACCTTGCTTAGATTGCCACCCCCCACCATGCTCCCTTGCTTGCCTCCATCTGAAAATATTAATGTCAGAGAGGGATTATGGTTTTCACATTTGAAGTGGTCTTGGCACTGACCCTCACAGGACACTCGTGGGCCAAGAGTTGCTGCTAACCCATCCATTTAAAAGAGGGTGGTGTGCCTCCAAAGCCCTCTGATCCTAACTGCACAGTAACAAGGTTAGGTCAGCCTGTTTACAACCAGCTGTCTGAGACTGCAGCCCCACCAAAAGCTACAACCACACTGCCTCGTTACGTACTCCATGCTAATACCCCGTAGCTCTACTTTCCATTTTAAAAGGGAAAACATCACAGGAAAAAAGGGAAGGTAAAGAAGGTACAGAGACAGCAACCCAAGGACTTCTATGATTTACACACCGCATCCACCCCTTGTGGCCTTGTGTTACTGTCCGTTGCCAGAGTGGCGTTAACAGAGTAGCACTGATATCCACAAACATGTAAAAAGATCTTCCCCACATGACATGTCATATGAAGAAGCAAGTGTCATCTTACGAAAGCTGCTCACCCCAGCACAGAGACAAAGGCGCCAAAATGGCACCTAGCCACGCAGCATACTGTACAACGGTCACATAAATATCTCACACGGGTGTGTGCTGCTGTGTGTATATTTGTTTGGGAATCTGTTTATGTACTAGTTCATGATAGGGCTGTTAGCAAGCAAGAGTTGCCACTGCAGTAGTTACGGAGAGCTGGTTGATACTGACACCAAAAACAATATGAAAGGTTTTAAAGAACAACTTAAGACAAAGTGATATTAATTATTGATGCCTTGTGACATATTTGGCCTAAATGTGTGGTTGATATGAAACTTTTTGACCTAGTTGGTCCCTGGGCGCCACATAATGGCAGCCCACTGCCACTAATAGGATGGGTTAAATGGAGAGAATGAATTTCATTCAAAATCACAATCAGAATCAGCTTTATTGGCCAAGTATGTGTACACATACAAGGAAGTTGACTCAGTTGACTTTTTTTTGCACTCAAGGTACTGGACAATAAGTTACACAAAGATATAGAAAGAAATACATATACACATATATATATGGGGGAGGAGTTATGGGACCCCAGCAGCTGTAAAGAATGCAGATTTTGGATAAAGAAAGTGATACAATATGCACAGAGTGGAGGAAACTGACACATGGATAAATGCCTCCACTTAGAATCCTAAAACAAATATCACAGATGGCCAAAATAATATGGCTGCAGATGGGAGCTCTGAATTAAAAGAGTTATTTTTTTAATGGCTGTTTCTGTGTTTGGCTTCCCTAAACCACAAATTTTAATTTTACTATAAAACTATAATTTTACTATATACATACACATATACAGTACATACACACACACATACTGTACATACACATATACATACATATACATATATATACACACACACATACATACATATACATACATAGACATGCACACATACATAGACATGCACACATACATATACATATACACATACACATACACACACATATGTGAGTGTCAGTAGAAATATGCAGCCCATTAAAATGTACAGGACAGAAAAATATAAGGGATAGACAAATATACTAGACAGAAAATGTATAGGATCGAGAAAACTCTATTTTGTACTGTGTATGATTATGTGACAATTAACTTGATCTGATGTTTGATTGATTTGAAAAGGTAAGGGACTACCTTATAGATTAAAAGTTAATACAACCTGTGCACCAAATTGTAAGGAAACTCATTATTGAACAGAGAAGATATTTTACTCAAGACCATTAAATATCATCTCACCGGGGTCAGGAATCATTCTCTGGGTATCTGGACCCAATCTGAAATCCATTTGGAGTTTCTGTGAGATATTTCAGTCTTAATATTTCAGATATTTCAGTGGTGGACTGAGCCATCCACTGTAGTGTGGCTGCAAAAAGGAGAAGAGCCCTTCAATGCAGATAAGTAAAAAGCATTGTAATATGCTCAAATTGTGCACAAATGGATGCACTAAGATGCCCAAAGAACATACACTTAACTGGCTATGGTGCAATGGTGATGTGGAAACAATGTTCATTTCTCCTTGTGTGCGACTGAAACAAACACATTGCTAAAAGCTTCTATTTTAAAACAGTGACGATCGTCACCTCACTCTGGGTGAGACATGGTTAGGCCTCTACCTGTCGGCACAGCATATTCTGGGTGTCTGGTAATACTTCAGTAGAGACTTTGTCATCTTTAGTTCAGGTTTTCCATCACTGTCTTCAGGCCATAAGTCTTTCCAACACCTCAGTAATGGGTCTCACATTTCTTCACAGATTAAATCACCAGCAGAAAATATCTAGCTGGTCATCTGACAACAGACTGACGCCAAGACCAAAACATGAAGCTGATTGCCAATATGTGAAATGATAAGTCATATCCAATGCCAAACTGCAGTCATTGATGTGGTGTTATAAGATTATGAAGATGATTGTGATCGCACAGGAGGAGACATCTGTGACGAGACATTATGTCATGAAATGTAAACCGTTGGCATTTTATGGCTGAAACAGAGAGGCAGACCCTCTGCAGCAGTACTCAATTTGTTTTCTTTATTACTTTAAAGTGGGGATTCAATTATGTTGAAACGGTAAGATAAAGAGAAAAAGGAAATTTGTACATATGAGTTGTCTGTAGGACAGAAGTCTGGTTCAGAAGCCAGCCTTAAGACAATGAATACAGTGAGTTATTGGTGGCTGATTTCTATTTTTAGTAAGAAAATATTGCCTCAAAGCACCACCGCAAGTAAAAAAGGAATTTTCTCACTAAAAATAAAGTAGCTTTTGAAAATACCCTCTTAATGTGACTGAGTTAGACTGTTGAAGGCTCATATCAGCCTGAAAGAGTACTAGAGAAAAAACATTCTTCTCACAGAACCAGAGCTGCAAGCATTTCTTATTAAAATAATAATTTTCTATGCAAAAGTTCATATCAAAAAGACAAACATTCTCAACAAATACTGGTACAGTGTTATTATATGGCTGGTAGGGTTTGACTAGAGAAAATATTATCTTCAATCAAAAACACAATGTAGGATAATGGCCATGCAAGGAAGGCCATCATTTGATTAGTCGCTGCAAAACACATCAAAACAAACATCAGAACACGTAATAGTTTTTGTAATGATACTGCGATGCACAAAAGCGGTAATATTCACACACTGTGTGAATATCTCTGTGAGAGGTTGATGTATCGGTGCAATAAACCCTGGGAGTGAAAAGACAAAACTCGAGCCGCATCGGCGTTAAAGAGGAGGCTCAAATACCAGAAACTGTGTCACAGAAATAATTAGAAATTATGTAAATCGCAGTTGTTATCTAAGAAGGGTTATTACATAACAAAACATGCAGGAAGGAATTTTACTCTTCAGAATGGGTATCCATTTAGAAACAAAGATGATGTGTTCTGTTAATAATGAATGCCTATAAAATATATTGTGTTTTCAAAGCAAATCATTTCTAAAATAAATGATGAATGTCACTATCACTGATTAAAAAAATATTTTTGAATGAAAGTGTTATTCATTGTTGGTAAATACATGCAACTCCCTCCAACTTACTGCCACCTTCTCACAATCAGTGGCGTTTTTCTGGGACTGTTGTTTGCCATTGCAGTTTTTCACCCCCACCCACCCCATTACACACTCCCCACTCTGATCCGTGACCATAGACCTGTGCATGTTGTGGTGAACTGTGCAACTGTCTGGGCATGTAGGATGTAAATGGAACCCTTCAGGGCCATAGCCAAATAGGGCTGAGGAGGATAGAAAGAGAGAGAATATATGACGTGAACAAATGTGTAAAAGAATGTGTGGAGAGGTGAGAGAGTGACAGGATACAGCATGCTTGTGGTCAGTCTCTCATTATGGGACAGGTAAGCTGATGCTTCAGAGTGAAAGGCCCTCTTGGATCGGACCGAGCCACCCATTGATGGTTCAGGCCAGGTGTCTAGAGGAGAGAGGCACTCTGTTTTTGGTATGTACATGAGATACTCTTTGCATATCTGCATAACTGCTAAACACAGAACCTCTCTTGCTGGGCAGAGTGTGGCCTGGATGCTGGACAGCCCGCCCTCTGGTGGTGAACAGAAACACAGAAAGTCGGATTCACTGCTAGATTCCATTTGTGGAACACAGACAAATGAGTGACCAAAGGTCATCTTCAGTGTTGATTCTTTCAACAAAGGAGAATTCCTTTACTCTTTGCATAGTTAACACTTCATCAAAAATAATATATGACTTGGGTTTGAGCCATCTATACGTTACATTTGAGGGGTGTCATTTCTCTTGGTGGCACTGTAGTAGGACCAGTCGAAAAATCTAGGACGAGAACTTTGTTAAAACTTAATGTTAAAACTTTTTTAAATGTTGGATGCTATGCAGCACTAGTGGAAGAAAAAAAAACAACAATAGCAAATAAGTTTTAATGGTTTTAATCTGTTATTAAAGAAATAGTCTAATTTTATCAGCTGACGGTAATTCAGTCTTTGGGACAAGACACAACACACAACTTTTGATTAATTTAAGAAATTTAAATTACAAAAAGTATCCATCATGTGAGCAGTGACAAATGCCTACAAAAAGCATTAGTGCCCGGGACTTTTTCACGTTGTATTGCTGTACAATCTCAGTAAATGAGCATAAATTGGGCTTCCATGACACTCACAGAAAACAAATCTCGAAGTTAAAACAAATCTATGAAACTCAACTTATTTCAGTACAATTATAGAACGCAAATTTAATGATTGCACCAGATGATACACCGTGATACACCCAAATCATCTCAGTCTATTTTTGGTGCTGCATAATTCAGAGAAGTCTGTTGAAAAACCCCAGAGAAGGATATGAGTATCCTAAATTAATACAGCCAACAGAGTACAGTGAGGTCAATCCTAAAATGATTAAAACAGAGACGTCATCAGAAGAGGACATACAGCCAAACACTGGGGTTGCCCTCAAAAACAAACAAAAAAACGAATAAAACGTAGGTCTGTTTTACAATACTGAGTTAAACCTGAGTCTGCTGAAACCACACTAAAAGCCATGTGGTAAAGCTGATTGTTAGGAGTTTACTTGTGATCTTCTTCAGACATGGCCACTTGTGTTTCCCATTGATCCAAAATTGGAGTCTAGTCCATCCAGCTGCTGGGTCATACCATTTTAGATGACCTATGACCCAGCGGGCATAGCTGTTCTTTGCTATTTTCTTCTACTTCCGACACCCTCTGCCAGGCAGGAGATAAGCTCTCCAGTTTCCCAAACCCTGTGAACTTTGCCCCCGTCAACTCCACAGTAAAGACAGTCTCGACAGAATCATGAAAAATAGGAACTGACAGACAGTTCTAGAGAGAAGATAGACTCATATGTGACTGTATAGGAAACTAGTCCACTACTAGTTCTTAAGGTAATGCTTTGGTCTGAGGACTATAATGCACCCCTGATTTTAATGTCAGACCATTAAAGCTCATTGAACAACTGTGAAGTTGCTAATAGAATAGTTTCATCTCAAGAGAGAAATCTACATGCATGCATAATCTTTTTAAAATTACACTGTGAAATTTAGCGAGATGGCATGAAATTACAAAATGTAGAAGAAACTCATGGAAGGAAGATGAGCTTCAACATTTACAACCATCTACTTGAATGAAGAAAGCCAGTTAGATTTACATGAAGACACTGGTGTAAAGAAAAAGTAGATGAGATTCCTCTACAATGCAAAGAAAGTCAAATTTCCACCTAAACATTAGACTTTCAATCAATGCAGTATCTGACCTCACAATCTCCTCGTCTGTTCCTGAGTTATGGTCTTGAATAATGGCTTGAAAAGTGTTTTTGCACAACTTTATGCCACATTTTTGGATATAAAGTGATATGAAATTATCCTATTAGACATTTTGTCTCATATTAGTCATAATTAACGTATGAGTTATTAGTTTAAGACTAAAATGTGTTTTGTGAGGTTACAGTGGCGTTGATGTTTGAATATCAAAAGTTCATCCATGAGTCCAAGTACTTGAACCAAATGAAGAAATTCCCTCGAGGCATTCCTGGGATCACACTCAAAAATTGTGTTGACTTTTTAAAATTAATTAATTTCAAACATGAGTAGCAAATATTCCTGCAATTGTTATGAAGGCAACATTCTGAATTCTTTCTATGAGGTTAAAAGCAGCCTTTTCCTGTAAAATGTCAGCAGCTTAGCAGACACATTTTAACGGGAATCATTAAAATAACAATGTCCTGCAGCAGGAGAATTAAAAACAAGCAGGGTTATGGGCTTTGGCTGTAGGTTCCTGTTGGTGTGGCTGATATTATTCCAGCTGGTCTGATGATGTGGAAAAAAAAACAGACAGAGAGCTGTGGGCCTATGAAATGATTTCCAATCAGCTAATGAGGAACTATTTCAGTCATTAATGCAGAAACACAACAATAAGTATAGGTAGTCATTTTTCTTAAACAGCTACTATGATTAAACAATGCAACATTCAAATTTGCATTTTCAGAGCCACGAGGAAGAATAAGAGAATATAGATTAGAGAGAAGAAGAAACAGAGACACAGAGTGTATACAGAGGTACTCTAATCTTATTTGGCTGAAGAGAATATTGTGAAGAATAAAAAATAATATATTAGGGAAATTACCACATGATTCTTTTTTTTGCCTTACATGCCCATATTTGGTCAAAAGATGAAGTAATGCTCGTTCTTGGGCACAAATACTGGTGATGATGCTTGTATGGCCAACACTTACAAGTCATCACACAGGCAAAATGAGGAATGCGACTGGAGGGATGGTCAAAAGGCTTTGTAGAAACATGCATACTAAAAATATTTTTCCATGGAATGTATTCAAATATGGTTGCTCAAAGCCACAATTCAACTTTCATTTGCTGTATGAAAACAAGAGCCTACAAAATTTCCAGAGCCGCCCCAGTTATGAGACTCACACTACAATAACATCGACCAAATCATATATACAAACACCTCAGAGAAATAGATTCATGTAATACAAATAACATAAATGTGAAGGGTAGAAAATGACATTTGAGTTGTACAGAATCTAGGGAAGTAATTTCCTGTTAACAACCTCCAACTCCCCTGGTGTAAAACAAAGTTCGGGTAGATAGAGAGCAGGTCGTAACTTGCCTCTTTGACATGTCGAATGCTCCACCTATATTTTTATATGAACGAGCTGTGAGGCAGCAGGTCTTCCTGGAAAAAGTCTCTTTACACATTTCAAAAAAACCTTTAACAAAGGCCGGAGCGATTATCACTTCAAATAATAATAATCACAATTATTTCAAACTTTTACCTCAACCACAACTAATGAACAATCATTTATTTTTTTTACACTGCCTACAAAGTTCTCTGACAGGGTGTGTACTGTAAATATGCTGCTCTAATAAAAATCATTCACTTCAGCAGCTACTTTCTCATGACATGTCTTGTGCATGTTGGACACTGCAGTTGGAAATTATTATTGCGATGTCCCAGCATATCTTTTGGTCCAGGGAGACGTTTAAACCCACTTTGTTCCACAGTAGCTATGGGAGCCATATCCTTCACAATGTAATATAGAGTGGCATCCGATATTTCCTCCCATCTTCTTGAATGCTTTGCATATTTTGTTGCATTTGTAAATGCTTCTGTTAGCGACAGCTGCACTACTGAAGCACTTGGGCACTTGTTGGTCTCTTTTTTTGAACCATGCACTCTTCATAGTCAGCAGTGTGATAATATTGCAAGTGATTAAACAAATTGGTGGTGTTATTGTACCTTTGGTGTTTTTCTGCAGTGTTTGCATTGGACTTCTTTTTAAATGTTTCCAAGTGATGGATACAGCTTTCTTTTTAGGTACAAGCTCCTCTGGTTGAGATCTATTTGCCGGCTCACTGTTGGCGCTTGTGTCATCCATGCCGCTCTGGGTGCAAATTAACCGTTAACATTGGTTGGCCAGGGCGGAGAAACAAGACTGATCATTATGTGTTTCATGAGCACATGCATTGGGGACAGTATTCATCAAATTGATCGGCAAGCAAGATATTTTCTATGAATTACTTAGTCCTGCTTCAACATACAGTTTGCTGACTGTTACATCACACTCTTTGTTATCAGCAAAAAGACCGCCTGTCAAATCGACTGCACTTCTCATCAAAACTCACTTAAGAAAGCCAAGGCAACCATGATAGAAAAAGATGTATTTTCAATTAATTTAAATGCAATACAACATCCACAAATGACAGTAAAAACAACATAATATCAGAATAAAATCTGGTTGCTAGTATCCAGCTTTCCATTGGACACCACACTTTAGTATAGTTACTATGCAAGATGCCAAAAACATTATGAAACTCTACAGAACTTAAACAAGCAGTGCTGTAAAAGTTAGAGCACACGGTATAATGAGGATGGGGCAGTGTCCTTGTTTCACTGTGACTGAGCTGGCACCAAGTTATGGTTTTTAATAATTCATCACTGTATTAAGAGTTAAAAGGCTGAGGAACATCAGCCTTGTCTGGATATCCAGTGATAACTGTACCCCTGTAGTCTACACTGAAGACACTTTCTCTGTCAACAAGACGCTTTTTTACAATAAGGGTATTCAAAGTACCTTAAAGTGTCACAGACTTCAAGTTTCTGATAAAGCAGAGAAAGACTTGTCTAATCTGAATAGAGAAAGAAAGAAAAGCGCACACTGAGCACAGCTTGATGAGGCTTAGTCCATGAGTTTGCCCCTCATCAGCAGAATCTTTATGCTGCTGTTGCTCAGCATGGTGGACTG
Organism: Chaunax sp. Z400; assembly: GCA_037577475.1. Classification (NCBI taxonomy): domain Eukaryota; kingdom Metazoa; phylum Chordata; class Actinopteri; order Lophiiformes; family Chaunacidae; genus Chaunax; species Chaunax sp. Z400. The sequence goes on from CM075184.1 coordinate 13,582,523, forward strand.
TCGCTCTGTGTGTGACTGGGTGTGTGTGTGTGTCTGTGAGTGTGCATGTGCATGTGTCTGATGTAGGCTGCAGCCCACCCAAAATCAGTTAATATGCTCAGCCCTTCTTACATGCTAGCCATCCCCGACATTAGCAATCTCTCCATCACTAACAAATAACATGCATAAAGTCTCCAAAACTCACAAATAATGAACCAACAAGATACTAACAAAAGACACACATGCACACTAACACTGCACACACATTTGCACGCTGTGCACCACCACAGACTGCTGCTGTCGCAGCATGGGAACACAGACGGACACTGCTGAGTGACCTCATGGCTCATGGAGCCAGACATTAATCCTAAAAACACAGGCCTACTCTACAGCCAACACAACATCCAGCCTTAAATAAACTTCTGCTGATCCTGTCTGAGAGGTTGCCTCCTGCAGTGAATCGAAGTTCAGTGTCGATTTGAAAAAACACAGTAAGTTACTTTCAGTAAAATACAAACGGAAATAATAAAAATCTACTACTGGCCATAAAGTCATAAAGTTTGAAAGAAGTATTTACAGTCCCTTAATTACTTTGCTGACCTTCAGTTTTCCAAGAAGCCATTATCTGATCAAAACTTCCAAATATACCAAAAAAACAAACAATCAATATCAGACTGCAATGACCGTAACGTCTGTGTTACAGTTATTATATTCAAGATGTAAGCTCTGTGGGGTCTCATAAAATCAGTCCGCAACGGCAATGCTTGTGTTTTCTACGACATGTTGAGCTGCCAGTGGAGATTATTGATTGACTACAACATAATCAATTTGAAAAAAACAAAGAGACTATATTCTCTTCTTCTTTTCATCAACACACATTTAACAAATCCATTTCTACTGCAGACCTACATACCACTCTTTATCATACTGAATGAAACATCATAAACACAGCATTGTACAGCAGTGCAGAACAATCTCCTCCTCCCACTTTCTCTCATATCACTGAGTAAATAAATAGATGAATAAATTCACAAAAAATATTATACACAGTTATTGTGGAGAATATAATAAAGCACAATACAGCCTGATCATGTATGATACATCATTCTGGTGTTGTGGTGACGATATCAACAGGAGAAATCTGATGTACATGAAACAAAACAAATCTCTATACACGCCTCACTGCTTGCTTCAATTCTTATTCAGAGGGCAACGATCATGAAAAAGATGACAAATGTATCAAAAGTTTTTAATTCTATACATTATTTTTTCTCTCTAAGTGACTACTTGCTACATTTAAAACACAGGATATTAATAATACCTCATAATTAGCTTAGTTAAACACAAACTGCATAGCTCCCTTTCTGCCCTCAACTTCCCAGAAGCCAACATGACTCCATATGCTGGCTTTAAAAGGCACTGATTGTTATTCAATTCATTTATTTGAAATCATCTTACAGTTTCCTGCTTGTATGAGAATAACACAATAGGGAGTGGCAGAGTGCTCCACTGTGTTGTTGACATCATGTCTCCAGCAGTGGAAAGCAGTCTCTCTGCAGCATCTTTAGCTCTGGGGGAGAGACATAGCTGCCCAAGTGTCACAGAAGATGAATCATTTCATTCTGAACACTCAACATTTCCTCTGGCAGTACCAATTGTCCAGAATGTGGAATTCTGCATGCAATACAGAAACATTTAAGAGATAAAAACCCTTCTAATGTTACAAATGTGGTTCATCTTCATTATTGTGGGATTGACTTAACTATGCAACTCTATGTACCACATGCAGAGATTTAAATACAGCCCTGAGCGTCCCAAAAAAGGTAGGACACTGTAAAACATTAAGAAAACAGAATATGACCATTTCCTAATCTTTTTTGACATTAAGCTCAATTGAAAAAAGAACAAAGACAAAATATCCAAAGTTGTACCTCATCAACTATATAACTATACATAACAATCAAATATATGCTTATTCTAAAATGTATACAAGCAAAACATCTCAAAAATGTTGGGAAAGAAACAGCGATAGACTGGAAAAGTTGTGGAAAGCTCAGGAAACACCCAATTGGACCATTCCACAGGTAAAGAGGTTCATTGGTAACAGGTGATAGTATCATGATTGAGTATGAAAGGGACATATTGGAAAGGTGCATTATAAAACGCCAAATACGACAACAGAGACCTTCTGTTGAGCAACTGAGGTCATATCAAGAATTCCACTTTCAAACTTCAGCAGTTAGTGTCCTCTCTTCCCAAACACTTAATGAGTGTTGTGAATGAATGAATGAATGAATGAATGAATGATTTAGCAGAACGGTTTACATGAATCTTTTTTGTTGCAGGCACCAAATTCAGAATGAGCGTATATTTACAAAAAACAATTACGTTTTTCAGTTTGAACATTAAATATCTTGTCCTTACATAGCGTCTGAACTTTTTTTAATTGGGGTTGCAGTAGTCGTATTCATACCAAAACATAATTTGTATAAGCCTATTTGCAAGCCAGCAGTTTCTCTTTACTTCAAATGTTTGATTCACTAATGTTCTGCTATTTCAGTCAAACCTGTCTTTATTTCCATTTAAATAAGCTGGTAAAAGGACAATGAGGTTATTAGGTTGGTCTGAGTATGCCATGTCTTAATTTGTGACAGCAGTCTGCTCCGTTGAATTGCATGAAAATCCTCTTGACAAGGGCAACAAACACAACAATAGTTTATTCTGACAGGCGCTTGGGTTTTGAACTGCCTTGTAGTTTGTTTTAGGATTAACTCAAATGAAACACTCAGGGTGTTTTCACACCTCTAGTTTAGTTCATTTGTTCTAAACCAACTATATTATTATTAATTATCATACTATAATGCAAGGAATCTCTGTCTGTCTGTCTGACTGTAATTCAACTGTCGTAAAAAACGTTCATTTGATCTACTTCAAACTTAGCATGCGAGTTGCTGGGGGCCCAGGGAAGTAACTTCTCGATTTTGGTGCAATTCGGTTATGCGACACGTTCAGTATTAACACATTTAGAATAAACAGGCTAACAGTGCTCTGTGCAGCAGCAGGGGTACAGCTTCCAGGCTCTGCTGAAACAGAGCAATACCACCGGAAATGGTGGGGGCAGTGTAGCTACAATTCACGCAAGGCACAACAAACATGTATGGAAACAACGAAGAAGGACAAATTAAGCGAAATGAAAAGTCACGTGTTAGCGCATAGTATCATTTAACTGCAAAACAATCGTACGTTCTCGATAATGACAGGACAAAGTACAAAGAGGAGGATTCAGGCACAACAGTTCACAGTTCAAAGAGTCTTTGACCTATTAACCAGGTACAATGTCTGCACTAAAATGCATATGTACGAACCGCAGTTACCAAATCTAGACTCAACATTGAGTATTTTACTTGCACTTGGCCCTTAAAAAAAAGATGTGTGAAAAAGTAAAATAATTTGAGAACAGTTTGCAAGTAAGAGCTGCAGCCTACTGCTCACCTCTGATGATTACTGAAAAGCTACCAGTTCCACATTCCAAAGTGGAGTGTTCTGTGACCAAGCAGCAGGTAAGAAGTGACAGAAACACACTGAAAAGCATATCAGTATGATTGGCTACAAGTAAACGCTTGTTAGGGCTAACATACTGGTAGCTGCTGAAAAGGACTAGAGAGAGAGAGATAGATGCCATTTTTATACAGAGATTATGCAACAGCACCGTGATGTAGACCCTTCTCTACAACAGCTTTGCTTACATTAAACAAAACAGCGGCAAGACACTGTTGATTTATTAGTAGTTTAGGTTTTTAAATCGTGTTAATCACACATCCGCTGTGATCAAATCCTGTAATTGGTTCTTCACACCAGAAACAAATGGATCCGGGGTTTGATTTGAGGTGAGGCGATACGCTTCTTGAGATCTTGACCTGCTTTCTTGTTTCCTGCATCCGAGTGATAACTGTGTTCACGTTCACAAAGGAAACTGCTGCTTCAAGTGCCAGATGTGAAAACATCGTAAGACTATACCAACTGAATCTCTTAATACAATCAAAACATGCAGTCTAAAAATGAGAGGGGGGGCATAAGAGGATTTTCCACAAATCCCAAACCTTCTCACCCCCCATCAACAGAGGAGTAATAATGCCTGTTGAAGAAGGCTTTGACTTGATCAAGTTCAGTAGATACTCAAAGCCTTAAAAGCCGTTAAGCATCTTGAGAACGTTTCATCAGGGGTTAAGAAGGCTGCAAGACATAAAAGTTTCCACATCATGGCAAAATGCTTTGAACTGCAAACTCAACAAACTTCTCATATTTGTTTAATGTTGCAGCTTTGGAAAAAGAGAATCTGGTTCAACATATTTGTTTTTCAGATGCCAGAACTCTGAGAATGTGAAAGTACTATAGAAACTATAGAAACCTATATTACTATAAACCAATATTACTGTTCTATATTACTATAGAAACCAGGGTTTCCCCTATCATTATATAGGCCTGGCGGAACAACAAGCCAATTTTTTATTTTTTTATTTGCCAAATATTGCGAAATAATCATTCATTGGAAAACAATGGTTTGCATTTGGGAGCCTCTGTGCGCTGTGCTGCGCTCCCTCTCTGTGTCCACCTCCGCTCCTCTGTCTCTCTGACTGCTTCCCTCGCCAACTAGTAAGCAAACCCGGGACTATTTGAATGAATGCTGCAGTGAGATATAGTATAATGATGGGATGGACGGCTGTAGCATGTTTCTGCCGTCTGCGTTGTGGTCATAGAGAATTCTTGTTCTTTTGTTAATAGCGGTTGCACACAGCCTGTAAGTTTATAAATGGCATCATCTGCTTGTAGTACTGCATTGCTACCAGGCCAAGGTAAATACATTTCTAATGACAAAACAATATTCACGTGTACTACTCAATTATTTTTATAATTTAATGACTATTCAAAAATCAATGCCCATCCCTAATTGTAAGCACTACACTTGTGGCTTTATTAATACATATGTCTTAAGCCCACTGTAAGAACAAATGTAGCTATAAAGTTCTAAGTAAAACAGACGTCCTAACGAAGTATTTCTTCATCCACTTCAGTGGTTGCTGATGCTGTTTGAAGGTCTGCTGCTGTGAGGGTTGCTTAGATGACAACGGTAGGCTAATAGTGGTGGTACTAGTGTCTGTATGTGTTCATGTGTGCGTGTAAGTAAAAGGGCATAAATAATAAAATTGATTCTTGTTTTACACCATCTATTCAAAAGGCAACCACATGAATGAATGAAATCCCAGTTTTTACAGAACTGAATGAATATCAATGTCATTATTCTACAAAACTTATTTGTGTTGAGCTCATTTGAGGACTGTTTCAGCAATTTCATAATCTTATCAATAACTAGAAAGGCAAAAAAATTTTAAAAAAAACAGCAAAGACGTATCATTGCTATGACTTGGAGCAATCATGCTCCCAAATCCCAGCCTCACCCATCATGTTTCGACTTCTTAACAATACAGTCCAGCACCATCTGGCTACTTTATCCTACTGTGTAATCATCACCATCCAAGGCCTGCTCTCTATTTTGTAAAATAACACCAGCTCAAGACGAGGGAGGCTCTTACATTTCACCCTAATGCACATGACTGCTGGGAGAGAGGCCAGAACAAAGAGGAGGTGTAATCAGGAGCACAAAGACAAAGGGAGATAGATAGGCACACAGCAAAGTCCCCTTAAAAATGAAGAGGAGATCTACGATCCGAAATGTTCATTCCTGAAAATATACTAGCGGATGATAAAACAGTCATATGCCATTAAGGCCGAGACTCACATATGATGCTTTTAGTTTTATTATGGTCAATAGTGGAGCAAAAGAACATCTATACAGTAAGGTCTATAGTCTATAGGAGGCACAAAACACCTGAATGAATGCTTCATCCTTGATTTGCCCCATTCATTACACTGAGCTGTGTCTGTCTGAGAAACAAAGAAACCTCACTGGAAGTACCCTGAAGTGCCCCTGTCCTGTCACTTGTCTTTTTTTTCCTTTCTTTTTTTGGTGGAGCCTCAAACACGGCTTGTAACTATAGTGATGCTGTGTTTATTTCATGTGGGAGGGAAGCTTACAATAGATAGGATTCCCATGTTTTTGACTTTTGATGCAACTTGAATGTCAATGACAATCTTATTTAAAAGTGAGAACAGGGGTGGGAAACCAGTAAATCTAATGCGACTTGAACGCAACATGAGACTGCACCTGCAAAGATAAGTATGCTGTGTTTCCATCCGCACAGAAGTTTTCATGGTGTGTTAACATGTGAAAGAGAATTTACTTGTTGCTGTCACTTAACTTATGAAGTTATTACCAGGTAGTTAACTATTCTAGCTAACGTTGTTGGCAACGCTTCAGTTCGTTACAGTCAATGGTTCTCACATACAAGCTTTCACACTCTAGCTAAACATCTGCCTTTTCTCATTTGTGAAATAATGTTTCAGTCATGCCACAACCATCACTCAGTAAATTAAATTAATGCTTGAAAAAGTATGATGGAAGTGAGTACTGGCTTGAATTCCGCATGTCATTAATGATAATGTCTGAGAATAAAGCCAGAATTTTCTGAGAATAAAGTCAGAATTTTCTGAGAATAAAGTCAGAATTTTCTGAGAATAAAACCAGAATTCTGAGAATAAAGTCAGAATTCTGAGAATAAATTCAGAATTTTTTGAGAATACTTTAAAAAGCAGTAGGTTATAATATAGAGACAAATTGAAAGGGAGATGCATAAGGTAAGGTGATTTACCTCCTTTCACTCAAACCAAACTAGTCAACTTCTGCAGACAAAATACAGCAGTGTTCTGCTGCTGACAGAGCAGATATTTGCTGTGACAACAACCTTGTGGCTATATGTGACACCTTACACTAATCTCAAAACCAACCAGGAAATCCAGTTTCTCTTATTTTACTCCAGAGCTCTCTGACTGCTGAAGCATTTTCAACATATTTGCTTGGAAATGTGGATTTCTGGCCAGCTTAGTAGTTTGGAAAATGTTAGTCCAACCAAATGTTGACATCTGATCTTAATCTTGGTGTGGAAATTCTTATCTTGACATTTTCTTTAGTTTTATTATTTGTTTTCATGTTAATGAGGATCTGCATGTCATAAAACAATTTTAGAATGATTATAATGGATTTTTTGGCAAAATCCATTACAAAACTAAGAGTTAAAAACTATAATGGTTAAAAATTAAAACCTTGTTTGCACGCACTGTTTGAAGGAAAAGTAAGGAATCTTATGCTTAAAGCTTCAACCATTAATTGACTCGTGATCGAAAATTAGTTAGAAACTATTTGATAATCAACTAATCATTGAGTCATTTTGAAAGCAAAAAATTGCAAAGAATCTGATTCCACTTTCTCTGTGAAGATTTCCAGCTTTTCACCTTCTGTGTACGAAACGATTAACTGAGAAAATAAATGAAAGTTAAAAATATCACAAACCCTTGTTTGCTTTGCTTTAGAAGCATATGCAATTATACAGCACAATTCTTGTCAGGAGAAGCCTTGTAAGAAATCACTCTCAATAGTCCTCTACTCATGAGATTAACAAACTGGAACCCTAACTGGTGCAAACAAGATCCAAGACATCATCCCACCTTCAATCTGCAGCTGGTCTTGAAGGAATGACTTGGCATTTCGTATCATAGTCACTAACATTTCCCTGATTTTTCCCAACTACAAGTAGGTTACAATATAGAGACATGGTTAGCATTCCTTGACTCAAATAATTAATTACCAATAATTGACGTGCAACCCTGAAGAGAGAATTATAACAGAATATGATCAAATAGGACAAGTATCACTTCAAGACAATGTCTTAGTTGAGGAGATTCAGTCAAGATAATGAATTTACACTGTCTATAGAGTGGAAGAAAATACAACTGAGGCTTCCTCTACTTAATTGTTTTCTCTGGACAGTTACTCTTTGTTCACATAATAACACATAGTTTCCTTTCAATTCCCCTCCCACTTGGAAAAGGCCAATGTATTCATCTTAATTATTAGTCACCTCACCAGAGACGACTGAGTTCACTGAGTTCACTTCCTATTGCTTTGTGACGAATGAGAGAAGCATGCATCTAAAACATTTAAAATAGAACTTCATGCTGGAAATCTAATGTTGTGTAAACTGATTGGTGTTTTATGAACAAATACTTCAGGATCTACCTGAAACAGGTGGTGGTGATATGATATGCAATTAATGATAATCATGCCTTTGGCAACACATTATTAGAATAAAAGGTGCAGTAACATTTGAAAACATTTAACCAGAGATATTTTTAAATTTGCGTAAACCTACTGATGTCTGTAAAGGTGAGGTAAGTTTTCTTTGATATCTACCTGCACAGAGGAATGTAATAGAAACCATCACTCAGACCTGTGAGAAATGTCATGTCTGTTTCTCACAGACAAACTTCTTGTTCTTTTAAGATAGGAAACGTCAGTGAGTGATTTCATTGCTGATTGGACAAATTGTGCTTATTCAGGCTCCAGGGTGCAATCATGTTGGTTACAAGTGTGAAATTTTCATTGGTGACACTTAGAATTTAGCATGTCTATTTATTAAATCATATACATACATAATATTTCTAACAAACACAAACAACTGTTTGCAGATGTGTCTTGTAATTAATATTCTAGACTTATTTTCCATATATTGTCAGCGGATAGTCAGATTTTATGGACATCTTGCTGTGTCATGCTGTATGAGCTCATAGTTACTGTGTAGCCTATTTAACAGTAAATGTTTTTTTCCTGTTTTCTTGTAGACCACATACACCTGTAGTGATATTCATTCCGGGTCTTTGAGAGAAGATGACAAAGCACCTGGGCCAGAAAGACAGATTGAATGTGCTGGAGACTGACTCTAATTGCATGGAGTAAAGTTTAAATCTGAATCTTAGCGTCCATGTTTCCACTGACACACCAGTGTGGGTAGGACTATACCTTCCAGTCATACAGTCTGGCACCTCCTTCCCCAGTACAAAAACTGCTGCAGGGCAAAAAACAGGCTTTTTAAATGGTTTGTGAGTTTCAGATGGTTGTTTTCCTGCCTCTAACTGCCTTCTCTCCATGCAGCTACAATACCATTTCATTTCTGAAAGGCTTTATTCTCCCTTTAGACCCAGTAGTTCAAAACACACAGCTCCTCTGGCTCTGTGCCTTTCTCATGGTAATTGCTGAACTGAATACAAAGTGTTCCAGACACCCACTGCATGTTGAACTGTGCAAACTGTAATGACCGTCTATTAAATGAAGTTCAGAGGCTATTAATGGATTGTGAGGAATCAATTCATCGTTATGACAGTTGATGGGTTACTTACCATAGGACATTCTGTATTTCATCATTGTACTGTGTAATTCATTCAGTACTCTTGGCTGTAACACATGCAGACTTAACCAGAGAACAAAATCACTGTAGCATTCCAGGAGGGACTTACAGAATCTCCACGGCGCCACTGATCCTTGATGGCTGAGTGGAACAAATTCTATAGAAATGTTAAGTTTTTATGTAATATTTTTTCTATAAGCAGTCTGTATTCGGTTCCAGGATTGCCACATTTTTTTGAATAAAGATAACACTCCATATTTATGAGGTAAAGTAATCTGACAAAACAGCCCAACAATAAATCTGGCCTTCATGAAGGTTTTAATGTTGAGCAGCAGCTAACACTTATTTTCCTTATTGATCAATCTGTCGATCACTTTCTCAATGGGTTGTTTGGTCCAGAAAATGGTCAAAATGTTGATCACTTTTTCTCCAAGGCCTAAGACGACGTCCTAAAATTTCTTGTTTTATTCACAACTCCAAAGAAATTTAGTTTATTGCCATAAAGAACTTAAGAAACCAGAAAGTAATTACATTTGAAAAGCTGAAATAAGAGAATTTTGATATGTTTTCTGAAAAAGACATCAACAATTGTCAATTAATCTAATAGCCGACAACTAATTGATTAAATGAATAATCATGGTAGGTCTATTATAATGTTCAGTTTTTGATAAAAGAGAAATATTTATTGAACTTTATGGTAATTTTTGAAGCTGCAGTTTGTGGTAGAGCTGATAAGATTAGCTTGATTAGTCAAGCAGCAGTAAATCGATCAAGAAGTATTCTGATAATCAATTTGTTTTAGTCATTTTTCAAGCACACATAACAGGCATTCTTTGGTTTCAGCTTATCAAATATGAGGATTCACTGGTTTTCCTTGTCAAAGATGACAGTAAACTGAATGTGTTTTGGACTGGGAAAGAAATTATATAAAGAAAACACCTTGATCTCTGGGAAATTATAACTGGTATTGTTTTAATATTTTGAGATTTTATGGGCAAAACAAATTATCCAGAAATTAACAGATAGATGAATCAATAATGAAAATAATCCCCAGGCCTAATTGTAACCTTTGTTTATGGTGGTGGTGTGCTATACTGAGAAACGTTTCTAACATTTTAAACAGCTCTCAGTGAGGAAGAATTCAAAAGCAACACAAACTACAATCTCAAAAATAATCATAAAGTTGATCCAATACAAACGGAAGATAGTAAACTTAATATACTGCATATTCAGAGCTGCATTGGTTTCAAGAGGGTGTAACTAATAAGCTGCTGACTGGATGTATTTGGCCTCCATCAGAGCATTTTAGAGACATGCGTGTCCGTGGTGATAACAACCAGGAGAACAGTCACAGTACTGCACTGATTTACTAATCTTTCCTCCACACCGCGCATTGTGAAAACCAACAAAGCCAAATCCTGGGTCACATTTAGGCCAGATCATAATAAAACATTAAGGTCAGAGCATGCAGCGAAATTAAACTGTGTCAAACTACATCTATCGCTCCCGCAGGGGTGCAGGTGCTTAAACATGCTGGCGGTGAATTTTCCAACCACCACAGCCGCCGTGGGAACATGAATGTGGTTGTTGAGGGCAGGAGGTTAGGGTTACAAACATTATTCCCCTGGGTGCCATGACACAATGCCTAGCATTAGCATCTTATCAACATGTAGCTAATTCAATGGTAAAAGACGGGAATATTAGCAAAACTTAAGTCAATACAGAAAAACAACAGTATTCAACTTACTGTGATGGTAACTTCATGTTTTTTCAGTCGATACTTGAGGCTCTTCATCTTGTAACGTGGTGTTAAAACTTTCCTTTGATGAATATCTTCATTAATAGAACAGCAACTTCCCACAGCATTCAGACGAAGTAGGTTTTAGCTGCCCACTTTTCCTAAGAGAGTGAGTTTCACCTGACGCTTTACAACGAACTCTGCTCGCGCTTTGATTGACAACCAATAGAGCCAATCAAATCGAACTATACGAAGTCCGGTTTAACTTTGATCCAATTGACTACGTTGAAAGGCGGGACTTCCTTAAAAAGAGTCGTTGGGAGAAGTTGAACACATCCTAGGACAAAGCAGGAAAAACCTGGCATGACGTCAGGCTTACCTGAGCACCGAAACACCTGGAAAAAGTTATGCATCTATGAACAACTTGGTGGAAAAAACTCTCATTGTCTTTTATTTAGGGTAAACATAAGCTGTTTACAAAACTGCCCATTACCTTGAATTGCCACCTGTGATGAAAATTGTTTTGATTACCCAAACCATTTGTTATATGTCACTGAACACATGGTTTACGTACAGTTCTAGCCTTGTAGGCAGGAACCTCACACTTTACAACACTTACAAGTCGAAACTTCATCACAGGAACACATAAAACATTTTTGAGATAGTGTTAAGTGGCCAAGACAATATTTAAACCTGGCTCTATGAACACCTGGTGTTGTCATAATAGAGTAGGCATAGTATCTTTTTGTGAACATGGACTGACGTGCACACACAAAAAGACTGTCCATGCAACTAATAAAGCAGAAGCATTGGCAATACAACAGTTGCACAAGACAAGAAGTTATTAGGTACAAGATTGCATTGTAAACAAAGATTTGATTTTTTTTAATAACAATGTAATCAGAGTCATGAGTCAGCACAGAGACACTTGTCATGATGGGGTTGAATAATTACAGTATGTGACTACACTAGTCAGTAAAAGCAGCATTATGTGCTATATTTGGGGAAAACACTTGCAATATCTGTTGCATTGAGCTATTTTAAATGTTCTTGTTTGATGTGGTTATTGCAAACAGCTGATAAATAGTATATTTTGTCATATTTTTGTGAAGGTGTCACTTCAGACTGAGAACTTATGATGGACAAAATGAGCTCCACCCTGAACTATTACAACTATAACATCCTGCTTTTATATTAATGCATGATAAATAATAACCATGTAAGGATATATAATAATTAGTATAACAGACAAAGGGATATATTTCTGCACTGAGTAATTTCACATTTAATACTTTAAGTACATTTTTCTGATTATACTTTTTCATTGCGGGTCTTTTGCTTGTAGGCCTGAGTATTTTTACTGTGTGGCACTACTTTTGCTTAAGTAAAGGATCTGAGTACTTTATGACTATGTTAATTTAGGCTAGTCATATATATATTATATATGGTCTATGGTGACATAAAATTAAGATACGAATCAACAGGAAGTAGGCCTAAGTTAAAACAACAGGTGGACATGGAGCTTTCGGGAGAGTCAGTCAAAGGGAATGGGACAAATACTGTCCCCTTGTGTGCTCTAATCATCACAAGTGAGCATGAGTGCTAACTAGCTATTGAACAACTGATAAAATATATTTAACATTCTCTTCAGTCAATGTCAAACTTCTGTCAATAAAAAGCAGTTGACTGATAGTTTTTTGTTTCTCTCCATCTCCTGCTGTCTTCTGTTGAGAGGCTCTCTTTACTTTGAGGGAAACATTTAATGCCACATGCTGTTAAAGGCTAAATGTATAAGACATTGAGCAATAATACAGCAACAAACATGTATTTGTAATCTAAAGACATAGTGGAGTAATGACATCCTAAACAGAGGATGAAGCCACTCTGGTGATGATCTCATTACCAGCTCACCTACCCTTGAGCATCAGTATTCGACAACTCTGGAACAGGACCAAGCAGTCAACTAATTTTCTCCAGACCTGCTCACTGCACCTTTAAATATTTCTCAGGCCAGACTGGCGGCACAGCAATGTCTCTGTGGTAAAGCAACATTTCAGAGGAAAACATTGCACTTTTTACTCGATTACATTTATTTTAAACCTTTTGTTACCAGTGATGGAACAAGTAGTCAAAGTCCTTACTAAAGTAAAAGTAGTGATACCATATTGTGAAATGTGGATGTTATTCTATTCTATTGTACATTATATCATTATATGATTCATTTACTCAAGCATTTATGTAAAACTGGGATTTTTCTGTTGTAGTTGGTTGAGCAGATGTTAATTTTTGACTATTTAATTTAGAACTGCCACTAATTATAACTTCAATTATGGATAAATGTGCCATCTGATTAAAACAACCACCACAATCACTGATAACCCAAACAGACATCTTCACAAATCTTGGTTTGTCCAACCAGTAATACAAAATTATGAAACTTTGTAATAAATAAATACATTTTAAACAATAATACAGTCATTTAAAATAAAATAAATTTTAAATAAACAATATATTTTGTAATTCTAAATCATCAAATTTAAAATAACTAAAGGGAAAATCTGCAGATATTCTTATTTGTGACACTGGCATATGAAATGTTTCTGAAAATAATGTGAACAATCATCAAAATAGTGAATCTTCAGTCAATTAGAAGTTATTAACAGACTAATTGTTTCACCTGTAATTTGTAACTACAGTATATTTATTATGAGCTCTTCTTCAGTGTTGTGAAATGGTAACATAGTGAAGTGAAATATACTATATTTCCCTCTGAAATGTAGTGTACCATCATAAATTTGCAGCATATTTATAGTCTGTCATGTTAAATCTGTAACTCACTGATACCCATCTGGGCCACTATTTTTTTTTTATTCTATTTTTATTAAAAAAGTACAGCTGTGGTCATTTTGGATTTTTTACATTTGCAATGTCAATGTAAATGACTTACCCACCGGCTCCCACCCACAAGCCCAGGTAACATCAGGATAGTGTAACTACCAAGGGATTGAATCACCTCGTCCTAGGAAGAACTGAATATTGACAATCTTGATCTTGATTACTGCTCCTTCATGTGGCTCAATTTGATATTTTTCATGAACTGAATGCACACATCAAAGATGAATGTTTTCACTCGCTGTCCTGTTGGATGAATTTTAAAGTATATTCTACAGAGCAAACGTTTGATGTTGCACCTCGACGCCACTGTGAGCCTGTCCTTCGTTAATTTTCAGCTTATTTCATTTGTGAGTGACATTTTTCGATGTTCATCTCAAAGAACAGCGATGACACCAAATAATTTTCAAAATATTAACAAGAAAACAGTAAACAATGTAAAGATTTGTAGAAACATTGTTTGTTTTTTTTACAAATTGATACAAATACACAGGATACAGATACGAAAACAATGACAACTGAGTGCTGACCATGTGGTCTAGCATTAAAATTGCACCTCATGTGGCAGAAGAAGCACTAATAAATACACACATGCAACAGTAACATATATCTATCATATGGAATGCACAAAAACACCAAAGAGTTTTTTTCTTGTATCTTTTCAAAGAAGTGAGAGAAAAAGAGCAAAGGGGGAGAGAGAATTAGATTTTTTTTTCTTAACTGTGACGAGCTCCTGAGACCTTTAAGAGGGGTGTTTCAGTTCAAGTGAAAATTTTCATCCAAGTCTTCACTTAAAAGGGTGGCAATATGTATTTTACATGTGGTCTGGGAGATGGGGACAGCATGCCTCAGTAGGAGCCTTGTGTGCTGAGAGCTCTCACACAGCCTTGCGGTGGTACTCTGGGGGTGCAACCTCGTAGTCAGTGGCACTGAAGAGGGTGGAGGAATTCTTCACCAGGTACCTGAAGAAAAGATAGAGTTCACTGTAATGGTAGAGAGAAACGGAAATGGCTGTTGCGGCAATGTTAAACTAATTTGTCCCTTAATGGTCATCATCTCCAGCTTTCTGTCCAGTTACCAGCAAGTATCTAAAATACACAGATTTTTATACTGTGTGGAGGCTGGGAAGTTATCACTCAACCCTCTGTCCTGTCAAATTCCCAGTAGGAGTGTCGTCCAGTTAGACACTAAACAAGGTCTGTCTGGATAAACTTGAGATGTGACAAGATCAGAGAAGAGCTAGTTGTTTAAAAGAACTTCTGTTTACGTATATAAAGGATCTGAATACTTCACCTCTGAAACACGGGGTCTTAACAGCTGGACCCACTTTACGGCCTGAATCATATTCATGTGTGTGTGTGTCTATGTGCTTATATATATATATTATATAATTAAATTAATTTCAGATTTATACGTCATAATGACCCTTTAGAAAAGAAATTAGTATAATGTGTTAGGTGATGGAGGAAGTGAATGTTCAACTCTGAGGTTTTGCTTTGTTTTACTGACTAATGTCGCATAATCAGTACAATGTAGAGAGACTTGTTCTTTGTATTTACCCCTCCCTGAGGAGGAATGGGCTGCTACTGTGCAGCACCCACACAGCAATCACCTGTTCTCAGCTTGAGCCTTGGTCGTGGGCACTGAAAGGAAATTAAATAGGAACTGAACCCAGGACCTTGTAGCTGTGAGACTTGTTTCATTACGAGAATATAACAGAGCTTACTCATGGTGTCTGGCTCAATAGAACAATATATAAAATTTAAAAAACAAACCACCACATACAGCTTTTTTCATCATTGTATCCACAGACCTTTTAACCAGACAGCCATCACCAGTGTTTCTTATTTTGACAATAAATATGTTGTTTCTCATCTGACAAACAGACTCAGTTACCCCAGATGTCTACAAATGCTTGTTATGCCTTCTGCAGCTAATTTGGTGTCTCTGGATCCTCTACAGTATGAATGATACTGATCGCAGCTAAACTACTTAACTGTGTGTAAAGTAGGACTGACATTGCGATATGAAAAAATACAGGACATTTCACCAGATACATGTAGCGTGTTATTTATGTGCAGATACAAAATCATAACTCTCATCATTTTGGGACCATAAAAAGTCTATCCTCCTCTCAAAAAATATACCACAGCTGGATCAGCCCTCTGACACCCCTCTGCTTTCAATTTCACTAACAGTATGTGATTCTCACACCCTGGAGGTGGAGGTATTTGGGAATAAGGAACCTTATAAATCAACTTTTTTTGTGTGTTTTTTGTGTTATTTACACACGATGTACCTTTTCTAAAAATGTTGAAATTAAAAGATAAAGACAAATCTTGTAGATCAGTCATGGAAAATATGAGATTTTCTTTCATATGAAGCAGCACAAAAGTCAGAGCATGACATGTTTGAGTTCATTTGCCTTACTTGACTTTGACTCTGGTGCAATGTGACGACTGCATATGGGCACATAGCAATGTTGATGCTCAAACAATATAGCCCAGCCCAGACATAAGGTAGTAAATATCTGCTCCACTTTGAAGAGCTACAATAGTAAAACCCTACAGAATCTGATTTTCTGGTACATTTACTTAGGTATAATTTACTTATTCAATACTACTTCTGAAATTCTACTCCAGCATGATTTTGAGTGCAGGATGTTTAAGTCTTCCACCATTATAAGTCACCATTCATTCATGTGTGAGAATCACATTGCCTTGAGTCAGTAAAAGCATGTCTGTTGTGCTGTGTGGATAGGGACAGAGACAGTCTGTGTTTTAGATTTACATCTATCAAAAACATCGATCGCTTCTAATGTATCATCAGTGAAACCATTTCCAATATATATACTATTCTATATATACAAATATATATTCTACCCAAAGTACCCAAACATCAGATCTACCTGTCATAAAATACTATTGGACAGTCAGTCTCAGGAAAGATGTTTTCCGACGCAGAAAATCAATTTCATGCCTTATGTTTTGAGGATTTGCAATAAGCCTGGCTGCACTAATATGAGAATCAGCCGAACATGACATGGAGTCTTGGGTGGAGTGGTGGGAGTTAAACCTTACTTGAGGAAATCTTGAAGGTAACTGAGTAGCAAAGCCAGACTCTTCTCATCCAGTGGAGTGTAGGCCAGCATGGCTCCGATACGAACTGTCAGGAGGGGCAAAATATGAGAGGAGCAGTCAAAGAAACAGCAGGCTGAATGATTCAGGACTGATTTCTTTTTTCTTTTTTCTTTAACTGGGTGAATGTAAAAGTGCTTCAGAAAAGCAAAGGCTGTAAGAAACATTAATGAAAAACAAATTCTACGAAACAGCATGTCATACTCCTGTGTGAATCTGATATAAACAGAATCTGAATGACTATTTCGAACTGAGCCCCCTAATAAGTCTGCTATATACTGTATATCTGCAGTTTTAGGGACTTACTTACAGTTAAGGAGGGGCAATATGGATCAAATATTCTGTATTTTACATTGCAATAGTGGTGTGTGTCATTATATAATACATTTGATGGAAACTGAATTGAAAAATGTGTGTTTCGGAGCTAGTCCAGAAAAATAAAACCCTTAAAAATCAAAGTACTCATTCACATTAATGCAAAAATCTTGTAAATACAGTCATAGGGCATAGGTCATATCACAACAAATACAAAAGAGATCTGTTTTCACAGTGTATATTGTAAAATTGGCCAATGTCACATCATACAAATAAAATATAAACAGTCGTCATAACAACCGTGCTATATTGAAGTTTAAAAAGATAAATCTAATTCGGTACTGTATGGCAAGCTGTTCTTTAATGCTCCACCACCTAATCAGATTAGTCATCTTAAGAACCCTGCTGAGGCATTTTATGCTATGTTCAACTTCCCCTCTGAAATCAATGTCACCATGTAGACTATAACTGTAAAGGATCTTATTTCTACACAGAAAACAGCAAATAGCTGCAGACGAGCATTTTTTATGTTATAATGTGTTAATTTGAACCGTGGGTGTGTAATTTCTGATAGCACAAGAATATCAGTATGATAGTTGGTCTAGGATCAATTTGCAGCTTCCAGTGTGGGATTTTATTTTGTGCAAAAAGCCAATTTAGCATTGGACAAAATAATGGAAACACTAACAACAGATAATGTCACAGTTTTACACGAAGGCCGTAAGCCTCCAGACATAAATTCTGCATAGACATGCTATGTAACCAAAGCAAGTTTTAAATGAGGTTGGGAACAGAGGTATAGAGATTTTTAGCATCACAATGTGAAATGTTCTGTATGGAATATTTCACACGTTTTCAACTACGACACAGGAACAAAAACACTACAACATTCAGTTTACTCCCACAGCCATTATACCTGCGTGAGAAGAATATTCTAAACATTTTATTAAATCATTTTTAAAGCACTCATAATAGCACAGATAGGTATGAGTTTAAAGCAATGGGTCAGTGTCCCCCTGTGTGTGTGAGCTGCAAGCATACTGATCACCAGTGTTAAATGTATATATGTGTATGTTTCAGGGCGTCCAGGGTTCCTACCAAATAGGCGCAGTAAGTGTGGAGCTCCGTACATCTGAGACATCGGCATCTCAGGGTGTTCAGCCAGGATCTCGGCATACTGCGGCCTCTCAAACTTGTAAAGCAGCTGAGTTCCCAGCATGACGTTGAAGTACTCCCGAATCCCCGCCACCACTTCGTTTACTGCATACTCCCTGTGTATAATGAGAGAACAGTCACTTCTCTATAGAGAGCTTCAACGGAGATGTAAACTATGGTGACAGAAATCCCCAGAAGAAAAACCACAATCCATAATCGATTAAAGCTGCAAGCAGCGTTGTCGGGCCCTCGCACTCCGGCGCCCGTCGTGGCGTGTGCCCGTCGGGCTGTGCGCCAACTTCGTTCTCACTACTGCACACCTGGTTAAATACAAGGCTCTGTATCTGCATGCATTATGGACACTGATGGAGAGATTGTGATTTACCTCATTTTGTCCACTATGTGGCGCTAGACACCACCTCATAATTTTGACTCGTCTTTGATTATATCATGTGAAAACCACACCATGAAAATATAATTAAAATCAAACAAAATTGTCCAAGAAGACATTTTTTGCATTTGCCAGCAGGTGGCGCTTTACTGTTACTCAATATTGTTGTGTAGATGTCTTCAGGGTGGGACTTTAAACATATATACCAAGTTTCATACATGTAGGTTAAACACAGACTTGAATATGCTTATTTGAAGTGTTACAGGGGGTGCTGTGGAGCCAATTTGCCACAACCAATCCTGTAAACCATATGAGATCGAAAGTAGTACCACCTTTGACGAGTGTGTCTATTTTGGTGAGCATCTGAGCTTCCCTGGCCTCTCAACACCAACTTCGTGTTTGATGGCGGACATCAAACGTCGCGACGCCGCCATGTGACCGAAACTCACAATATTTACAATAATACTTCATTAAGGCCTCATGGCTTTACTGACTAAATTTGAGCTCATTGTGGTGAACGGCCTGATAGTAGCACGTCAAATTCTGAAGTATATAACTTCCTTTCGCCACTAGGTGGCGCCGTGACTGTTATCAAATTTATCTGTATAGATGTGTTCAGGGCGGGACTCTTATCAAACTTGTGAAGTTTGGGGCAGATTGGACCATGGACAGCAGAGTTATAACAACTTCCCGCTTCACGGTGAACCATCAACATTCGCCGCACAGCCACGCCTACAACTTTGCTCGAAAACGCACAAGCTTCAGAATCCTGCATTACCAACTTGTTATTACTGTTCTCACTGAATTTGAAGGCAAAATGCTCAACGGCCTAGTAATAGTGTATCAAAACGTAAAATATGACCTTTCCTGTTGCCACTAGGTGGCGCTATGACTAATGCTAAATTTTGTCATTTGGATGTCTTTAGGGCAGGACTCTTAACCAGCATGTGAAGTTTTGTGCTGATTGGACCTTTGACAATGAAGTTATGACAATTTTCTGTTTCATGGCGAGGCATCAAAATGTGATGAAATGTGATGCCTGGCCACGCCCACACCGTTCAACGAAAACTCAGGATTTGAGCAACTTTTCATCCCCATGGGGTTAAGATAGTACTGACCAAATTTGAAGTCAATCGGGTAAAATCTCTAGGAGGAGTTCGTTCAAATACAAAGTGTATGATTTTCAAAAAATGGCAAAAAATGGCCTCAAAAATCAAAATGGCCGACTTCCTGTTTGTTTGAAGGCATTGCTCCAGGAGAGTTTTTTGTCTATCTCAGTCAGTTACATATGTGTACGGGGTTTCGTACATGTACGTTAAACTGGAGGCTGGGGCTTCACTTTAGGGGGCGCTAGCGAGCCATTTTGCCACGCCCATTTCTAATCACCATATCACACTTAAATTTCACACCCGACTAATTTTTCTGCCAACTTTCATGAGGTTTTGAGTATGGGCAAGCCCCCAAAAATGCGATTCATTTCGGAGAAAGAGAATAATATTAAAAATTCCTTGCAGAACAATAGGACCCTCGCACGCTTAGTGCTCGGGCCCTAATTAGTCCTTCCACCTTGAAACAGTATTGTTTATCTAATTCATAAGAGAGCCCACAAATACACCAGTCCACATAATATTTTGTGAGTCCGTGTTTTCAACTGCTTTAGCATTAAACACAACCACGATTAAAGTGGGTATGCTTTTCTATTTAACGCAAATCTTTATAAGTTAATTGTTATGATAATAAAATAACAGAAAAACACACAATCAAAATGTGGCATGTTTAGGACAATACTAGCAGCATGGATGATTTGCTGTAAATAGACTAAAATGCATAAAACGCATTAGTTATGGTAATTTAAATACCACCAAATGTCACAGGATGTCTACTAATACCTGATGAAAACTGTCTGTAATTCATTTCATATAAGGAAGTCAAGTAAAAGGATGAGAAAGAATGCATGAGCATATCGTGACAGGTGGAATGATGAGATTATCACAGGACACCAACGTTTCTCTACTTTTACATCATGGCAGGTTCTTATTCTTACTTATTGTCTGAGTTTCCTTTTGATTTCTTATAGTTTGCATAATCCTCCAAGACAGTGTCCACATTCTTCTTAGCAGGTAGATGAAATAACTATAAGCAAGAGAAAGCAGAAGAAAAAAACAGGATGACTTTTATTTTTGACATCTTGACATTGTCTTTGCTGTGGAGCCAACTTTTCTAACCTCCACAGGGCATCACGGATGAGGTAACTCTACAGCAAACCCTGGAACCTTTAGAGGTGTGTATGTTTTCACCTGCTTCTGTCGGGTGATGAGGTCCCAGTCGTCCACCAGCCAGGGTTTCAGCTCCTCAGGGATCTTCACCTTCACCTCCACACGGTTGGTGAACATGTCCTCCTGGACACACAACATATTTCATTTATTAATAATGCATATTGTCACACTGTGTATTTTATCAGCTCTTCATATTAAGTTTGATTGTATGTTTGGATCATGATTGTTTAAGTCTTTGTAGCTGAAACAACGAATTGTGTAGAAAATGACGTATTTTTCAAGGATTTTATTTGAAATTAAACATAAAAGCATTTCCATGTGTGTCCAATGGGTTGCCAGTTACTGATGATACATACACTCTCCACAGTGGGATCAACCCGAGCCCTCTTCTTCCGTGGTCCCTGGGGCATTTCTCCGCTGCTGGACCCTTCTCCCGGCCCTGGGGCTAAACAAGACATCCATTACAGCTTATGAGTTATGTAGAAACGAAGGGAAGTGGTTTTAATAACTATTTTGGCAGGTTGTCAAAGTCAAAGCCTCTTGTTGTACTGCGCAGATCCATAACAAGTTCCCTAAAGAGGGCAGTGCTTTTAGGCATAATGGATGAGCAGGTCAACTACTCATGATGTACCCACAGATTTGTGGGCCTCCAAATTACTTCACACGCACTTTAGATAAAAAGCTTAATATGAAAAATGATTTGATATCACCTTATATAAGAGGATATGTACTGCCAGATAAAGCAGAATGCTGTGATAATACTCACAAGGCTTATCGTAAATGCCTGAAAGTTCCAAACAACAAGCACAAATCATAAACTGATTTGCTGCCATTTCTACAATATTTTGGAACTTACTGAAATGCCTCATGAACATTTCGTTGTTCTGTTATGGTGACTTAATAAACGGTACTTTGGTAATGGTGCTTGATTGTAACTGGGAATCTGCATTTTTCCATCTCCTTTTCTGCTTCCTCCTTGTTTTGTTTTTTTACACAAATGCTGATGCATTGTAAGTGACTGTGATCTGAACCATCTGACTTGTGGTAGAGATATATGGACCTGTGCCTTTGAGCATTATATAGCTGCAAACATGTGCACTTACACTTGTGAAAAGTTTATATTGTTAACAAAATAGCTGCCAAGATGTGTTCGGGGAGGGTGGGTGAGGGGAGTTTTGTTCAGCACAACAAAATGAGTGAAAATGTAATGCATTGCATAAATTGTACTGTGCCGACCCTTCAATTACAAGAAATGTGGAGTGAAATTAGGTTAAATAAATATTATCTTTGTAGGAAAACAAACAAGAGTTTGCTGATGCTATCGTACAGAGACTTATTTAAGTAAAATTCAACGTGGATCCAATTTTATTAGTTGCTTCTATCATTGTTAATGGGTGATCAAAATAGTGAAATGGGAGCGTGAAAATATTTGGGCTTCAGAAAATGTTGGAGAACGATTGCACTAACATGATGTCTTACAGAAACATTTAACTTACTCTTCTGCTTCGCCTTTTTCACTTTCCTAGGACAACAGAAAGGCATTATGAGTGACAATATGATATTATAGGTGTACTCTGTGGTCCCCCTGCCCAGTAACTACATTCAGTACATACATGCATATGTTATTCCATTCAGTATATATTTTATTAGAGGTGAGAAAACAAGGTAGACACTTACAGATCAACATTTTTCTGCTGCACAGCAGCAATCTTCTTGCTTGGTGCTAAACCCCTCATCTTTCCCTCAACATAATGGTCCCTATAGGGGAAGAAACAAATGTTCATCATTAAAAAAATCAATTCAAAATGTTTGTACTGATATTTGTTCCTTTACTGTACTGTGAAGAGGACCATGTTCTGACTCATTAAGGAACTAAAAATGCATTTAAAGTCAAAATGTAATTGACAAAATGAAAAGTATGTTACTGTTGTTAATGTTGAAGCTATTTGGGAAACGAGCATGAAATACTCAGGATCCCCCACAACAGGTGCATTTCATTGAAGAAAGACAGAAAGAAGTTATTTAAGTTGTTAATTACAATTCTTGTTAACTGCATTCAAGAATGAAATAAATACATAAAAAGAAAAAGCCATCTCTCCAGTACATGGAATATGTGCACATAAAGTTTTCTGAAAAAATATTGAACAATTTTTGAGTCATGCCCCACAAACTCTGAGAAAAAAATCCACTCACAGAATGAGCACAAAGTCAACTTCTAACCATGGAAACAAAAACAAAAACACAAATGAAAAAAGTTCCTGAATAATAAAAGGCACCACTTCAATATTTGAATGTTGTGTTTAGAAAGTTTTATGAAAGAATATTAAAAGATTTTAGAGTTGTGCCTCAGAAATAAAATGTGATGGATGGACAGAACCCATTCCTACATCCACCTCCTCACTTTGTGTCGGGGGATAAAAAGTCTTCCGAAATATATAATATCAAAGAGTTAAAAAGTAACAAAATTCTTCTTCTACCCTCCGTGCACAAGAAGGGAAGCTTACTGATTGGCCTTTTGAAGCTCTTTTTGTTTTGCAAGGTTGCTGTCCACATATTTGAGAACTCTGCTTTCAGGAACCCATTCATCCCAGCTGCAAAAGAAACAACATAACAATCACCATGAAAATTTGAATCAATTATTCTTGAGACATACGTGAATTAAACTATCGATTAGCACAGGATCTATTCATGGAGTGAAACAGAAATCAAACTGTATCTAAACCGAGCTGCTCACTTTTTGTTCCATCCGCTGTAATGAATGAAGTATTTAATTTGCTTATCCTTTATGTTGATCTTTACACACTGTAAAGCAAGAGAAGACACAGATCTGCAGCAGTCCTTGCCTGACATTTTTGTTGCACTTAAAAATCACACAACACATGTATCACGGTTGTATTGACACAAACCTTTGCCTCATAGAGCAATGGCCCATGAAAGCACAGGACTCGTTCACCTGCGAACAGAAAACAAATGTGACATTAAATCACACACCCTAACACACAAAGTGCACACAGTATATTCCAGTGTAATAACTTGTTAGACTGACGTGGTTTCAGCTACTCTATAAGCGTCAATGACGTTTTAATAAATAAGCTAGCTAACCGTTAGCCTTACGCTAGCGTGTTTTACACATTTGGCTTTATTCACTGTCATAAGCTTTAACCTACAGTAGCCTACGTTTATCTAAGGTAAGTCATAAATCAATTTCCCACATATATAGGCATGAATAAAGGCTCTACATCTGTGTTTTCCTCCCTGGAGACCACTATTGTCCTGCCACAGCAGCAGCTTCAACAACAACAAACCCGCCCCCTTCCTTATAGGCGCTAAGGGGCTTCATCCGTCTTATTTCTCGGTACCGACCTTCTTGAAATTTAGGTTTAGGGTCCTGTTTTGGCGCCATTCACAGACTCAGCTGGTCGGATCTCTGAATGATCAAATTCATGCATTGCCAGAGTCCATTTCTTCCAGACAACACCTCCGACATTTGAGCCCGAGCGAAGGAGAAGCCGAGAATGGCCTGCCTGCCCCTCGGTCACCTGACCACCATTGAAGGCTCGGAGCTATGATGCGTTCACATGTTCCTCCTGAAACTCGGAAAAATATGAACACAGAGCTGTCAGCCAAACATAAACAATCTCTAAGACTTAACCGGTAGTATTTCCCCCAAAGTTTATAATCTATTTATATTTTATGTATATTTTTGTCTTCAGCGACGCTTGAAAGATTGGGTAAAAAAAAAGAGCATTTACAAAAAGTCTGCCATTCCCTATGCTATTAGAATTTTAATCATAAAATTGTACTTAATTGCAGTTTGTTACTTTCCCTTGTTCACTCTGGAATCATGATGGAGAGGACCCTATGTTCACACATTGTATGTTTGTTTTTTTTACATAATGTTGTTTCTAATGTTTTACTAAAAGTTGAAAGCAAAATTATTATACCCAATCGTATCTTAGGTTTGCTGGCAAAATATACCATTCATCAGCTGTTTGCAATAATCGAATCACACAAGAACAGTTTAAATCACTCAATACAACAGATTTGCATACAATATGCTACTTTTAATGTCTATTGCTGTTTCAAAATTATTCAACCCCCTGAATAGCATCTCTCATAAGAGCACACATTCACAGATCAGATGATGTTAAAACACTGTGCCAACCTTCATAGACTTACTTTAATAGTATTTTTTTTTCTGATAAGGCCTAACCTTATGTAAGGGCTCCATGCTCAAACTCCAAGACATTCACCACTGCTGAACCAAACTGACAAGAAAATGTATCTCCAGTGGCTCAGAACCATAGATAAGCTGTTTTGGGATGCTGTTCTGTGGAGTGATGAACAAAACCGTAACTTTTAGGGCCTATGGATCAGTGGTATCTCTGGAGGAGAATGAAGCATATGCTGAAAAGAACACCCTACCTACTGAACACCCTACAGTGAAGCATGACGGTGGCTCTGTGATGCTCTGGGGCTGCTTTGTTTCCTTGGGCACTGGAGACCTGCAGCGTGTGGAGGGTCAGATGGATTCCATCAAATATCAAGAAATAACTAGAAGAAAATGTCATGCCATCTATGAGGAAGCTGAAGCTTGGGTGTCATTGTACATTCCAACAGGACAATGGTCCCAAGCAGACCTCAAAGTTTCCAATATGTGGACGTCAAAGTTGTTTTTATTGTTGCATATTGAAGCACATTATCCACTAGACCAGTGTTGCCAATTTTGCATCCTAAAACGTGTCCTCAATGAATTTCTGCATGTATTGCTGGGAAAATGTGCTTTAAAAATAGTTCATTCTAACATTTTACCATTTTTGATTGTGGAGAACAATCTACTGTTGAGCAAAATTATCACAACCTCTGCAAAACAAAGATTCGGGCCACAATCACCAGAACTCCATAACAAGCTCACAGACATGCAGCCTTGAAATATGTTCCCCTTCTAAATTTGTTATGGTTAACTGTAAACCATGCTCCAGATCACATCACTGAGTAAATTCACAAATTTTGGCAATTTTGAAAAAGGTTAAGTTGTAATGTGCAAAAAAGTTGGGTGAGAATTTCTGCAGGAGCCCACTATTTATGTTAAATGATATTTAGGCCTTACAGTGGTTATCAGGCTGTTCCATTATACATACTGAGCACTCAAACAGGCATTCTGTCTGGCCCTCTAATAAATGTTTTCTCTCAGTTTAATAGCAGATACTCCGTGGTTTGACCCGTCTTTACATCAGTGTTATATCTGTTTTGTCTCAGCTCCATTGGATGAGCCAACTGGCTTGATAGGAAGTTTTACCTGAATGCTATTGTCCTCTCAGTTGTCCATCAACCATCACGTTTTATCTAGTTTCAGAGTTTTTATCCATCAGTTAACTATCTGGCATGAGAAACATTTAACGTAACTTTCCATAAATGAATAAGGACACTTCATCTGTCTTAACAATGTAAAAAGTGGGTTTGTGAGTGCAAATAAGATCCCCGCTTTCCAAAGGTTTCCAAATATAACAAAAGCTCTTTAACTCACCCCAGATGCTGCTGGGCAGACTGAAAAAAGGATGACATTTTTGTGGAGTCACCACACCAGTGTTTCTCAGCATTATCTGGCCTGTGACCACTGTTTTTAGGTCACACATTTCTCATGAACTCCAAACTTAGTTCGTTGTAACACTGTCATGTGAATTTTATCCTGATATTATTTGTGGTCCATCAAATGATCATTTCTCCCATGAATTAATCATCATTGGTGGAGTAGACGCCACATGTAGCCTCAAACTGGTGCTCGAGAATCTCTGCTCTATTGAGTGACAACTTAAGATCCAAACACTGTCATTTTCTCGTTTTTGCTCATGTTTAACCATATTAGGACAAATGAAGTAAAGACCAGCCGGAATGACTTGGAATACACACTGGAGTCAGAATAACCACTGCATTAACTAGAAGATATAGTTTCAGTCTGATGTGATGGGCTAAATGTGTGGAAGACACTAAAAAAACACTGAATCCCTTTCAGTTATCCACTAACATCCCCACAGACACACTACATCGCCATACTGGATTACCCTTCCAAGACCAATAAACAACTTTTCAAACCTCAAAAAATGTTTATCTGTTGCTGGCGAAGTTAAGTTCAGATGGAAAATATACACTCTATGGAATTATCCAGTATAGAATATTGGTGATGGACTGTGTGAGAAAAGCAAGAGACAATCATTAGACAATGTCAGAAAGTCTCATGGGAGGCAGAGCAAATATATTCAAAGCATTTCTACTGTCAAATAAAGCTGAAGAGAAAACCATGACCCTTTGTTATAATGACTTACATTTTTCTGAAAACAAATTGCATGGCAGAAGTGTTACACTGTAACCTTGTTACTTTTTTTGGCATTGTAATATTGTACAGTAAATAATGTGATGTACAGATTCAGAGCATTTTAGCATTACAAGTTTTTTTTAATTCATTAATATCAACAAATATACAGACATTTTTCAGCAGCTATGCCTGGAGCAGTATTGTGCAAATGATCATCTTATAAAGGTTTATACAGAATCAATGAAAGACCAATAAAATAAAGATAGATGGTAAAAAAAAATAAACCTGAACTAATAGTAGATGATGGTTGTAACACATAAACAATAGAAAGACAATTTTCCCACATTGGCTGAACAATACATTCTATTCTATTCTATTGAAA
Source organism: Chaunax sp. Z400 (assembly GCA_037577475.1). Taxonomy (NCBI): domain Eukaryota; kingdom Metazoa; phylum Chordata; class Actinopteri; order Lophiiformes; family Chaunacidae; genus Chaunax; species Chaunax sp. Z400. Next base: position 13,610,457 of record CM075184.1, read on the forward strand.
TATTGGTGAAATAAAATAAATAATTGTTACTCACCCAAAAACTTTTTTTGTGTGTTTTGTGTGTTTGTTTGTCTTGTGGAGTCTTTGAGTGACTTTCTGTGAAAAAGATTTTTGCTCTGTGTTTGTTAAATTTACCCATTAAGAGTATTGGAATGAAACACAAGGAGTTAATGTTATGTTTAAACTCAGTTATAACAACTTTCTCCACAACTTAATCAAATGCCCAGTTTCATTAACATTAAATATCTCCACATCTGTTCAAACCTATGTCCTGTCTTCAGTATCTGGCTCAGTGTCAGAGCGCATACTTAATGTGAACATCATCATTATGGACTGACTGATTGCTGTGCACATCGATCAATCACATCCACAGGATAAACCATTACTGACTCAGAAGCTGTGACAGAAATCAAAAGTGTTGTTTTTCAGTAATGGTGAGGCTCTAAAAAACATCATTTGTATTTTACAGAGGGAACTTAAACACAGATACCAACAATTTCAATAAAGGACAAATTCACAAGAGAGCACAGATGCCAAAGCATTCTGGGGTTTATCTTATATTTTGATGTAAAATCTAGAAAACTACATTTCCCCCTGAAATGTAGTGGAGTATAAGTAAAGTAGCAGAAATTACAGAGAAGGTAAAGGTTGAGAATCAGCTTATATTTACTGCACTGTCCACCACTGTCTGTTATAAGACATTGAAGGTAAAAAGTGAAAAACATGACAACACAATCACTGATGATGAATGTTACAGAGATTCATGGTTCACTGTTTCATGCACACTGCTGCCCACATGCCTGTGTGTGAACAAGGCCATTCAGCAGGGTTCAGCTCAGGGTCCTCCACTTTATCCTGCATGCAACCACTTTCCTCTGCTGAGGGATGATGGACAGACAGCCCTCAGTGTTGAGCATAAAGAACATTTATATAATGTATTTCATCCACCTGTGTGGATCCAACTAGTGAGACCTGCAACAGGCACACACACTTCAGTGTTAACTTCACCGTTAGTCACATCAGTCATTCACAAATCAAACCTGCTAATCAAACGTTATCACGTGTTACAGATTGACTTGTACAGCAATTATTTAGAAGGAAAACTAACCTAATGTGACAACTTGAATACATTTTACTGTCACATAAGACGGAGAGATTTGCGCGTATTTACAAAAAGGTGTCTTCTGTCTACACATTCTGTGGTCTAACATGCCCCTGTCCTTTTCTTTAACAAGTGAGGATGTCATGTTTGCATCGACGATTGTCTTATAAACACTCATCAGCTGCCACTCGTCCTTCATCTGTTCAGCTACAGCGCGACACACTGGTTCATTGTGGTGCGTAATTACGCACGCCGTCACAGACTGCAGACACTACTAATGGTTTTTAACAAGCAGCAACGTCCCTCAGTGTAATATCTTATGCACAAAATGATTAACTCCTGTGCTTGAAGCTTTAAACAATGCAAGATTTAGTCCTTACAGAAACGAGCCACGTCACGTGAGCATTTAAAGACAAGAAGCGCAAATGAAAGACACATTTCCCATGCACATAATCGAGTATATAGTCTTGACATGATGTTTGTCCACACTGTGCTTTCTGACAGGTCGCCTCTCACTTGATCACTGTATGTTTTTTTCGCCGCCGGACTCGCTGCGTCAATCAACTCCAAAACCACTAGCCTCTGTGAATCAGAGCTCTCAGTTTGTTTCTGAACTCCTGCCTCATGAGGCAGTAAATAACTGGGTTCAGGCAGCTGTTGGTGTGCGCCAGGCAGACGGTCAGTGGGAACACATATGTGTGCACCACATAATACGCCTCGTCCCAATTAGCAGCATTCAGTTTGACCAACACACTCCACAAGGTGATGGCATGGTTTGGCATCCAACAGAGGAAGAAGGACAACACGACGATGGTGATAGATTTTGTAACTTGGGATCTCCGTTTGGGGTTGCTTGTTTTCATACTCCGATTGCGGATGAAACGTAACAGCATGATGTAGCTGATGGACACGATGGACATTGGCAAAACGAAACCTACAAGTATTTTCTGTATGTGATAAAGTGCTAACCAGTATTGTCCGCCGGGAAACTTCAGCAAACAGAGTTTTTCTCCTGTTACGTTGCTGACAGTTGAGAAAATCGTCGTCGGCGCAGTCGCCAGAGTCGCCAGTGTCCAAATAATTACGCAGACCCATTTGGTGGAACATGACTTATGCACGGTCCTGTTCTTCAGAGCCGAAGCCACTGACCAGTAGCGGCTCACACTCATGGCAGTGAGGAAAAAGACGCTGGCGTACATGTTCATCACGGTCACCGAGAGGATGATTTTACACATGGCGTCTCCAAACGGCCAGCTGAAGTCCAGGGCGGTGTCCACTGCCCAGAAGGGCAAAGTGAGCACGAACTGCAAGTCTGTCACTGCCAAGTTGAGCACGAAGAAGTTCACTGTGGACTTGGTCCTCTCTTGTTTGACCCTGATGAAGAAGAGGACCAACACGTTGCCAGTCAGGCCCGCAGCACAGACAGCAGAATAAACCAGACAGACGAGGACTCTTAGAATCGGGCTTCCATCAGCTGTCACGTCGATGTCCTCCAGCTGGCTGAAGCTGTCAATCCCAACCAGTGAACTGTTCAAACAAACACTTTCATTATCTTCATTCATGATTTCAGCCGCTCAGAGACACGTCACAATAATAAAATCAAGCTGGATAAATAAATCATGTCCCAATACAGTCCAGCTACATGATGCCAACCGAACTCCGCCTTGTCTGAATCCTCCCAACCCTCCTGCCACCCCCCTCCTCTCTTCTCCAACATGCACATCCAACATCACTGCTCTCAGCTCTGACAGTATGAGAGCACTGATGGGGCTGAAGGGATCTTTGGCCAGTATCAGGTTTGATGCGTAATAGAGGTTCCCCAGAGCATGACACTGCTCAGTCACTTTTAAGAGACGATAAACATTTAACTAATGTTTCCATATGCACACGTTAAGCCAGGTAGGCATCAACTGCACTTGACAAAGCGTAATTGTTTTGTTTTTTTAAATCATCACAGCAGGGGAGCATTCATCAAAACGTATCTCTGCTGCCACCAGGTGTTCACATCTAAGTATAACAGGCTGGCAAAATGATTCCCACCTTTTAAATGAGTGACAACACACAGATATAACAGAATGCATTTTATTACATCTAAACTTTTCTACATAAACAGGTAACATTCAATAAGTAAACAATTTCTTCCAATGCAGGTAATAAATATTTTTTCACTTAGTATATTTGTACAAACTGACAACTGTACACCGTCTCCTCCTTGCCCTCCCTGAAAAGCCTTTCATTGATTTTTCTCAGATTGGAGCCGTGAAACAGAACCTGTGAAAGTTTTAAGGCAGTGAGCGCAGATGTCGACTTGAATGTGACTTTGAGATTATTTCAGTTGTGTAAGACTCTTTATTGGCCACAGTCCTTATATTTTTTTTTAATAATAGTACAGCTTTCATTTTCTAAAAAATATATAAATTAATTTATTCTCTCGCTCTGAATCGACACACAAAAAGCATACAGACCGACATCAAATACTCACGTTTGGATCTGAACTTTCAGTTTTCAGGTTTCCATACAGACATAATATACACATTGTTCACTTTTCCCTTTTTGTCTATGGTTGAGACATGACAGAGCTGAGTTGCTTTGCCAAGGTTGCCTGTGGAGATTTTGAAAACACACTTAAGGGCAACTACTGACACAGGGGGGCATATTCCATTCAATTGAATCTTTGCAGCGTTCAAACCAGAGTGCTGCAAATACAAAAAAAAACAAAAAAACTGCTGAGAATATAGGACACAGCTGTTCACACCAGTGTGTGACTGAAATTGGTGAAGGGCTGAATTAGAAACAGCCCTGTGCTTCTTTATCCCTGCATGCAATCTCATTATTTTACAAAACAAAAGCCAATTTGTTAGTGAGTGAAAATGAAGCTCAAAATTGACTGCTTCTCCCTCAGAAAACAAAAACGTTTGAACCACAGGATGGAGCTGTGGACACAGCATTATGAAAGCAGCTGGAGGAGGATCTCATATTTTGGTCAGCCCATACAGATCCCCTGTATGTAGAGCACTTCGACACAAACACATTCAACACGGTCTGCTCTGTCTCTTTTTTTCGTGCATACCTAGAATCTGCTGCACCGTCTCGTGACAAGGGTGAGGAGAAAAGAAGTCGTTCAAATAAATTAAATCCTGATCAATGCATTCATTAACTGTAACCGCCTAATACTGGTGGTCAATATTCAAACTAACATGATAGAAACCAAAGGAACAGCTTCATCAGTACATCAAGTCGGGGTAACACTTTATAACAAAGGTACAAACACACATGCTTCAGTAATGTCTAACTTACATGAGTCATGGTGTGTTGTAATGAGTTGCTCTTTGTTGCTCACTACTGAGAAATGATTAAGCCTCTGTGGGTAAATGGGATTAGGTAACACTTAATGGCTCATCTCTTACTTAATACATTAATTTATATGACACTAAATTAGCTGGAATCCAGTTGCAGATCATTGCTGTTCTGTGAAAACCATACACTTCACAACATGTACCAGTTAAGAGGAACCCCTTGTTTTATGCTGGGACCGAGAACTTTTAGCCAATCCAATGGGTTTTAAAGTAGTTTAATTATCTTAAGATAATAAGATATTTTTCTCCACTCACAACGGTATCTGGAAAATTCAAAATTTGGATGCACGACTTCCTTCAGACAAGACAGAGCCGTGCACTTTTTAGACTATGAAGCTGCTCTTATCAAACGCATTGACTAATGCAAAAGCATGCATGTTGCTGGGTGACCCTACGGTCTTTATGTCACATTTATAAGCCAGCAAATGAGTCCTACATTTTGTTTGAATCATTTTGTTATTGTTGAAAGAAGCTGAGTGGAGCATGCAACAGAGGGGTGCACTGAAACAGAAATCATAAGAGGGTGAAGCAGAGGGTGAGCAAACATGTTAAAGTATAAGTCAACATTTACTTGGTAATGGAGTAACACAGAACAAGACCAAGAGTTACAGCCACAATTTTGGCTCTGTGAGGCTGTACTTTAGCACAACTATAAGCTAAATGCTAATATCCAGATGCTAACATGCGGATGTTTACCATCCAGCACGGAAGTGTGCGAATATTTTATAACAAAACGCAAATTACAGCTCAGGCTGATGGGAACGTGATTAGTTTTGCATGTATTTAGCCATTAAGTATTGGGAAAACTGACCCTAATTGTGGTGTTAAGAGGAAAGATCAGTAGGGTTTATCTTCTAGGGACCATGAATGTCACCATGACAGAGGTTATTTCTATTGACTACTGGGTCATGCAGCAGAACATCAATGTTTGCATCTGATTACCAGTTCAATAAAAACAGCTTCACATTTCCAGAAGAATTAGAACTGCCCTTTATCTGTGTAACTGGACTCCAGCTAATTTGATGGCATATACATTAATTTATGAAATAACTGTTATTTAATAAGTAATGGATGACCCATGACGTCATCATTTCTTAATAGTGAGATACAGGAATTGATAAAACATGCTGAGTCATGAATGTATGAATTAAGCATGACTTTTGTGCTCTTACTAAAAGTGTACGTCAGCTCCCAAGAAAACACACACAGGTATTTTCATGATGAATAACTAAATGGTACCTTTTTGAGAAATAATCGAACGAATAATAAAATGCATATTAAATAAAATCATATCACAACAGCTCCCGGGTGACAGTGACTCTCACATGCTCCCCAATGGAAATCAAATAATTTGTAAAAATATAATATATAGAAATAAGAATACAAAATAAATAAAATACTGCACAACACAGGAAAAACACTAACTTGTTCCGGCAGTCAGTTTGAGAGCCAGGATTGGTTCCCATGAGAAGAACAGGGAATAAAGTTAAAGACGCCAAGTGAGAGGAAGGGTGTGAAGACAGGGGGGGGGGGGGGGGCATATGTATAATTTTATAATTTGTATAATACATTCATGAGCAATGTTAATCTGAACGGCGACAGCATCGAGGTATTCTGAAACCTCGCTCTTCCACATCGTACTCCGGCTAGCTCGCAGGGTTTTAGAGTTACAGACAGGTCATGTATTTATAAACCAGCTGGCTTCGTGCCACGTCTATGTTGGCGTGTTGAGATCTCCCTCTTTCACTGTGGCACCAAACATCTAGATAACGCCTAGAACGTCAAAGATATCACTCACAAGTCAAGTCTTCGGCAGAGATGGGACAGGAGTTTACGTGTCACCATTTAAGACATTCTTTTGCATTTGGAAACTTCCAACACGCCGTGAAGCAAGCACACAAACAGGCACTAGATGAAACGTGGTCACATATCGTGAACGCCTGTCTCTTTAGAAGCTACAACAACTGCTACAACAGCTCGACTTTCATTGTGATTCCTTTTTAACAGTCAAGCACAGAAATGACGACAGTGAGAAGACAAAGTACAAAAGGAGACAGTTTGAGTGTCTGACTAACCATCAGTAGGCCAAAGAAGTGGACACTTGACTGGAAACACTGTGGCACACAGATCCAACTGCACTCTAATTATTGGGATCATTTTCATAGGTACCATATGATGTTTTTGGCATTGAGCAAAAGTAAAAGCTAAAGAAACTCTTCCAGCTCAAAACTCTAAATTGGCAAGTATAAACAGTCTAAAGGACTCAGTTTCTAAATGCTTTATGTCGGCAGTCTTTGCAAGGATTTGGAAATCAAGAAGTAAAAAATGAAAAACCATAAATGGCAAATGTCCACCGAAACACTTCCCACAGCATTAACCTGAAGGTCAAAGGGAATGTGTGTGTGTGTGTGTGTACATATATATATATATATATATATATATATATATATATACATATATATATATATATATATATATAACTGTTTAAATATCATACATAACTTAAAGCATAATAAAATTATTAGCACTTGAATAAACTGTAAATTCAGTGTCTTAAAAGTTCTCGTCATCTGATAGAGAAATAATACACCAGGATTTTGAAAATGAGCTCAAGCAAGAGATTAAGATAAACAGAGAGAGAGAGAACTGAAGTTTATATTAAGGACATGAAAGTGGAAAAATCTGAGCAGGAAAGAGCTGAAAGAGAAGAAAAAGAAAACCACATGTGTACAAGCATATGTATAAGCTTTGGAGAAAAACAACAAACTAAAATAAAAAGCAAACCTCCGGTCCTCCACTTAAAAACAGCGTTTGAAGCAGCTCACTAGACTGAAAATGTTCCGATTTAACATACAAAAGTTAAAGAGGAAAATAGATTTTGTTCTCTGTACACGGTGCCACTCATCACTTTTGTAGAAAAGAGCCTTCCTCCTTTGTGTTTTTGCTCAGGTAGCGTCTTTGCCGTTTGTGCCAAGTTGGTACCACTATAGCAGGAACGTGGGTTCACATGCTGGACAGGTTTCTGAACTGAAGTCACTATACCAACACGATGTCCACAGCTGACATTAAGAGACGACTCAGTTCTGTTCTCAGGTCAGTCCAGTGAAGGGAACTGTCAGAATATTGGTGCTCTTCTTGAGGCAATCTCGTCTTTACGACTCCACAAACGTTCAGAGATTGATGACTTGGGGTCAGTCTAGTTTCTGGATCAAAACTTTTACCCTGCAGTCAGAAAGCTTTTTACTGGATCGTAGCTGGACCCACATTGTAGTCTCGACTCTTCTCGAGTCAGTCCAACGATATAACGTCAGCTATCCCACCATAAATAGCTGCCACTGCTGCCTCAGTGCTGCTACGGCTGGCCACCACCCCGGGGTGTGTGTGTGAGGAGTGTGAGCCTGAGTGTGAAGACGAGTGTGTGGAGTGAGTGTCACGGAGGCTGCTGGAGGAGACCAGGCTGCTGGTGCTGCCCGAGTTGCTAGCCCCGTTGGTCGGCATGGTCAGCGAAGTGGCTGGGGAGGCGCCTGATTGGTCGAGGAACAGCTGGGAGGAAGAGGAGGAGGAGGTGTTGTAGGGCAGGAAGCGGTTGAGAAGCAGCTCGTGGTCGTCCGAGGCTGAAGCGGCGGCCGCTGCTGCCATCACCATGTTGTAATGCTGAACGGGAGGAGAAACAGGAGAGAGCAGGAAGTGTTACTCAGGCATGGGTTCAAATCACAAGCCTCATTGTTCTATTCAGATTTTTTGTCCGGATCAGATTAGGTTATCTTGACGGATCACATTCACATTTCTGTGGCTTGTGTCTCCCTCTAACGTGAACGTATCTATCAGGTGTGCACACATTGATGCATTCCTGGATATTTGTGAGACAAGTATGGTGGTCAAACTGAAATGGATGCGCTAGTAGTGAATCTATGCATTTTGCGCTAGAGGATGGCAAACCCTTCATCAGGTGTTCACGAGCAGACGGTGAGCAGCTGCAGATTTGCATTATTGCCGTCATATTCTCCTCTGGTTGTTTCGTTTTCGTGTGCTGCCGTCGCATTTTGAAAAGATCAGATTTTTTGTGTTTACACAGCCCTGAAATAAAAAAAATCGGAATTGAGTAACTTAAGCCTGGTAATGTGGAGCAGCCTAAAAGTAGCTCCAGACTGGCAGAGAAAGGAGAAACTCCTCAAATCAAGAGCCATGTGTGTTTTTAAGAGCAGTTCTTAAAGTATTTTAGCACTAAAAGTAGCTCCTACATTTGGGAGATGCAACCAGTACTTTGACTCCATTACAGCATTAATTACCTTTTTAAAAGCATCTTATGATAATGGCTGAGTTAACAAGTATCTAATTAGCTCACTAGCAATGTGAAACAATCTATTAACACCAGATGTGATGGTTTTCACAACTCCAACACTGCTAGGAAAAATGTCCTTATTCATCAAACCAGACCAAATCTAATTAAACTAGAAAGCGTGAACTTCTGCCACCACCATTGTCACTAAAACCTAAACAATCAAAAACTAGCTTGTGTAATTCTGTAGCAATCTATAATTAATTGTTGTATCATTGCAATGAGAGCATAGCACATACTATGATGATGTGGTTTTACTCTGAATTGAAAAAGGATCAGAAGCTGCATCCGTACTCGGATCTGTGTCAAATTTCAATCAACTCTTCCACCCCTACATAAAATTGCATCAATATTCGTTGACAACTTTTCAAGACGTTTTGCAGACAGACAAACATGAGTGATCACAAACCCTCCTCCAACTCTTGCTTGTGGATGTAATTAATAAACCTGATTAAATTTCTGTTGCTGAGTGACGAGGTAAAACTGACTCTAAATGAATGCTATAGAATTAATCCATCAAAGATTTGTTTGGTGAGTCAGATAAAAATGTCAGTGTCAGCATGAGCACGGTGTTTAACAAGTCGGCTTTTTACTTACATTAACACTTTAGACAGATAGGTGGTCAAATTTGTTCTTCGCGCTCCTGTGTGTTGAGGAATATTTTATTCCTGACAACCAATCACTGTGTGAATGAAGTCACCCCTGAGAATTGATGTAATCCACAGCAGTGGGATCAAATCTAAAAATACATACTTAATCATCTCTAGCTGTATCCAGCTGTGGGGGTAGTTTTGGCTTTATTTACTCAGTTTTTCTTCCTCCACTCTTTACTGATGCCCGGCATTAGAAACATGACATTTAAAATTCTGCAGCGTCTTTCTAGAAGCGATGTCTCTGTTAACGCATATCAAACTTTGTCTGCAGTCTTTATAGAGGTTCTTCTGTCAGGAGAATGTCATTCCAATGAAACCAGTGTTGTTTGTGGACTCACCACAGTACCAGGGGAATTTGTTTTGGAAAGTTCGTGTTGAATTTTTTATTTTTAAATGTGTTTTTTTTTCCGGTAATGTGTGAATCACATATGAAATTCCATTGACCTCAGCAGAAAACTGAAAAACAAAGCTGTCTGTGCAGCAAGGTACTCCACCACTCTTTGGTAATTTGGAGAACCAATCCCTTAAAATGTTTAGTTTCAAGTAAAAGAACCCAAACAGAGCAGAGAGAGGCGATGATATCAGACATAAAGAGATGCCTGTATTCATGTGTGACTGCCTCAGAGAATTCAACCCACCAGTAATTGTGGGGTGACAGCCATCATTTGTTGAATGTCTTGCTCTCATGTCTCCTTAAATAGCTGCTAGACATAGACAGAGGCAGGAAGGATGGCATTTAGTGCTCACTAGCAGACAGTGAATGATACGGTGTGTACCAGCAGGTTGTTAAACATTTTACAGGCTATTCCACCAAAATCACGTTTCAAATATACAACGGTCTTACAAAGTACTGGACCCACTCCTGATGTCTTCTATTTTTGTGTCTGGATCATACTAAACTGTGTTGAGTCTTTTAACAAAATTTATTATAAACACAAAATGCAAAATTTCAAGCTAAATCCAAAAAACTACCAAACTGCATTAATAAAGGATTGCAGCTAGACTAGACACACCCAGGCCTGATTACTACAATACCTGCCCTGTTCAATCAAACCATCACTTAAATAGACCATTTTCAGAAGCATGAATTTGTTATGTAGATTTCACCAGTAGCACACCATGCCAAAATCTAAAGAAATGAGGAAGAAAGTGATTGACGTACATCAGTCTGCAAAGGGTTACAAAGCTATTTCTAAGGCTCTGGGACTCCACAGATTCACAGTGAGACATCATCTACAATCGAACAACAGTGAACCTTCCCAGAAGTGGCCGACCTTCCAAAGTTCCTCCAAGAGCACAGAGAGGGTTCATTCAGGAAGTCACAAAAGATTCAAAGAAAATATCCAAGGAACTGCAGGCCTCTCTCACCTCAATAAAGGTCAGTGTTCATGGCTCCACTATTCTAAAGACACTGGATAAAAATGGAAGAGGGATGAGGCGAAAGCCACTGATAACCAAAAAGAACATTAAGATACGTCTGAATCTGAAAACACCTTGATGACGCGCAGAGCTTTTGGGAGAATATTCTATGGACTGATGAGTCTTAAGTGTAACTGTTTGGAAGAACAGCTGGTGTAAACCAAACACAACATTCCATTATCCCATTATACCTACAGTCAAGCATGGAGGTGTCAGTGTAATGTTGTGGGGATGCTTTGCTGCTTCAGGGCCAGGACAAATAGCCATAATTGAAGAAACATGAATTCTGTTCTCCACAGGAAAATTCAAAGGAGAACGTCAGGTCATCAGTCTGTGAGCTGAAGCTCAAGCACTACTGGGTCATACAGCAAGACAGTGATCCCAAGCATGAGAGTAAGTCCACCTCTGAATGGTTCAAAAGGAATAAAATTAAAGTTCTGGAGTGGCCTGGTCAAAGTCCGGACCTGAACCCCATAGAGATGCTGTGGCAGGACCTGAAAAGAGCCGTTCATGCTCACAAACCCTCCAGTGTGGCTGCACTAAAGCAGCTCTGCAAAGAGGAGAGGGACAAAATTCCACCACAGCGATGTCAGAGACTGGTCTCCAGTTATCAGAGGTGTTTGGTTGCTGCTAAAGGAGGCACAACTAGCTATTAAATTCAGGGGGCAAATTCTTTTTCACCCTGGTGATTTGGGTATTGATAACCTTTTTGCCTTATTTAATGTAATTATCACTTAAAATTTACATTTTGTGTTTACTCTGGTTGCCTTTGTTTTATGTTAAATTTAGTTTGAAGATTTGACACCATGTAGAATGAGGTACACATAAAAAATAGAAGAAATCAGGAGTGGGTCCAATACTTTTTCACACCACCGTATGTTTTAAATTTTCTTGAGTGTTTGACTCTGCATGAGGCAGCTTTCATCAACGTTTTGTTTACTGCAGAGAGGAGGTTTGCCATGGAGGAGCACTAATTGCATGTTTTTTGATTCGATTTTCAGTGAGCAAAAGTATTGTTTAAGTTTTGATTATGTGTATAGTTAGAGCCCTCATATATTATTGAAAAATGAACTATAGCCACAGTGTCTGACAACTGTAGCGCTGGTAAATTTAGCATCTCCACCCAACATAATCTACTGTTGTACGTACCTGATGATTGTCGCCTTGAAGAAATGAGAAGAAGTTCAATTCTGGAAATCAAGTACAAACAGAGTCAGTGGTGAATATCAACAAAAATAAATACCACACATACAAATCTGTATAAACATACTGGATGTGTTTTAAGGTTAATTAAGTTCAGAGGCATATTTTACCACGAGAGAAGTCTCAACCTCTTTCATTTAAAAAGAAATAGAGATTAGACCTTTTATATAAAAAACAACAACAACACAGTGACAATAGAAGAATATTTAACAGAATAGAATAACTAGGGAAGATTTTTAAAAACTGTATGACTACATCCCATTTTGTTTACATACATTCTGCCTGACACATAATATTTTTTATCTTTATTAAAATTAAAATTAAAAAGTTTTGAATTAAAAATGTTTTGAGTTTAAACAACACTTAAATGCATACCATGAGAGTAAAACAACTTAATATTTAAATATGTCCTGTACATGTAATATGCACTGTATTTGAAAGGGTTTTGTCTGATGCTATTGTTTTGTGCAATGAAGCAGCTCCTGTGATTGTTCTCTGGTAACCTTGAGTCTGCTTGTCCTTACCTGAGAGGTCATTGGGGTTGTGGTAGTAGGGTCTATAGTCCTGGAGAAGTGGGGGGACAGGAGGGATGTAGCTGGTGTCCACAGCTGGCATGCTTGGAGTGCGGCTCACAGGAGAGGCCTGGTGGTGCAGGTTCAACACTCTGAAGGCAGATACAGAGGAGGAGGTTTAGGGACGAAGGCCTAAAAGAGGCCACTTCATGTATAATTAGGCTTTGATTCCATGTCATATTAATCCGGATAGTGTTGCCTCCACTAACCTCAAAACACAAACCTCTGAGGATTCACTATGTAAAATAAGGCAGAAGTTTCTACACGTAATAAATTCTAATTTGACAGAAAACGTAGCTGTAAAAACTTTTAGGGGGCTTTGTATTCTTCAGTAGAGCTTCTGAGTGGGAGAAGTAGTTGGTTTCTGTACTATTTCAGTTGTTTCCTTTCACAATATCCTAAGTATAGAAACATTATCACACAGGTTTATGTTCGAACCACCAGTTTGAATTATTACCTCCATTTTTTTTATCTGTGTCAGTTGGTTGGTTCGTTTCTCAGCAGGACTATGGTAGACGGATGGGGCATGGGCCAGGAAAGAATCCATTAAATTTTGGAGTGGATCCACATAAAGCGACCAAGACTAGGATTTATTGTCGTCTATCTTTAACATTGCTAGATGGGACATTTTTCAACATTTCCCTAATTACACAAAAACCACTGAGCCATTCCCAAATAAACATTATGGAGGGGTGGGACATGGTTCAGGCCAGATAAACACATATGTGAAAGAATGTGCCTTTGCAGATGAATGCCATTCTAGTTTCACCTTTGTTTCTGAAACACCAAGTTTTTCGTTTTGACATGAAGGATAACTCTAAATACTGCAATACCCATAAGCCTCAGTTGCCATGGAGAAGAATCAAGTTAGAGTTGTGAATAAGAACAGTAGCAAATCCAAAATGCTTCATTGTGCAGTTGTTAACAAAATGATTGCTGAATTCAACCAAAATTAACTAATGAACAACTTAAAGCAGCAGATTATCACATCTGTTTCATCAGCAACACAATCTTTAACTTTAAGCCTTAGCAGAACACATAATAGACACAAGTGGTGATTGGATCCTTCTTGCAGGAATGCTGGGAGTTGTACTTATCTTCTCTAAATCAATAAACCAGATATGTTTTCTAATGTAGTTGTTAATGTTTTGGACTGCTGATTTAACTGGGAGAGTTTTGTGCTGATACAAGACCTCCATCTGAGTCACATAGCATTGACTAGAGGAAAAACAAAGAGGTCTTTTACTTACTTCTACTCCCTAAAGTGTGTTTGTTAGCTGAAAGTCAACTAATCCTGACAAGTTTGCCAAGCAGCTAATTCTATGTACATGTGGAATTATGACTGGCTGACCTCATGTATCGTTTGACATCTAGATGCATGACTATGCAAGTGAGCAGCTAAAATTAGCCTAATTTCCACATCTAATGAAACACAAACTGCATGTGGAGATGAGATCACTGTGATGGGTGCTTGTCTGACCCTTTGTTGATGGCGGGCGGCGAGGTCGGGGACAGAGAGGGACACGCTCTTTTGGGTGGAGGAGGCAGTGGTAGCGGCGGCAGAGGCGGTGAATCCTGCCCTTCATCGTCTGAGGAGCTGTCCAGTGTCAAGTCGATCACCTCCACTTTCTTGCTGTTGCTGCCGTTGCTGCTGCCGTGGCTGGATGAGGAGCTCCGCTGATCTGAGCCTGCAGACGTCCTACATGAACCTGGAGATCAGCAGTGGCGTGTTAGTTTGGGTTTGTGCGCTCATGTTTATGATTTTACTGAGACTGCAAAGTAAAAAAACAAACAAAGCACTGTTGAATGTTGTACGCATGCTAAAATGCACACATGCATCCTCTGCACTTTAGTTAAATACACTGATGTTACTATGGAGACAGGGAGTTCACCAAGGGCCATTGTGGTTGATGCCTTACCAAATTAAAACTGACAATGCATAAACAAGGAGGCGAGGGAATGCACGTTCTCCCTCTTCTTACCACGTCTCTATCGGAATTACTTCCAGTCATCCTTACTGCTTTTATATAGAAGCAATCTTTCTGTCTTTTACCCCACCCTGTCCCCAATTCCTCACTGATAACATGTCTCACCATCCAGCCCGTTGTTATAGGAAGCAGAGGACACCTCCTGTACTTCCTTCTTAGACTTCATCGGGGCCCAGCTGCCATCCTCCTTGAACTGGATTTCATCACAGTCCAAGCAGCTGTTGAGGATCTCCACGAAAAGCCTGTGAGCAAACATACACGTCATACAAAAGCCCATCCGAGGAAATATACACAAACACACACGGAAATTGATATTGTGTATGCAGAGGCAGCGTGGAAAAGACCCTCAAGACAAGACAAGACAAGACAAGACAAGACAAGAAACCTTAACAAGCTAACATCAAGGTCTCTCTTCATGAAACACCTCAGTGAGCTACAGGAATACTCAATCAATCCATTTTTTATATCATATTCATCACTTGCAGGCTTTAAAAGTGTGAGGTAGGTTTATGGACATTCTTCAAGTAACCCAACGTTCATGCTGTGAATTCAAGCTGACTAGAAAATGCTTCAGGAGCAAGCAGCAAACTTTTAAGAGCCAAATTCAGGCCCACAGGAGGCTCACAGCAGATTTTACGTCCTTCAAAAGGCTACATATTTCTGTGAAGCTCTTGATTTTTAGATTAGTGTATATATATAACATTGGATGCGTTACAGACGGGTGAAGATATTTATTTTATTTTATTTGTTTTCTGGAGATTGGACTCTTTCTTTCTTAATATTATCCTTATTACATATCTATATTTAAATGTCAATGTGTACTCTATTTTATTGTATTGTACTGTATTTTTCCCTTTAGGGATTAATAAAGTCTCTCTCTCGCTCTCTATCTATCTATCTATCTATCTATCTATCTATCTATCTATCTATCTCTCTCTCTCTCTCTCTCCCTCTCTATCTATCTATCTATCTATCTATCTCTCTATCTCTCTAACTCTCTATCTATCTATCTATCTATCTATCTATCTATCCATCTATCTATCAATCATGTCTACTTTTTCCAAACAGATCATATGTAAAATGGGGTAATGGGTGACTTACCCATCGATGATGAGGTGCTCATAGGGGGCTTTCTTGTCACAGACAGGACACACCCAGGTTGGCTTCTTCTCGTTCATCTGGATGTAGAGTGTGGCGTCAAAGCATTGCAGGTGGGAGCATGTCAGCGCCCGGCATGGGATCATCAGCCGCATCTTACCCAGCTGCACGATGAGCACATACATGTTGTCAGGGCATGAAGAGCAGAAAAGGTGTACGATAGGGGTTGAGAAGACAATTTGACAGGTGGATCACGCACACAAGTCAGAGTTAAGGGGATATAGGCATGTTAAGACACATCCAAAGACATAAAAGAGAAAAGAATGGCCAGACGTGTCTTGGCATGACTGAATCTCTGAACACTGCCTTAAGAGAGCAGGGAACATATTTACCGGGCAGAGCAGTGACACTCGAAGGCTGGTCGTGGCTATTTCACTGTCTGGGTCTGCTGTTAGTTTCTCTTTGACTGGAGAAGACAAATACACACACACACACACATACACACACACACACACACACACACACACACACACACACACACACACACACACACACACACACACACACACACATACATACAAGTGAGTAAGAACCAAAAAGCCAGACTTCTTGCAAACATGCTGTTTTTCATTTCAGAGTGCAACTCTTTTATGATGGTCACGAAGGAAGCAGCAATCTCTAAATCTATTCAAGATTTCCTCAAGCTGTGCGGAGCTGATGGAGTCTCTGCACCTCACTCTTCTTATCTCACACCCACACAGTAAAAAAAAAGATAGACATACTGTAGGGCTGGGCGGTGTGACATCAAATCAATATGATTGATCAATATGATTCACAATTAAACCTGGATTACGATTGATGAACAATTATTTATTTTATATGTCTAACTATTAAACCTGGGATATTTTTTGTTTTGTTCTATATCATCTTCACTGAAGCTAAAATGTATTTCAAAATGTATGGTGAGTGGACTCACTACTCTGCGTAGCTCCGTAATCACGTATGGAGATTACGCCCCTATGCCAACATTTGTTAAGACACCAGATTCCCCCTAAAAAACTAGACAAAAAAAAAAAAAGCTGATCTGTTTTTCTTGATCTTGAGAGTTAAAATCTCTCTTAAACATACTGGCTGTGTATCTTCACAAAAAAAACCTCCAGCGTCTCGTTTGAGTCGATGCTAACAGCGAACACAGCAGCTGTGAGCGCGGTTCTAAAGCTTTGGGTCCATCCTGTAAGTCAGTCTTTTGAGGCTAGCACTGCATATTTCTGGTCCTCAGAGCTGGTGATTTATGGAAACTAGTCAGACTAAACATGGAGCAGAGGGAGGGGGGGAAATGGAGCTGCATACAGAATGGGTGTAGTTATTATGACATCAATTATTTTTTACAGTAAACTGAGCTGTCTTCAGTGCTTTTCTCCACCTATCCAGGCAAAGACTGATTTTATATGAAATGTGACATAATATCAAACAGCACTAGTGAAACAGTCACTGTCATTCATGTAGAGCTTTCTCCATGACTATCAATGAGCCTTCCTCGGCCACCTTGCAAAAAACAACAACAACAACAACAAAAATTCCAGGTCGGGTGTCATTTGTCTCCAAATCCGGCAGGATGGTGCTGCAAAATGTATATAGTGGAAATCCAGCCTCTGGTTGAGACATATTCATTGGCTTGGTCTTCCATGCAGCTTTCCATGAACCTTTGTTTTGGGGGAACACTGACTAATGGGGTGGAGGACCGTGAATGATTATGACGTAGTAGTATTGTTTTTTTAAAGACAGTTCATGAGAGCATGCAATGGGCTAAGTATTGACCAAATTAACCAACATGATCAGGATGTCTGTTTTGATACATTGTCGGTTAATTGCCCATCCATAGGTACAATTACAACATTTTGTGACTCATAATACAGTAATTCCTCATCTGTAATGGGAAACAATTTAGCCATCTGACAGTAACAAAAATTGATCAGAAAAGAACAATGCATGTGTGTAAAAACATCTAAGGTAGAGCTCCTCAGTTTTTAACAGCGTTTTAAACCGTGATACACAGGATCACTAGAAAGTCGTATTTATTTTAGCTGAAGTTGCAACATAATGGGGCAAAAATTCATTTCACTACCATTTTTTACACATTAAATTACACTTTATTAAAAAGTTGCACAGTGTACAACACTATTGTTATAAATTCATTTCTTGGTCAGGTAATATCAGAGTTGGATTTTTAAGGCAATAAACACACGCTTATGGTGCTCCATAGTCAAAAAGACACTTCTACTCAGGGAATCTACTGATAGCGATTTGAAATCCAATATCAGTGCACTCTTTCTTTAATTTAAAATCTGTCTACATCACTGAGAGACTTATGTTTATGTAGGATAATGTGAAGTGACAGATTGTTGTGTTTTGTGAAATTAGTGGTCCATGATGACTTAAACAAATTAAACTGCAATGAAAACAGAGTTTCATAATGACGTTGCATTTAATGTGGATCACACATCATCTTAAGAAGTTTGGCCCTGATACTGATCCAGAATATGTGATCTCTCAAAAAAAAAGAAAGAAAGAAGAGGCAGACAGTCCTTACTGAGTGCTCTGGAGTGGTCTGGGTTTCTGATGCCTTTCGCCCGTAGTCTCTGTAACAGCACTGTGGACGACTGCTGCTTCACCAGATACACTGCCATGGAGTAGCTCTGTGGAGACACGTGAATGCATGCAATAATGTAGTAATGTGCAAAGTGATATTTTAAATGCTAATAGACACTTTTTATTTTTATTTTTTGCTTGTCAGAGTCAGAGTTCTGGGCCAGTTACAGAGAATGTCCTTGAACAGTGTTATATAAGGTTGATCCTACTGCCCTGAGACAAACATAAGTTCAGTAACATGCAAGGAAGAACAAAGGGGAGCAACAACTTGTGCCCTGTATGCTGATATTTGAGGCAAGTATGTACTTCCATTGTGAGATGGTTCCTCTACTCCTCTGAGAGATTCTGCAGACAGGCACTAAACTGTCTGCAGAATCTCAAGCTCCGTCCATCTCAATATAAATCAGTGTATGAATCAATAAAATACTTTTAGTCGTATTATCATTATATCTTAGCAAAGTTATTTCATCTAAATGTTTCATTAAAAGGTGATTTTGTCAATAACCGTGCCAACAGCTTGATTCAGTGTGCCTTTTGACCATACAATGTCTTATGGGCAGGCTTTCCCAGAAGTTATCCTTTCTTGCTCTGTTCCATTATTTAAGATTTGTGGCTCTAAGAACTCAACACAGCGGTAGCCAGAAATCACACTTCCTGAGCTTTACACTGCTGCCCACACACGTAGGTTATGCACACACACGCACACACACACACACACACACACACACACACACACACACACACACCACTGATATATATTTAAAGATGGCTGACATGTTTCCACTTCCCCCCGCTGTGGTGATATCTTCTGGAGCAAGTGTCTGTGCAGGTCCAGCTCATACACCCCTCAGCTCCATCACAAACAGGGCTCAGCTGTCAATCATGATGTCCCCCCCCCCCTCTTTTTAAGAACATCAAATAACGAGTTAAAGCCTAACCAATCGGATGGTGGATGGTGATCAGTTTCAGGGCTCTTTCTATTTCTTGGAATGACAAATTTGAGACATAAGCATGCTTGGTTGAAAAATGTCTCTTGGTGTTGTATTCCTTAAATACTGCGATACACTCTTGGCATTTAAAACATGCTGCCTTTGAACCGACACCACCTAAAATGATAGAAACAACATTGAGGAAAAATGTATTTGACTTGTGCTTTTTTATTTAGCACACATCCAATCTGCTAACACAGAGGAGGCGGGATTTATAACCTAAACTGCAGCCAGCCACCAGGGGGCGACCAAGATGTTCTGGCTTCCATGATGTCCATCTTTAGTTTGTGTCTCACATACAGTATTCACATTCAGTAACATAAGAACGATAGGCAAGATCGCTAAAGGTTGAATTTAACGCTATTCTACGTAAAGCAGGTCAGCATTAAGTCTACATTAATTTCAAACTAGATTGTTGTGGCGATGTTTGTGTCTGCCGATTAATCCAATGTTTCAACAACTTGTTGCCTAAAATGGTAGATCAAGGATTTAAAATCTCCTAAAACTTCTTTAGGATAAATATCACCAATGCATTATATAAAGACAAGTGTATGCAGACAGAAATGTAATTTTTTTTTAAAAAGTCAGAATTAATGCATACTAAAATAACCATAAAAGTTTTCAGTTTGAAGGAGAAAAAAAAAACAGAATGAAATTTAAATTTGAGAGGCTTTTACCAGCAAATGTCTCTTGATCTATTTAAGACATGTACTTAATAATAAACGACTCACTTATAAAATCTCCCTTGTTAGAAACTATGACACTACAGTTCTTACCCTTCCAATCTCAGCGGTCCATGACACCACAATGGTATTGGGGACTGTGGTGGACAATCTGACCAGTGAGGTAATGTTGATGGGCCGGCTGGGCCGCTTGGGCTCAACGCCATTTTTGGTTGGAGGAAGATAACCCTAGATGACATACAGAAAGTTATTTTGTTGTGAATATTAAGTAACATGTTAATTCTCATTAAATGAAAAAGCCTGTGGTTCTTCAACTGTGAGTGGCTGAACAAGGATATTTGTCTGATTGTTTATGCTGTCTATGCAGAACTCTTTACCGGCAGGTTACAAGGCTTCCCGTTGACTTTCACGCACAGATTGGGTGGAAAATGGTCTTCCTGAGGACAGCTTGTCTCCGACAGGCAAAACCGCAACTGAACTTGAACTGAGAAGTCACATTTGCTCCCCGAGATGTCCCTTTGAGCACAGAAACAAATTTATCACTAGACATCTGTAGAAAGCATTTACAGTTATGAATTATTCATGAACGATTCAGCCTCCTGCATTGACAGAGCGGTGCTTATCTTACATTGAGCTGCTGATCTGCTGGACTTGCTGTGGCGTTAATGCAAAGGCGAAACACGTCTCTTGAAACCTCTGGCTGTTGTCTGATGCTGCAGAGAGGGACAAAGAGGAGGGAGCTCTATAAAAGATTGCTAGAAGTCTTTAACAGGGACAACATGTTGGCAATTTATAACAAAGGTCCTCTGAAGATCCAGACGAGATGACCACCCTTCAGACTAACCTTAAAAATGAGGTTTCAGTGGAAAGAGCAAAAAAACAACATAATTTGTAGAAAGTTTAAAATGTCAAAAGGCACAACCACTTATCATGGTTAATATATATTATGTATAATATGGTGAGACAGAGAAGACAAAACCTCTGTGATTAAGACCAACCTTGACTGCTTAAGTACAGTAAACCACTGTTTTCATCTACAGATGAAGGTAAATTAAAGAAAAAGGAAAGTGTTGTGTACAGCAAAGTATCAGTGGGTGCCTCGTGCATAAACAGCAGTACTGAACAGACCATGTGAGCATGAAATTACCAAAAGCAAAAGAACACCTGCATGTCAAACCACATCATCTCACACAGAGGTGGTGAAGAAGAAAACGTGTGTGTGTGTGCTCTATTTAAAGGCCCACCGAGAGGTGCTGGAAATAACTGGTGCTACTGAACCAGCAGCTTTGCAAAGGCAAGAAAAGTTTGTGTGAATGTTAGGAGGACATTGAAAGGAGAAGCTATGTGCTATGCATATGTTAGCTATGCTAACCGTGTGCGCTTACAGGAACAGTTCAACATTTTGGGAAAATAGGCTTTCTCACTTTCCTTCTGAGAGTTAAATGAGACACTCTCATGTCTGTTCAGTATAAAGATAGAGGTGGAGGCATTTAGCTTAGCTTAGCATCAAGACTGGAATCAAGGAGAAACAGCTAGCCTTGCCCTGTACAATGGTTATCTAATATATATATACTGTCACTGCTATAACTCACTTATTTACATGTTCTATGTCTGTTTAATCCATACACAAACAGAAATGTAAAAATGACTACTGTTGTTTTTGCTGGACCTTCATCCAAATGAACAGTTTAAAAAAAGAAAATTCAACCGAGTTCAGTAACGAACCACCAAATGAAGCAGTTTATCAGTTCTTGATCAGTTCATGCAGTACTGCTTACTAAAGTATTCATAACAAGTATCTCTTTTGACCTTATTTGATTTGAGAACTTCAAAAGTTCACTTTAGCAGGATAAATTGTGACTGGACTATGTTCTAATGTATAAATATGTAAATATAAAGAATATAAATCACATTAGTCTGTCTTTTAATGTTGTTTTAAAATTTTAAAAAAAGGAAAGATTTCAACATCTAGAGGGGTTTTTGCGGGCAAAAATAAAGCACTGACAGCTCAGAATCTGCTAGATGTACACTTGTATTCATCACATCACACCGACTATTAATGCCATAAAGTGGTTAGTGGTGTGGGACGTAACAACCACTTACAGAAAGGTATTTCACAACAATTGAAGCCAGAAACACTTACCCATTATATCGAAAACATAATGAAAATTGGCAGAACTCCCCCCCTTCTCTAGCACACCCATTGTTACTGGAGCAGAGGATTTTTTAACCAGGAAGTCTGTTAAAGTTTAATATATTTAAATCTTTCTGGTCATAATGTCTAGGGAAAATATTTCCCTCTGAGCACGATTACCTATAGGGTAACAATAGTAATGCCTGAAAGGACTGTTACATTTGTTTCACTGGTACTTCACCCTGATAAAGTGCATGTTCCGACTGAGTGCCGTCGCCTGCCTGACCCTAGCAAATAGCATTGAACGAGAGAGATCAGACTTAAACAAGTATTTTCTGAAACCAGGCAGATCAAACAACAATGACAACGTTGAGTTTGGGAAACAATCTGAAGTCATGGAGACATTTCCATAAATTGTTTTCAAGGTGGACTAAAAAATTCGGAGGAAAAGAAAAGCCGAGGTTGTTCAGACTCATTCCCAGGTTGTGAAATACTGAAGCTTTGGGTTGGTGGCTCTGTCTGAACCAGCATCAGTGTTCCACAACCTGGGAATGACACGCAATCAATTATCTTTCTCCACCTCTACACTCAATAAAGACAAATAATATGTGACTGGAGTTTCTCCCATTTACAATGAAATCTTCCAGGAAACAAGGACTGACCACTTTTTAATTCTCTTTTCTCTTGCTTTTTACTGCATGCAAACTATAATTTATGAGACATAATTGCTGAATCTCGGTGGGGAACATTTGACCCGAAGGATGTTGAAGTAAGGGATGTGAGTCACAGAATTACCTACCATTAATCATGATTGTTGCTTGAATTAATTAAAAAATGTTGAATTGTCAGTGAGTGACAGCCTCTCAAACACACTCAAGGGTAATTTCTATCCATGTGTGGTCTTTCAAACAGCCATTAATTTCACCAGTAATGACCAATCTCAACCACATAGTATATAATTTGTACGGCTTGTATTTATTGTATGGTTCCGTTCTTTCATTTTGGAGCAGCAGCCTGTGCACTGCAGAACAAAATCACACGCAGCAAGGGTGCTTTCGAACAACAGTCCTCCTCCTCTCCGGGCACACTGGCTATAAATAGAAAGTGCTCTCTCACTCTCTCTCACTCTCGCCCCTCATCTCTCCATCATTCTATAACTCACTCTGTCTCTGCTAGTGGATTTGTCTGTGGTGTTTCGATGTGTGTGGTTGGGAGACACATGAGAAGACTTGGAATGAGCTTTGACTGATGTCTTCCTTTTCTCTCTCTCTCATATGCACAAACTTGATTTTTCCACAAGCGCCCACAGTAGCTTCTTAAACATCTAGCGATGTAAGATGCATACGCAGTGTTTGACATCAGCTCTAGGATGCTTTTATTTGTCTCAGTGATATTAAAGTTAAGGCTGGATATCAGACCGTGACGCTTTTGGTGCTGACAGAGAAGTCTGGTTTATCGAAAACTAGCAAGTAATGAAACCTGGCATCAAATACTCAGATTCAAAGTCTTTTTTTAAAAACATATTCATGATCAGATGGGGTCTAATTTAAATTATAATTTTGCCACGTTTATACTGTATTTCATTTAATCAAAGTTCTTGTATGGCTACTTTTGTTAAACAATAGCTAAAAGAATAGTAAACTTTGGAAACTGCATTTTTATGCTTCCTGAATGAGTGTTACTGGTGAGAGGATCAATAACACTCCCACGTTGGCCAGTTAAAAATGAAGCTATAGCCAGCGGCTGTTGAGTTTAGCTTTACATAAAGACTGGAAACAGGGGAAAGAGCTGTTCAAACGTAACAAAATCAGCCAATAGGTTCTCTTAAGTTAAGTAATTAACACATCTAAAGCTCACCATTTAACGGGGTGCATTTTGTTTGCTTCATTCACATTAATCATTCACACAAAATCCAAATTGTTGATTGTATTTGTAGGTAATGTGTCCGGCAATAGGGATTAATAGAGTATCTAAAAAAACACACACAAAAAAACAGTATAACCCTATTTATAGTCTTTATGCTAAGCTAAGCTAAGCAGCTGCTGGCACCAGCTTCATATCTAACAAGGAGAGTCGAGAGTGGTATTGATATTATCATCTAGCTCACAGTAAGAAAGTGAGCAGGAATATTTCCCCAAAAGACATTTGTGAAGTCTGGCTTGTTATGTTAAATAAAAAAGACGGCTACTTACTTAGAGAAAAATGTTTACATTCCTCAATGGATCCTAAAAAAAAAGTCACATCAAGTAGCATACTGGGGCGGCTGTGGCTCAGGGGGTAGAGCGGTCGTTCACCGAACGAAAGGTCGGTGGTTCGATCCCCAGGCCCTACAAGTCTACAAGTTGAAGTATCCTTGAGCAAAGATACTGAACCCCAATTTGCTCCCCCGCGTGTAGTGCTGCTCCTCAGGGATGGGACAAATGCAGAGAAAGAATTTCCCCCTGTGGGATTAATACAGTATCTAAAAAAAACAAAACCTTTGAGGATGTTTGCAAGAACTATAATCCTCCAATGACAAATGAGGACACAGAAAACTTAACAAAAATATCATAATTTACTCCATAGTCTATGATTCAAAAAATCCCAACAGTCTTGAGTAGTTCAATTAATCACAATCATTCTGTTTCAGAAAATCTATCATCTTATAAATGTAAACTAATATTTGATGGTTAAAGTATTTAAAACAACATATGTTATTCTGAGGCTCCTTGTTTGAATCAAACCCTCTAATTTCAAGGATTTTTTGAACTTCACTTTTACTTTTTTTACCAGGGCAATTTCACTTAAACTGTAGTCATTGATATTTTCTGCCTTATCTCAGTAATAACATTTGTAGAGTTGAGAGATCAAGAAAAGTAAATACAGATTTTCTATTTTTCAAATTAGGGGTTACCTGGTATTCATCTTGATATATATGGAGGTTTTTATGTTCTGAAACACACTTGACAGAAACCGTGGACAAATATCAAACACGTGAAAATCAAACCATGTGAGGCAAGTATGACATGTAGGATGCTAAATTTGATTTGATCACATGTAACTGAGGCAGACCCTCACTAGTGGAATTAATTCATTATAAAGAATCCCAGGATGTACTTTCAATTCTTTCAATCTCTATCTAACTACACTGAAAGAAGACACAGCATTAATGATGCCATGAGGAGAACTGTAATTACTGTAATCAAACACATTCTGCCATTGCATATAATCTTATGTCTGCTTAGTGATGCTTATTAGAATACGAACATTAATAAATCAATAGGACATTCATTTTGAGACTCGTGCATAATTACAATGAACAATCAAGAGCTCCTATCAGTGCAAATCTCCAACGATGCATCATGAAGTACTGACAGTTTGTTCAGACTAAACATCACATGTGATAAGACCTTGGTCATGGGTTTCAGGCGCAGGCATGAGTGAAGAAGACGGTTCAGGTTAGTCTTTGCAAAGGTGTAAAGTGGACAATAAAGAGCTTCTTTGCAAGTAACCTAGAAGAGAATTGACTTGATTTGACAGTCAAGCGTTAAAAACACTTAAAAACACTCTGACTGTTTAAACCATGCTTTGACTAAGAGGAATGATGTCAAACATGTTATCATGGACTGAAGAGTGCATACTGAGAAAAAGCCATGGTTCAATGACTGTATGGAATGAGACCTTCAGACTCTCAGTTCATGATCATACATGGTTTGAGACCTCAGCTCTACCAGCTGATATGCTGCATGTGACTTTATTCTTCTATTCTAACATATACAATGTATATGTTGAAGAGACAGATGGCAGAGAGAGTGACAGATGGGAAATTGACCTCCACAGGGTTGGTGTTGACAGTGATGAGTGAACAAACCAAGGGGAACCCAAAATAAATGGTCAGTGGCAATTTTATCAGCTGTGGCACATAAAACGATACTGAGACATATTTCTAACAATATGTCCTCCCCGGTTAGAGGGGGTAATTATCAAGTCAAATAATGAAAATCATAGCTGTCGCAGGGCAGTGAGTCAGGACGGTCATTTTGAAAGGAAGAAGACGGAGGAGGGAGAGAAGGGAAATGAAAAAAGAGAGAGGAAGAAGACAAATTAGAAATACAACAGGATACATCAGCAGAACTGCCCGATTCGAAATAATTATCAATAAACCTTGAAGTCATGTCTCTAACTCACACAGTACGTGATGTGAGCAGGGATAAGATGGTCATTCTGCACAGTGTGGGTGTTAAACTCTCCCGTTTTGCCACCAATGGCAGGTTGTGATCATGTTGAGCTAACGAAAGAACTTGGAAAATTATGGGAGGCTTCCCGAATAAATCATTATTTTCAACTTTTTGAAATTAAAAATGTTGATGTAGTGTTTGTTAGCCCTTGGTCCCGGGGACCTCCTTCTCACGAGGTCTGTGTGATGAAGGGGGTGAAATCATGGTATGTTTTTTGTTTCATATTTATTTGGTAGGGCGGTGCTCAGCTCTTTTTAACAATAAGATGTGGGTGATTTATGAAAGGTTGAAGACCACTGTTTTAGATGTTTTCCTGCTCCAGCACACCTGATTCAAATGACTGGGTCATTATCAGGCTTCTGCAGAGCTCCACGACGACCCGATTGGATCAGCTGTGTGGAATGGAGGAAACATTTCAAACACGCTGGGCAGGGGGCACGGTTCAAAAGTGACACCATTTTACTTGCAAATGCTCTTTAAAGATGTGTGCGACTAGAAACATAAACCCAACCTACTGCTAATCTCTGATCACTGTTGAAAAACTACGAGTCACACATTCCCCAGTGAAGTTTTCTGGGAGAAAGGTGAACACTCGAAAAAGTACTGGTACAATACGCTTTAAGTTAATGGGTTTTTTTTTAAGAGCAGCTTACTGGTAGCCCCTGAATAAGTAATCTGTGTGTGGCAAAAAAGTGACAGTGAATACGCTGGGCCAGATTGCTCTCCGGCCTAAGTCGGGCGATAGGGGAATGATGCAGTGTGGTTTTGGTTAGCGGAGGATGGAGAGGGGGAGAGAGTAGGGGTGGTTTGGGGAATGGTGTCAGGGGGAGAGAGCTAATTATTCCAGGTGTTTTGTGTTGAACTGATTGCTCTCTCTCCCTCTCTCATATTGCAGCGTGTTGGACCTGGAGCAGTCTGCCTGCCTGAGTTAGCCTGGAAAAGCAGACTGTCTGTGAGTCTCTGCTGAATGAGACGGGAGACGTGAGACGTGAGGGACAGCCCTGCGATGAACTGGTGACTTGTCCAGGCTGAACCCCGCCTCACGCCCAAAGTCAGCTGGGATAGGCTCCGGCCTCCCGGGACCTTACACCGGATAAGCGGTTACAGGAAATGAATGAATGAACGAACGAACATGAGGGACACGTCTGGACCGACACTGGAAAGCATCTGTGTTATTTCTGTTAGCTGAAAAGCTGCGTTTAAGTTTATTTTTATTTATCTGTAAAATAAAGACTGTTACCTTCACATTTGGTAGCAGGAGAATAAACTGTAACAGGCTGTTTTTATATTTGTTGTGAGAAGTCAGAAAACCAAGCATATACAGCCGTGATAAGCTTGTGCTACACTTCTGCATCAGTGTCCCGCTTGACGTCCAGATGTGTGACGCCTGGAGAATCTCAAAGTCGATAGGCTTTCGCGTCACAGCAGCAAACAAATTTCTCGCCTAATACATAGAATAATAAATGGAGAGAAACTAAAGCAAATTCACAAAAACTGATATACCACACATACAGCATGTATCCAAGTAAAACAAGGGAACACATTATAGATTTAACACAAGGTTTGAATGTTACAATCAAGTAATGTTTTTTATAAAACCCAAATGAAGAAGTATTTGGGTTTTATTTATTTATTTGAGTTTGTCAAACACTTTAAAATCAGAACCTTTCAACTTTTTTTTTTTTTAACAATTGAGGTTATCACGATTTCTGCTTTCTAATTGGTCGCAAAGCACTTGTTATGCCGCGGAAAAATATTTCTACAGTTTGTCCTCTAGCTAAGCTGAAACCTGGTTGAACAAATTGTATCACATCACATGTTTCAAAGTGAAAATATGAGACAGTTATCAAAGAAAAGCTTGCTCAAGGCTACCAGGGCCGACTAGTAAGGAAAGTGTGATTATTCTGACTCCTCACTTCCGATTTTGACCCTACAGTCAGCGAAAACCTAGAAGACTCCTGGTTCTGGGTCTACCTTCCCTGGTTGGAACAGAGGATATGTGAGCTAAGCTACAGAGAATGTGCTCAGCTCTATAGCTTGTCTTCAAAACAACAAAGCCCAGCTGGAGTTTATTAACTTGTTAGTGGCTCTGCTACTTTTTCGGTTTGGTACACCGCAAGCACGCACGCACGCACGCACGCACGCACGCACGCACGCACACACGCACACACGCACACACGCACACACACACACACACACACACACACACACACACACACACACACACACACACACACACACAGACAGGACACATATGAGTACAAACACATCATGTAGCAACATTCACAGGCAAACAAACAGACAAAAATCCTTTCAGCATCACTCAAATTCAATGCTACAGTGCCAGAAGGATCCACAACAAAAGGTCGAATCTGGATGTTACACCCACACTCAGACACTGACAATTGACAACTTTCCAGAATGATTCCCCCCAACAGCAGTGGTTAGACTTTATTATCTGCGAAGGGTGTTGCACAGTTATATATTGACAGGGCTCATTAAGGCATTCCAGTGAGCTAACAGGACCGCTAAGCCTGGCATTACATTTTCTCAGTCTGGCAACTGGCCCTTCTATCCCCTCCAATGTGCATTTTATAGCACTTTTTACAATGTCTGTAGACCTTGGCTTCATGCAATATACACTAAAGCCATGTCAGTATATAATGACGCACACTGGCAACGGTGGGAAGAGTGTTGCTTATGTTTGACATCAGCTGTAATGCAACAAATGTTGGGGAGTTACAATGAGGGTTCGGGTCTGTCTCATCAGGCGACTTGTGGGTTAGTAGAAAATAATGCTGGTTTTATGGGCTCTAGAGAGAGGGAGGCCATTTTGTGCAGTGTGTTTATGCTCCAGAGCAACCAGGGCTTCTTTGTTGATGTTCATTTGTTGTGAGAAGGCTGAATTGTTTACAGTGAGATAAAGTATTTTGCTCGGGACTGCAGCGGCGTCTGAGCGGGTCAATCTCAGGTTGCTCTCTGGTGCTGAGTGAAGAGGATTCAGAGGTTTCAGTGCTCTAGATGTCTGTGGACGTATCCACCATGATCCTTTGCATATAGCTGATAATGCATGTGATATGCCATCTTTACTGATTGCCTGAGGAGACATGTATTTGCTTGCAATCCAAGGGGAACACAAGATGAGCACAACAACTGATCTGTATTGATTATGTGTTCTTGCACAAGGACACTCCAGCAGGGTGGATAACTGCTGTTATGAGGACTTGACCTGAGACTTCTGGATGGTGTGACTGTATAAAAAAAAAACACCCTGATGTGACATCCGGCTGGTGTTTGGGTTAGTTTGCTACTTTGTGACCCTCAATCAAATCAAAAATTAAAAGAAAAATATATATTCGTTAGTGATTGACCTGCCTATTGCTTAGTTACTCTTGACTGGGGGAGAAATGACACACTGGATTAAATCTATTGATTGAACTGGAACGAGATCTCAAATACAGATCTCGCTCATTCACTCAAGATTTATTACACTTTACCCTGCCTAAGCTATAAAAAAAAAAAAGTTTTCATGGGAAGAGAAGGAGTTACTCCTTCTGAGTCACTTTAAGTGGACAAATATAAAACAGCAACATAAGAAATATTTGTAAAAAGGAATTAAAATATTTACACTGTGTAAAACACAAATGAAACAAATTTAAATACCTGACGAATCCTTTCTGACATATACTCAACTGAAAACAGAACAAAGTCAATACGTTAATGTTTTACCTCATCAACTTCATTGATTTTCATTAACATGTGCCTAAGGAAGAAGAATAGGAGTGAGACAGCTGTTGTTCCATGCACATGCACTTTAATTCTTTGAGCCATTATGCATTCGTTTTGAAGTATGAAGAAATTTTGTGGTATTTGTTTTGGGTTTAAACAGAAAATTGCACGTCAACAATGTCTGAGAAAATACACCAAATCAATCTTCATGGAGTCGTCCGATACTTTGGTCCTAGGGGCTTATCATCAATCGGCCTCCATTAGGGCACGGTGGCATCACCAGGGGAGGGTGCCTCTTCTTTCAGCAGGTAAACAAGTGGGCTGCTGAGTTAAAAAGTTGAAGACAGGGTCTGGGAGATGACGCCCATCCTTGAAAGCAGACCACTGTCACCATTCAGGAGACCATTGAAAGTTTCCATGACATAATCTTGACAGACTGGTTAATAAGAAAATGGCGCATTGCCATAGAGCTGGGATGGGAATCTGCCAGAAACATGTCCATGCATTTGTCCACAACAATCTCCAAATGACCAAGGTGTCAGCTCGCTGCCATGAGATGCTGGGACAATCTTACCATATTCAAAGGGGATCAGAGTTTTATCCGGCAATTCATGACCGTGGAAGATCCTTGGGTGGAGGACGGAAGAAAATGCTACTGGTGGACCTGCAAAGGTGTCCCACTATTAAAAGAGATGACTGAGAATTTGGCCGGGGAAGCTGACAAGAGGACCGCTTCTCCACGAGAACACAACTCTAAGCCACAACTGGCTGCCATCGATGAGGGTGGATTTGAAAAACACAGCCCCTCAGCACATTTGGCACTCTCAGACAATTACCTCTTCCCCACGATGACGAACGAGTTCAGTGGTCACCATATTGACAGTGATGATGTTATTGCTGCTGTGGACCACTTTCTGGAGGTCCAAGACACAGAGTTCTACGAATGACTATGACTGCTGGACTAAGTGTGTAAGTTTATAAGGGAAATAAGATAGAAAAATAAATGTGCTAGGTCTTCTAAAATGAACTTATTCCTACATGGACTCAGGAACACTTCATAAGACCTTTGAAAATGATTGCTGTCTGTTTCTATTTATGTTTCAACCTTGGGGTTGGGGTTGTACAAATTCAGAATAACCATATATTTATATCAATGAAGCTGAAACATCAAAAATATTGTCTTTGTACTGTGCTCAATTGAGTGTGTGTCAAAAAGGATAAGCAAATCATCACATTCTGTTTTATTTATGTTTTTCCACAATGTCCCAGCCTGTTTTGGAATAGGGGTTGTAAAGCTGACGACAAAACAGCAAGCAGTGCCCAATCTGTATGCTTAAAAAGTAGCTTGCGACGATTGAACACAGTGTCAGGTTGTGATGTTACGGCTGGTTACACATAAAAATGATGAAGAATCACTTCTAAATGCAGTGCGAGAAATACTAAATAGTTCCGTTTTTTTGAGTTGTTGAAAAACCCTGAATATCCAATTAATTCATAATCAATCATTTTGTGGCTGCTCAAGAGGCATTTGAGCTGCCTAATGTCAAACTATAATTAACATGATATATGCAACAGCACTAGTTATGCAAATAGCACCATTAAGTTTGCTAATGACTATGATAATTAGAACTATTTTTCAGGAAACATTCAGTATTTTACATTCGCATAAGATATAGGTTGTATTAATGTGATGTTTATATGTAAGAATTGAGATACAGGATCTCCTGAACAACGTTCACATATAAAAAGAAGAGCCATCAGGAGATAGCAAATACCCCCAGCTCCCGCAAAATCAAACTAAGTGTATTTATATGAATACAAGCTCTTTCAATTTAGCAGTTAGTTAGAAATGAATACCAAAATTGTGCAAATGAAAACTAAAAAGATGCAGTGATTTGTCATCATTCCTAGTGTACAGTACATGTACAATTTGTTAAAGAAACACACAGTTTACAAGATGTGCTTCAGAAATGAACCTCACTCTTTTTTTTAAGAAAATGTAGAAGCTGTTAACATGGAAACACAAACAATACAAACTGTAAATATGTATGTATATAAGTATATAAGTTATGTTCCGGACAATTTGAATAAAAATGAAAAAGTTAAAAATCCTGAAATAGCCAAAGTCACCACTGTTGCACATGTTTGATGTGTTAGCCAAGTTTCAAGGAAAAAGAGTGAATGTTTTTGGAATTACGCCCCGGAAAAAATATGTTAACAGACAGCAGGATGGAAGGGCACACAGAGGGATGGATAGTTATATCCCCCTGATGCTCCTCTTTGTCATATATGGCAACAAACAGAGAATCTTTTGAATTTAGGCAGCTATTTGGATAACACAAGCAGCATGAGAGCAAAATGAATTGAATTAAGTTTGTATTGGGTACCATTATTTATTAGATTATAATGTCCATAATGTAACTGAAGGCAGATGGCCCCATGCTGATGATTCATGTCCTGGCACCAAAGAAAACTATTGTGGTGCTAAATATAGATTTTTTTCCCCATTGGCCTTTAAAAATATAATGAGGGCAAATATGACTGTGACCTACTGGCCTGATTCGGCGATAAAAAAAAAAAATTGTTACAATGAAACCCAGACATCTAGTTTTCAAAGAGATTCAACATACAAAAACAAAATCATGCAATGATCTTTGAAGTAAGTGACGTTCCGAACACTTGATTAGACCAATATTTTTTTTACCACATGATTTTCCTGCACTGTATGAATGTCAAAGCAATCAATTATGTATGAAAGACTCATCAAATGTAGAATGGATGCATGAATCCTTTTCCTGAATATATGGTGATTAAATCATGTTTAATGCATGTGCACCACAATGATATCCATAATGAGTACAGAGGCATGCTTCTCTTTTGGAGGACGAATAATGATGGTAATAAGAATGGAGTTCAACCAGTGAGGTCACCATGGCAATAAAGGAGAAACTGGTGCAGCCATGATTACAGAGTGCCATGGCTGACAATCCAGACTGATAGGACTCAGCATAGAGCACAGAACTGCATGGGAGGGAGTTACGGAGAGAACATGTCTGAACAAAATAATAACTATGAAGAATCAGGTAAAGACAGGAAATCTGAAAACGTATACATGCATTGCAATCCCTCGGTTACTTAAAACCAGAATGTAAATGTAGTGGTGCAGAAACCACATTTCTTTTCACCTACTGTATTTGTGAACCAGGCTGTCATATTTCAAAAGTATGATGCGGATACATGCTGCTGTGGCTTAAAGAGTTTTGAGCATTTTGACTGACGTCGCAGGGAGAAGACTGACTCTGCATATGTACAATACCATGGGCTTTTAGGGAATTTTAAGAATTAAGTCAAGGTTCATTATTAACCTTTTTGTTCTCAAGAAGTACACTTTCATACTGTACTTAATGTGGTTGGAAAAGGCTTATAAAACAAAACAAAACTGCAGTTTTAAAAAAGAGTCACAAGATTTGTACATATAACTACTTATCAAGAACCAACAAATGCATTGCTTAATAAATTACATGCACTGAAATTTAGCCTCTTGACAAGTTTTACGATAGTACGGATCATCTGTTAAAAGGATCCAAATGCTTCCATTTAAAGTGGAACCTACATTCAGTTCCAGAGGTACATTAATGAAACAGTTGGAATGAGGAACAGAACATGAGCAGCACACATTGTAAAATCAATGTTTAAAAATCTAACATTAGTCCCGTAAGGATGGTGTTAGATTTTGTCTGATGTTCCTTTCTGACATCAAACAGGTTTAAAATTCTAAAAATGGCAGGATCAATACGCTGTAGCTTCAGCCAACACCTCTTCAATCCAGAGAACATCTTTAAACTGCCAGTATGCTTGAACATTTCCTTTTTTTTCATTTCCATCTTTGCTTTTGTGCTAAATTATTTGCATATTTACTTATGGACCACATCAAATTTCAACTGTCCTTTCATGAATTTGAAAGCACAGGTAAGCAAGTAGGAGAAGGGAGTCGGAAAAAAATGAGAGAGTAAGGGAGAGAAATGGGAGGCAAGGCAGACGGGGCAACGACGATGGGTGAGAGGGAGGGAGTGAGGGATTGTGCAGAGGTAAGTCAGAGAGAAGAGAGAAGTCGACAAGCAGAGAAAAGAGAGTGAAAGTGTGTGATCAGGGAGTGAGGAGACAGTCTGCCCATGAGTGCAGAATTAGAATTAATCAAGTGGTTTCATTACTGCCCTCCATTATTACCAGGACAAAGAGGGTTGCCACCTCCAAGATGCAGCCGAGTTTCACTTTTGAAGCAATTTCAACTTTTCAAACAATGAGCACCAACTTCCTCCAGGTTTTTCCTCTCCTCAGACATCTGTTCATTCTCTCTGCTTCTCTGAGAACAATATGATCAACATGCATTATTTATTGGAAAGTATGTTTGTGTTATGAAAGACTTATCTGTGTGTATGTGCAGTCGTGTGTGTGTGTGTGTGTGCGAATGATGTGACTGTGAGATTCACATTCAAATGAGGGGAGGGTGTGTTCTGCGGGCACAGGTGTATGCCTGTCTGATTTCATCACTTTGCATGCAAATTTTAACTGAGGATGGCCACGGAGAAAGAGGATGGAAGACTGGGGGGGGGGGGAGAAGAGGCAGAGAGGGATGGAACACATGTAGGAAATGGATAGAGTGAGACAGGGAGAGGGAGGAGGAGAAAGATGGTGTAATGACAGAGCTACAGGCGCTGTGTTTGTACATGCATCTGCAGGCAAATTAATCATAAGATGGTCTCTTACTCCATTAAAATGCTAATGCAGGAAAATCTAGACATTTCCATATATTTGCAATACATCCCAGAGCTCAAAGAGTGTTATTATGCTAAATGCAGGCTGGGTTTTGGATGCACACCTAATATTCTGACAAATCCAACGTAGATAAAGCCAAGATGAAAAGCATCTTTCTAAGCAGCGAATTAAAGGGCAGATGAGTTAAAAGATATGGTGGTGATTCTCTAAGAATTCATTAAATCAGTTAGATAATAGAAGATTCTGGATATTAGGACCGATAAAAACCCCTAAAAAAGCATTTCTCACTCAGCTGCTTTAAGTTAGTTTCTACTTAGGTTAGTAGAAATAGGGGATGTCACACGCATCTATTGCACTAACCAGAGGCTTGCATTATCTGAAAGGAAATTTGATGAGAGTTGGGTTGTTTGTTTATGGTGCCATTATCAATAGAATCTGACTGAACCACACCCACACAAACATAAAGGACTAAAAGATTTTTTTGACTGCTCAACTCTTAAATAAACAAGAGCGTTCAGAGACTGCAAACCTTCCCCGAGGCTGAGCATGTCCTCCAAAGGGTCTCTCCTCCACACAACTTACTTTCCTATTCATATGCAACATCTTGGATTATTTCAGCATCAAAACATGCACAAAGAACGTGGATCTGTCCATATGTTTTGAGTCATAGATAAAAATCACAAGCCCCATTTCCACTGCATAGAACCAGCTCGACTCGACTCTACTTGCCTTTTTTGCGCTTCCATTAGGTAAAAAGTACCTGGTACTACTTTTTTAGCATCCCCTCCGTTGCAGTTCCAAGAGAGCTGAGCAGATACTAAAAGGTCACATGAAACGTTACAGACCACTGATTGGTCAATGCCCGGCATACACGGAGTATACTGCACAGAACAAATAAATGGCCGCCACACTGAAACAGTGAGGCTGCTTTAGCGACAATAACTCTTTTTTTTTTATTGCAGCCGCAATATTGAGGAGATGCGGACATTCCTCTTTCAAACAGCCGATTGGAGGATTATGAGAGGTAGATGAGAGTTAGATGAGAGGTGTGTGTCATGTCACGCGTTGACACCACTCCTCAGCCCATCTACCCTGAGGAGGTACTATCCCGTAATTAAAAAGGACTGGCAGAAAAGTACCCGATACCAAGGCAAGTCGTGTAGAGCCGGTACTACGCAGTGGAAATGTGGCTATAAGATAAAGCAGCTGTGACAGAAGAGTCATCATCTCCTTTTTCTGCTGGGCAGATTCTTCCCAAAATGTAACCAATTTTATGGGTTCTTGCTTGTTACATGCCCAACCCTTCCAACAAGTTTCAATGGTATGGTTAATGGTATTGAGAAAACCAAAGATTTGAAAGCATGTTTTCAGGTGCTTTAAGGTTTTCTTACAATTGCTATCTGACAATATAATGAACTATTTTGCCGGTAAATATAAACAGGGTTTCTGCAGGTTTGAAAAAAGTTTAATATAAGACTTTTTAAGACCTTTTCAAGACTAGCATAAATTTCACACCCATACTGCCAAAAAAGTATGCCAGATATGAAAAACAATCGGAGCCCCAGTTACTTGCAAAGTGAATTAATTTATTCACAGGACTGTATGCACACAACGGCGTATACTGTGTATAATTATGTGTATGTTTTAGATAAGCGACAGAGGCATTTACATGAGCATAGTCGAAGTGCTGTTAAATAAAAGTAAATTTAAGACCTACCTAAACATATTTAAGAGCTCATACACTATACCTCAATGTATTTGAGGCTTTTTAAGGCCTAAAACTAAGATGATCAAATTTTAGACTTTTTAAGACCTCGCAGAAACCCTGGTAAAACTTTTTTTCAGTATAAAGGTAGTTTTGTATACAGAGTCAGGGGTTGTGTTTAACAAAGGAGACAAAATCCAATTTAAGGGATTTAATTTGAAAACACACTTGTATATTAAGGAAGTTCTCTTATTCTGGGTTCATCTGTGTAATGATGTTGGGACATAATGGTGTTATGCAGAGCCAGTGCAGATAAGTGTTCTCCGCAGTGCTGCAGTGTAACAGCTCAACTACTGTACTCACAAAGGCCTGGGTTCTTTCCGCTCGCTTGATGGAGTATCCTAGGAGATGTGTGACTTAGTGTCGATGAATTCACTCCTGTCAACATATGTTGTTGATGGTCTAACATGTGCAGCGCTTCATTTATATTCAGTTGCTTGACACTGATGTAAAATTGGTCTCATAGCCAGAAATAAATTGGTACAATGAAAATACAATGAGAGTTCATCATGTGGCAGTATTGCTCAGCCCATCCAAAACAAATTCCTGCGTAATAGTCCATTCTAAACAATATAAATATCACCATAGGAGCCATTATAAAGTTAAAATGCAAACAGAAACTTTTCCAGTAACTAAATGTGACTCAAAATTATCTTCATGTCCACAAAAAAGGAAATTAATATAATTCATCTTTCTATATATTCCTCATTAATGAAAATAAAAACACCTGAACACGCACTACCAATGTTATCAGATTTTCAAGCTTTGATTTTTTAATTTTAGATGAAGAATGGATACTCCACCTTATTAATATTTTCACGTCTCTTGGGGAAACAACTGTGGCCTTTGTCTACTCTGAGCTCCTCTGGGAATTTTTTTTACTTTTGCAGTAACATTTCTGTGCACTGTCAACAAATTAGCAGGCTGAGCACAACAGCAGCGCTGGCAGGGAGCCTCTCCATAACAGAGAGCAATACTAATGTCAATGATTTCTGTAACGGCTCATTTTGATGGAAATAAAATACTGACATAAATATTTACATCTTTGATAATTATTGTTTCAGGATTTTCGCATTTACTCCCTAGTTTAAAAGTTAAGATATAGACAAAAAACTATATGGAGAGAGAGAGAGAGAGAGAGAGAGAGCAGGATGTATGTGTCTTAACCATTAACACAACAGGATGCTAGTTTATTCTTACATGGAATCAGCCCAATAAACACATCGTCATAGTCATACACTTGTTTTTTGTTTTTATATATATTTATATATATACACCAAACTGTTAGTACAAAATGGTGCTCTGCTGTTGAAAACTGTACCAGGTGTGGTTTCAGTCTCCACAGCGCATCATCTCCCTTTAATCTACCACCAACTCTCACACAAAAAAACACACCAACACCTGCACTAACCTAGAGTGGTTGGCTTGATGAGCTCATCCAGCATGTCGTAGAAGGGCAGCCTCTGGAGCTTGACATCTGGGTGGACCGGGTGCAGTGTGGTCGAGGTGGACAGGTGGTGCGTCAGCCCGGTCAATTCATGTTTCCCAGGGCCGAGTAGTGAGAGGGGTAGTAAGGCAGCAGGAGATGGGGCTCCACCGTGACCGGCATGACCCTCATACGCTAGCTGTGTCAGGCCAGAGGGCAGTGCAGCACCCCCTCCTCCAACCATTCCAGCTGTGGCCGGGTGGTGTGGCCCCGGCATGGCCAGCTCTGAGTGAGACACCATTTTGGCAGGGAAGCGTCGTCGGTAGAGCTCTTTGATCTTCATGTGCACAGCGGGGCTGCAGCCGGCCTTCAGCAGATGCAGTGCCTTGGTCAGCAGCTCGTGCTTGCGTCCGTGCTTGTTGCGCCCAGCGTAGCCCAGCAACACCTGCAGCTCAGACACCCGCAGGCTCATCACCATTTGCTGTAATGGGAGGGGGCATAAGAGAGAGGATGAGGAATCGACTCTTGAAATGCAATGCCAATGCCATTCTCATCACTTTACTGGAGCAAAAACTCGAGTGGCAACGAAAAAGTCATGGAACAAAATAACTGGCGACATCGTATTTTCATTTACGGCAGCACTTTTCCAAAAGGTGACTGATGAACACAATGGAGGGCAGCAGCTGTCTCAAATAGAGTTCTTAAGGCTTGGAGATAAAAAAAAAATTTTTTTTAAATCTCATATATCATGAACTGCTGTGCATTATTTTGGCATCTAATAACCCTTCAAAGTCTGGAATGTGTTACTGAAACCAGACTTTCAGGTTTTCGCTGAAACCTGAATGGGACCTGGTGCTGAGGCCTGCTGAGCTAGAGAGATTTGAAATATGCTGAGAGGTATTAAAGGGGAAAGTAGAAAGAGTCTCAACTTTATCCAAACGTCTTCTGACGCCATGCAAATGACGTTCAGATGAGGACAATTCATGCTCATCCGATTCCCACAGAAACAGAAGCACAGAGTTGCTCAGCAATCTGCTCCTGCAGGGCAGGGCTCGGCAACAAAAGTTTGCCCACATGCCCAGGGCAACTTAAAAACCAATATGCGCGTGTGAATCTAGCAACTCA
Source organism: Chaunax sp. Z400 (assembly GCA_037577475.1). NCBI lineage: Eukaryota > Metazoa > Chordata > Actinopteri > Lophiiformes > Chaunacidae > Chaunax > Chaunax sp. Z400. The sequence goes on from CM075184.1 coordinate 13,649,680, forward strand.
CTTGCCAAGCTACGCAAATTGTAAACAAGAATTTCACAATGTTCACACTGAACCCTGTAGAGGAGCAGAGGGTCAGATCACTGCAGACACAGGACTGCTGGTCAGCCATTGCTGCTCGGGTGTTAGCGTTATAACGGTTTCAACTATACAACCGCATTAAAGAATAAGTAATAAAGCTACTCTATATTTGGGAATAAAGCTGTCCATGATTATTCAATTACTCGATTATCTTATCGAAAGAAAATCAATTGCATTTACGATAGTAAATGGAGAGGTTCTGGTAAACTGTGAGCATTTTTTCACATTTTTATGACATTTTATAGGCTAAACAATTGATCACGCAAATAATTGGCAATTAATCTATAAATAAAAATAATTGCCAGTGGCAGCCCTACTTGAGAAACAAACTGTGCAACAGGATTATCAACTTCCTTGTATATGGAACGGCGGCTACGTCAGGAAACATCGGTTTAGTGAGAGTATTAAAATGTTATACTACTTTGTCGTAACAATTCTCCCAGTTTGCCTTTGAAAACTGCATAGACTCAGGTTTAAGTTCAGACTTGCTCAAACTACAATAAACACTAGCAGATCTCCATCCGTCCAGATCATCCAAATATATATATATGAGGACTAAATTGTAGTAAAACCTGAAAAACAAAATAACTTAAACAATCACAAGCACGGTGGAAGCTAAACAGGCCTTACTTGTCATGGCGTGACATTGTGTGGCCTGTAATGTGATTATTGCACATGAGCACATGGTGATATTGATGCTGAAATGAGACATTGTGCAGAACCAATCTAGGGAGAAAAACACAACAGCATATGTGATGACTAGATAAACAATAAACACAATTTTAAAAAAAATCTAAAACTCAATTTTCTTCAATCAAAAACTAAGCATCATAACTCAATAAATACAGTGAAGAGGTGTGAATTCAAGTGTTTGAGGAGTCTGAGGAAGCATGGTGCTGAAGTTGCACTTGAAATTCCACCTCCAAACCTTTTTTTCACACATTCGCTCTTCACCACAATTTAATAAAAAAAATGACTTGGTTAAAAAATACAGAGCTGAGCAAATGATAGCAGAACAGGACAAAAAAGCATAACACTCAAGCTCTTTATCTTAAGGTGGAGGTGTGTGAAAAACAGCCTAAAAGGAAACCTTTGCTCCTTAAAGAGGATCCATCACAAGCATCCATTTTCCATGTGGGCAGTATGTTCTAAATTATAGCTATGGACAGACGCTAAAGGAAGACGGTCTTAACTGCATTACGTAAACTATAAACAGAGACACATCAGACATAGTCCATGCATGTTGGACTCAGCGCACGCACACGCACACACGCACACGCACACACACACACGCGCACACACACACACACACACACACACACAGCTAGTGGGTAGACTTGTAATATCTTGGACAAACCATCATCCCCTCTAATGACAGAGCAGAGATTTTTTTTTTTTAAAACAGACACACAAATGCAGCACCTTTCTCACACACCCATTGTGTTAGAACCCATTGTGTGTTTCTTAATATATTGAAAACATACAGTATTAATGTATTATTTCTATTCTTATTCTTTCTGTTATTATTATCATTACCATTATTATTATTATTATTATTGTTGTTGTTGTTGTGTGGATTATTTGTGCTGTAATGACCCTACCCTTTAAGTCTTCATGATATTATTTTTGTTTCTCATGACATTCTTCTGGGTTTTGCTTTCAATGTGACATTTAAGATGACAGACTGTACATGCTGCTGCTGTGGGCTATGATTTGTGACCTAAGCACAGCTGCAGCATTTTAGGAATGAAACAAATTTGTCTTTGCTCAAAGAGACTCTTCTATTTAACATATAGAACATGTATAATAATTAATCCTTAGGATTCAATTCAAACTGTAAAGTTAATTCATAACACAAACATGCATGTCAACTTTAGCATACCTCATTTTGGAAAGAAATATATCTCTTATCTCTCACATTAGCTTTTGTTCTACATTCTCCGAACACTCTTTCATGATCCTTGTTTAGTATGAATGCAGCCCCATCATTAGTTACTAATACATGACTAATTACATAAGTCTATTCTACGGCTGTCCTCCTTTGTTATGAGCATCATATACTGTATGTGTAAAAAATAACATCTCCCAGTACCATAATTACTTTCAGTTTTAACATGAGTGGCCCAGGTGTGAAAGGAACCTCTCACTCTGTACCAACCACAGGACTGTACTGTGTCATTAGGACTGACGTAATAATGGCTGTTTTGAAAGGAACTGAAACCCTCAAAGTGCTGCAGTTTGCTGTAGGCCTTGTTCCACGTTTGCAGGCCTAGCTGTAACGGCTGCAAGTACAGCAAACCAACATGTGCTTCAAATAACACTAGCACAAATCTTGAAACATTTAAAAACATACAAAATATTTTTCAGGGAAATGTTGATCACTATGTTTTCATTTTCATTAATCGAAAATTAGAGATCCATGGTGTCTGAGTGAGATGCACAATTATTTACGAAAGGCAAAATCAGATAAAAAGGAATATTCTCGTTTATCTAGTCAGAATCTATTAATCAGCCAAATGTCTTCAGCTGCAGAAAACAAGACAATCAGTTCAGCCATAATGATGCTGTTCTGTGACCATCAAAGACTCAGAAAAAAAGGAGAAAATTGTGACAGTCCTGGTAATCTTTCACAATTTCCCAGTGCAAAAAAAAAAAAATGTAATGCAACATATAGCTTTAGTAACAGATTCTGCTTTTGTGTCCGCTCCTCTCCATCCACAGTTTTGGCAGTGCTCAGAAACAATAACAAATATCAACACAGATTTGTCCATTGTTGTCTGTTCTACAACCACTTACTTTACCTAGTCACCAAACAACATGTTGAAATGTAGCGTTTGTAAAATACACTTTGTAAAAATACATTGGGAACAAAAGAAAGAACCACACACCAAAACCTCAAAAGTACGGCTGAAACAATGTATGTTCATTATTGATTATTCTCTTGATAGATCTAAAACTTTTTGTTTATAATATGTCGAAAAAAGAAGAAAATGTCCATCACAAGTTGTCCAGCCATCCAACGTGATGCGAAGTGTTGCTTTATCCAAGCAACATCAAAAAGCTCAAAGATTGCAGTTTTGTTTACAAGATGTGTTAGAAAAATCAATTAATTATCAGCATTGTTGCTGATTAATTTTCTGTTAATTGATTAACGGTAAAAAAAAAAGAAGAAAAAAAAGGTTTTCCTTGCCACCATCTACAAGTTCTTGCTCATGGAGGAATTGTTGGGTCTGCATAGAATAAAGATTACAGACTAGACTATTTGGAAAAGTACCTTGAGATTACTTTGATTGTGATTTGGCTCGATACGAATTAAATTTGACTTGATTTGACTAATCATTTAACAGACTAATTGTTTAGGCTCTACTCACAGGGAACACTCTGGCTGGTTGTTAACTTTCAGTATAAAAAGGACCATTTCGGACAACCTGGGTGCCGACCAACTACGCCACACTGCTCAAAGTAACTCAGCCGAGTCTGCTGTTTACAGACCAAACAACATCTTGTGTACTGTTGGCACACACACACACACACACACACACACACACACACACACACACACACACACACACACACACACACACACACACACACACACACACACACACACACACACACACACACACACACACACACACACACACACACACACATAGATGCAAGCAAGGCACCCGATGTTTTCAACATCCAGACACAATCTGACCTGTCGGGACAGAGACCTGTCCTTGTCGTTTGTCACTACAGCCATACGATAAAGGCATGGAGGATAAAAGCAAGGAGGATAAAGGCATAGACTCAAGGGGGGAAAACATTTCAGTTGGCAGCCTCCATTAGTGAACATAATTCTGATGCGTTTGGTCTCAAACACGCAGCAGTTCTAAAGACACATCAGTCAAACACGGCCGGCTCTTGCAGTCCTGCATGACAAGGAAGCTCAGTCACAGGTACAGCATGCAGACAGCAGCTGTCCTGTCTCTGAATTTTTAAACCTTCAGAGATATTTTCAACAGAAATATCATTTCATTAATTCAATAATAACAGTTAAAAATCCCTAAACCTGAACAACACACAGGCACAAAGGCGTACTGGTTCGGCCAAGAAACTCTCCTGCTGGTGACAAACGACCAGTTCCATGAAATATGCATGTGGCAGAGAACAGGGTTGAGTAAAAAAAAAAAAATTGAAGACACTGGCTGCCAACCATTTCAAACACAAACACACACACACACACACACCTTTACCCAAACACAAGCCAAGCCCCCACCCACTCTCTACAAAGCAAACACACATAACAGAGAGACAGACAGACACAGACACAAACACACACACACACACACACACACACACACACATACATACACACACACACACACACACACACACACACACACACACACACACACACACACACACACTGCGGATGTGTAACATTCCTCTGGCTTCCAGAAGAAAAAAAAGAAACGAGGGAAAATAAATAGAGGAGAGAAAACAGTGCGGGCGGCGTTGGAGGAGAGATGGATGAACAGCTCACAGCTCTCAATCTCTCCTTTCTCTTTCCTGTCCTCCTCTCCATCAGTCAATCATTCTCCTTCATCTTCCTGGTCAATAGAAGGGAGGAGGTTGGTGAAGGGATGCAACCATCCAACAAGTTGTTTTGACAGATACCCACAACTAAAAAACAGTACAAAACCAGTTTTGTTTAGTTTGTTTGTTTTAGTTGTTTAAGGCACCAATGGTCACATTTCAGAAGGTGGAATCACCTGTTTGACTGTTGAGCTTGAAAATAAGCTTAAGCTTAATAATGGCTAGAAACCATGCATTATTTTTTTTTTTTTATAAATGTGGATAAAATGTGCTACAACAGCAAATCCTTTGTGGCCTGATGAAACCAACAACCTGTGCCTGAATAAACAGCTGGTTTATTCATGACACTGATCAAAGTCATTGAAAAACAACGAAATGCTTTTAAATAATGTTAGCAAGGCATTTTGACATGAAAGTGTTATAAATCAACGGCCGATGAGGCAGAAGTTGCTTCCTGATGCAGGGGTTTTTCTACAACAGTTGAGAATGAGGGCACAGTGTGGATTGTAGAAATGTTTAGGTGAAAAATGAAGCTTTCTGAGCCTTCCTGAGGAGAGAAATCATTATTTATTTCTTCTCGTATTCTTGCCTCATCGATCCTTCGATGGTCCTGATCTCGCTTTCTGCACCATTTTTATCAGCTTTGTGGCAGCAGAAAAACGTCATCTTCTTCTGCCCCAGACAGTCCTTGGCTTTCTTCCGCTTTGTGCCACTGGTCAAAGGTGGTCTACAATCTCTCTCTAAATCAGCTGATCCTGTATAGAGGTTTTATGAAATCTTGCAAAAACATTTAGCACATAAACAAAGATGGTGCTGATAGCAACAACAGGAGGTCAGAACTGCAGGAAATCAAAGCTGTTTAAGATCGTCTGACGGTACATTTGACGCAATTTTGGAGTAATTATAGGTCTTTAATGAACGTATATTGTTTAATGGCATTACTTTCATATGTTTACTGAGAAAAAAAAACGATTTTAAAAGGACGTGCTGTGTAATAGCATTATGTATGGCATTTCAGGCTAAGGGGCTGTTAACATGACAACACTTCTAGCCTAAAACAGTCAACTTTTGTTGCGGTTTGGCCTCTAGTTTACACAACAATCAGCATTTTGGGGGCCTGAAAATGAAAACGGGTTCCAGAGTGTAATCTGAAAACAGTGAAGTTTTTTCTCTGCAGTTTTAAAACCTTCTGCATTCACACGACATCGTTTCTGAAACGATCCCCGTAAACATGGATCCATCAGCGCGACTGAAAACGCTGTAGCCTGTATGCCAAGGCAGTAGCTGGTGGTGTAACTTTTCAAAATAAACACTACAGAATAAGATCACAGTGGTGGTTCAGCAAAATGGAGGAGTGTTAATAAATTCAACAGAGTCTGCAGCACAAAAAAAACCGGGCAGTCCGACGTTGTATTTTTTGTTGCCGATACGGTGGAGTTTCTAAAAGTTTCCACTCTGGAGCCTGTTTTTAAAAGTTTGCGGTTTCAGTCCCCGAAAACGCCGTTCTTGTGTAAACGGACCGCCATAAAACGCAATAAAAGGTTTCTGTATTTGGGTGAAACGGTTGTCATGTAAACGGCCCCTAATACGCAAAAAGGACAGACCACTATATAGTATATAATACAGAACAACAAAAACAATGTCGGACTGTCCGATTTAGTTAGTGCTGCAGACTCTGTTGAGTTTTCTTAACACTCCTCTAATGCATATTTTCTGCACCCCAACTGTGATCCTATTCTGTGGTGTTGATTATGAAAAGTTACACCGTTTTACACCTGGCATGCACACAGCATTTTAAACTGTTTTTGCGAATCCCTGTACATAAGGATCATTTCCAAAATGATGTGAACACAGAACCTTTTTAAAAAACATAAGGGCATTGTGGTAGGAGGGTGTATGTCTAAAGTAAGAGGGTGAAGCGCTCCTTTAACCCGGTTTAGAAAAATCCTTTCTGATCTCCTGAGCAGGGCGGCACGGCGGCGCAGTGTGTAGCGCTGTTGCCTCACAGCAAGAAGGTCTTTTGGGACTTTTCTGTGTGGAGTTTGCATGTTCTTTTCAAAAGTGAGAACCATTTGAACTGAGGGACTTTTTTGAGTCAATGTGAAACACAAAAATCACCGATTCAACAGCTCCTAAAAGCCACGTTTGAACAAAGCATGTTTGAGTGAGAACGTGCTCTGTAGTATTGTCTCACTGAAACAACTTGACATGTAGGTGCTGTGGGAAGCTGCAACAAAGGAAGGAGGGTGAAAGAGGCAGAGAGGATGCAACACAAAGAGAGGAGCTTGTGCTAAATGGGAAGCCCGCAGAGTCACACACAAACACACAGCATGCAGACCAGTGTAGGTTCATTAAGAGGAAAGCCTTCGTTTCAATTCACGGGCATGTGCCATTCTGTGCCAATAAACAATACATTTAAATGTGAAAACGTTTGGTGCCAGCCAAAAGTTTCACCACAGTTACGGTTTGCTGTCTGGAAAACAACATTTCAACCAACATATTAAACTAAACCTGAAACCCACAAAATCCCAGGATGATGAAATCATTGGGCAGTAGAGCTACAAGTGTCAGTAACTAGATTTCTCAGTAGCGTGGTGGTAATGGGAGAAAATGTCCAGAAACAACCCACCGTCTGTAAAAAAAATAATGGAAAAACTTACCCAGTATATTGCTCTCGATTATCATTTTTATTTCACGACTGCTATTTGGACTAGCAGGGTTAGCCCCGTGTCTCATCAGTGTAGATCAGTCACAGTGTCTATTCTGACCTATGGCAGATACTGTACTGAAATTGCATCCTCTGTGTTCAAAAGTTAACAAACATGTTGTTATTCCTGCAAACATCCAACCATCAGTTTAAGTGTGGAGTGGAGGCTTTTACTCAACAGACTCGTCCTCCGTGTGAGGCAAGCAAGCAGCACCTGATGTAAGCAGTAATGTTGTTATTGAGGACTCCTATCAGTACTCGGTATCGGCAAGTACTCAAATGTAAGTTCTCGTAAAGTGGTAAAGAAGTGTTATTGTGCATCCCTACACAAAGGTTTATGTGCAGCTGACAGAAGCCCTTCTGTCAAACAATGACCGGTCCTTGGGCTGATTCCTCAGATGTCTCTGCTGCAGCAGATTACAGACATGAGCTTGAGTTTATACTGACTGAAATATGACAGAGGCCGAGGAGGGAGAGGAGGGAGAGGAGCAGATCCTGGAGGAGCAGGATCTTTGTTCTTTTGTCTCTGTGGTTTGAGTTTAGTGATTGAATTTGGAGTTAACTTACAGTTTCTCTAGCAGTGAGACCAGAGAGAACATCTTATTGTGAAATAAACAATTGAACGTAATATTTTCTGCCTGTCTATCTGTTTGATTGACAGTTGTATTTATGATTTATGACGAAAAAAGCACTGACTTGGACTGAAAAAGCACTGACTTGGACTGAAAAGGCACAGACTTGGACTGAAAAAGCACTGACTTGGACTGAAAAGGCACAGACTTGGACTGAAAAAGCACTGACTTGGACTGAAAAGGCACAGACTTGGACTGAAAAAGCACTGACTTGGACTGAAAAAGCACTGACTTGGACTGAAAAGGAACAGGCTTGGACTGAAAAAGCACTGACTTGGACTGAAAAGGCACAGATTTGGACTGAAAAAGCACTGACTTGGACTGAAAAAGCACTGACTTGGACTGAAAAGGCACAGATTTGGACTGAAAAAGCACTGACTTGGACTGAAAAGGCACAGATTTGGACTGAAAAAGCACTGACTTGGACTGAAAAAGCACTGACTTGGACTGAAAAGGCACAGACTTGGACTGAAAAGGCACAGATTTGGACTGAAAAAGCACTGACTTGGACTGAAAAGGCACAGATTTGGACTGAAAAAGCACTGACTTGGACTGAAGTTGGCTCAGTGTTGCAAGCTACTTTTGCCATGTTAGTGTAGTTTAGCTCACCACACATCTCTGAGGGTAGCTGTTGTGTAGTGACTGATTGAGTTTTGAAGTTGTTAAGTCCAATAAAGGCTCTGGATGTGTAATGTGGCATTCATCTTTGCTGCTAACCTCTACTAGCTGTTTTTTTAAAGCTTCCGGTTGTGGTCCACACACGTGATGCATGGTCAAAACGTCACGCCCCCATGCTGTCTTACATCTCGTGTTTATACAAACGTCCGATTCCATGCTGTTACTACCTCCACTCCCCCAATTGCGCCTTGATTGCATGTATTTAGAACAACGGGGCAGAATAAAGGTGCACCAGGCCCGCATTGAACAGGCTGTACGTAAACAGGTATACTGCTGGGCCAATGGCACCTGATCACAAGCAAAGAAAACAAACAAAAATGAGAATTAATGGATAGATTTCCATCATTGATCATTGTTTAGAGAAAATTACGCATTACAACAACACTAGAATAGAAAAAGAAAAATCCATACTGTCTATATCTTAGCACACATTATGTTCCTCACAGCTGTGGCCTTCTGTGTGTTTCTGCTACCCTAATGTAAACCTTTTTTTTTCTGAGTGGAAAAAACTGAATTCAGATCAACTAAATTGTACTTCAGCTGCATTGAAAAGCATCCAGGTGATCACAGAGCAGGAGAGGAGGGAGGTTTTAATGAGCTGAGACACAGCAGGTGTGTCCATCCTGCTCCTCATCAGACGTCGTCTGTGATCCACAGTTTTGCTGATCAAAGGAGGAGGAAGATGATATTTAGCTGTATTTCAGTATGAACAAAGATCTTTACAATAATGACCTAAAGATTGTAGGCACTACTTCACAGCTTTTCCTTTATAATCGACTAGTTTGATGAGGACATTTTCTTAGTGTTCAGTTTGAGATTGATTTGAATGCTGGCTGCTGCAGTCTTATCTCTCTCTCTGTCTGTTTGGTAGATTTTTTGTCAGACTGGAGAGTGGGGTGGAGGGTAATAATTTGCAGTGTCCAGAGCTGGTGAGAATGACTGATGGGGGGATAAAGGGAAGGGGGATGGGGAGTGAGAGACAGCAGCTGAGCCTCCAAACAAAATGAAATTCTCCACAGCTTGCAGTGAAAACACAGGAGGGAGGGGCAGTAACAGTTTTTAACACTTTAAATCCCCATAGCAGTGTTCGTTACATATGATTTATAATCAACATTGATACACAGGAGTGTCCTGGATCATTTGAATATATCTTTATGATATGGACATCAGTTTTATCGCCATCGCGCCTGAGAAATACAGCCTTCACTGCCAGTTTGGTATGGCTGGTGACATTACTGTAAATAAGACACTCGTGAGCCACGCGGGGACACAAACTGGAACTGCTGCAAATGCATTTCTCAGCACAAGATAAGGTTTTCAAATGCCTTGTTTTGTCTGACCGACAGTCCAAACCAGAAGATATTTTGGTTTGCTCAAATAAAAGCATTTTAATACAAGCATTTGGAGTCAAGGATGCAGATAAACACAAACACAGGTGACACACCTCCAAATATTTGTCATTTAACATTAGAATACACAAGACTGTGACTACCAGGATGTGTGAAATAAAACTTCTCAACCTTCACTGCAGTCACATCTGAAAACACAGAGCTCTAAAATGAAGATGGCTTGCTTCCATGCCCATGTGTTATCGGAGAGAGAGAGAGAGAGATAAGATAGAGAGAGGTTCAAAGTGACACTGCTGCATCTGTTAGAGGCCTGGATGTTGTTGTTAAAACACTCACACACAGCTTACTGAAACATGCAAACCCACTCTATCATACTTGGTTGGCTTGTGCCAACTGGCCATCTGACAGACTATAAACTTTAGTTCCTGAAGAGATGATCGCTGATTCTTTATTCCCCTGATTAAAGAACTAAATTGTTGCAGCATCTGAAGGAGGAGACACCCCTACTGTGCATTTACAGGAGACGTTTCTGGTTGAGTGGCATGTCAGAGCACGGTGATGGTGATCAGTGTTAATCAGCAGAAGTGACTCCATTCCTTCATTTAAAGTGACCAGTATGTGATCCCTTTTCCATCTGACAATCCTAATAAGTGTGCGGTGCAATCATCTCTACTCTCCGTGTGCCTGCTCAACATAGCTTTTCTCTGCACACCAATGCCCCTTACATTTGATGATGCGTGTTGTGTGTTTCTGCCTTTGCAGCATATACAAAGCAAAACTAGCTTTTCATGTTTGTTATTTGAAAGATGGAGGGAGGGGGGGGGAAGGGAGACCGCCCCAACATAAACATCTCTACGACAGAGATTTGCATTAATGTAGGTACATTCACGATATTTCTGTTCTCATTTTACATTCTTTTCAGTATCTGTTATCAGAAGTGGTGGAATAACACCTTAACCAGCACTCATTACCCAACTATTATGCTGTAGATGAAATCATTACTTCGTCGCTACATTGTCTGACAAAAATATCTTGTGCTGTGTGACATTGGCGACATAGAGACAGTTACAATGAGTGATCACAGAGAAAGTTAGATGTGATGACAGAAAACAGGCAGTTGTGGTTGATGAGAAGAGACAGGCTGGAACTGGGCAGTGGCCGGGCTGCCATGATAGGGCTGTTTTATCAGTCTGGAGAAACGTTGGTCTCCAAAACTCCAGGCCGGCTGGAAAGGAGCCCTAGTTTTTGAGAAAGTCCTGATCGGAACAAAGATTAGTGGTTCTAGCCCATATAATTCTAAACATATTCTAATTTTAGGTGCACACAGAGTCAGCTGTCCACAACGGTGCCTAAACCGGCCAAGGTACCAGCACAAAAACATCCTCAGCATCCATCCTTTGGTGGAATGATTCAGCAAAAAGTCAAAACACAGCAAATGATGTCACCAGGGAAAAGTGCAGAAGACACTGTTCTTACTTCAATGCTTCAGTAAATAAATAATTCATAATTTCTTTCCTTGAACACCTTGATTCCATTGATTGTGCAACAATTAATATCCTATTAACAAGAGCGAGCTGTACGACATGATTTTATAATCACATTTTAAAGGATGCAAAATATCACCTAATTATTGTTATCGACAAATAAGCAGCAAATAATGACATTGTTTTTTTGTCAATATCGCACACCGCATGTTTTTTAAAACACACACAATCAGAAAGCACAACTTTAAAGGTGGACATGACCGTAAAGAAGTGCAAACAGTAACTGACAATGCACACACACACAAGGACATCATGACGGTCATCATGCGAGGTGCTTCAGTTCAGCTGAGCTCACACGCAGAGTGCAGTCACAGAGACTTCGTAGATCTGGTACACAAAGAGTTAGCATGCGAGGGGAAACATGTTTACACACACACACACACAAAGCGGCAGGACCCATGCACCACACGAGAGATCATTAAGCTTAGAGTGATCGCATGTGTTGGCCAAATGGCTGGTGTGTGTGTGTGTGTGTGTGTGTGTGTGTGTGTGTGTGTGTGTGTGTGTGTGTGTGTGTGTGTGTGTGTGTGTGTGTGTGTGTGTGCAAAACCCCAAATGCTCTGTTCAGTCACATGGCCACCATCTCAGACGCACAAAATGACACTTTCTGCATGTTTAAAAGTGCAAAACCTTCCTTTTCACAGAGCTGATAAATACAAGATAAAAAAAAGATGTTTGATTAGGATGATCAGCTTTCCCTATGATGAGAAAAAGAATCTTTGGCTGCAAGATTGAAATGGCCTTTTACAAAGCCTTATTATTTTTAGCCTTCTTCTCACTGTCTTAGGCTGATGCAGTACAACACAAATATTTTCTACCGTCATGGCGACACTGAGAAGTGATGCAATGAAGCAGGAGGCTCTGGACCACACCTTGATTCTGACTTTAACATAAACCTCCTGTGCTTCTTGAGTAAAAGATGTCAGAAGTTTCGTTTCTCTTTTTAAATGAAGAAAAAGGTTTTTGTATAAACATGTCATCATTCAAACCCAGGTACCAAACATACCTGGTATTCCTGGTACAGGTATTTTATCTGCACTAGGATCAGAAAATTTCACAAGATGCTCTGCGTTTGCATGTCCAGTCCCGTATACGAGTACCAGTTTAATTACATGTAAACCGACTGAACTGGGATTTGTCAGGTGTTGGTGGAGAAAGCTAGCAGCGTGCAGCTAGTTAGCAGGAGTGGAGGCAGTGGATTAGCTCAGCACAATAGGATGGTGCCTTCCTTTGTTTTGCTGAGATATACTAGAGCAGAGGTATTGCCCTTAAACTGCAAGAGGTCCAGTAAGTCGGCCCTCCCCCCCACTGCTGAGGTCCGAGTCTGGAGGCCCCAAACCCTAACCTCCAATAATAGCATGAAATAATAATTTTTTTTTTTTAAATAATACCCAAAATTAATTTAGGAAAAGGTGACAATGCAAAAGTTAATAGGCTTATCTTTTTCCAGGAATGTCTAATGGCTTCGTGGTCCAGATTTGGCCCGTGAACCACCAATTGCTTACCTCTGTACTAGAGATCATCATTATGATACACTTCAATTTCAAATTTCAAATTAAGAGTCCTCTAGTGTTTCAGTGGACAGAAACTATTCATATCTCAACAGGTTTTTAGAGTGAAACATTTGGAGGAAAACTCAGTGCCCTGCAAGGATCCCACACGTACTTGAAATGTAGCTACTGCCATCTCTTCTCAGACTGCACTCAACCAAAGTCTTATTTTATGTTTTATTTTGATGTTAAACTTCAACAGAAAGGATGAGAAAGTGAGAAACAAAAACTCAACCCATTTCTCTCCTGCTCTCTCCTCAGTGGACATTTGGTTAAATGATGTCTGAATGTCTATATAATTCAAATAACTTAACAACAATAACTAAATAATAACTAAAATAACAAAGTGCAAGAGAAGCACACTGTTCAAAGACGTCTGGCAGTGTCCAAGTTCAGTTAAGGTGGGAAACAGAGTCTCAACCAAAGGCCTGTTAACAAATGCTGACCCATTCAGATCCACATGCCAATGTGGGTTCAACCTCAGACTGAATAAGATATAAAACTTCCACTGGTGCCTCCAAGAGGCGGTGCTGGTTGTTACACCTAACAAGGGAAAAGAAGCTCCTTTCAGCAACCGACATTGTCTTTCCTTGGTTGGTAGCAAAACAATTCTGCTGCACTTGGTTTTGAGGAGGTGAACAGGAATGCAGCTCTTTGTGTCCCAGGAGACCCGCAGACAGGGAGGTTAATGATGTTGTGCCGAGCAGTTTCTGCAAAGGTTCTGCAGGATGTGTGGGTTTGTGTGTGGGTATGCAGAGGCTGTGTAGGTGGATCATGCACAGTACCTGCCCATTATATAAAGCTCCCACTCTCAACTAGAGGTCTCTGTACTGAGTGCCAGCTCCCTCCCTATCCTCCTTCCCTCTCTGTCCTCCCATCCCCCCACCTCTTAGCCTTGCAGCTACTCTGACTCGGCTTAACTCTCCGACTGTTGTTTTCTCTCCCTCCTGCGTCTGTGGTATCAAAACCATTGTGTGCATTGAGGATAAAAACAAAAGACAGAGTTTGGGACAAAAATGTGGATCGTGCAATTCCTTCCCAAAACAGGATCAGGTCATGCAACCCAGCTGGGCTGAATTCCGAATGATTTCTCTTTTAATCATTAGTATTTTAAACGTTGTACCATGACACCTGAGGCTATAGAGGTCTAGTCCCAGCTTGCCAGGGGCAGATAGTGAATCTGAAACCCATCCTCTTCTATGCTGAACGGCACAAAGCTGTGATGACAAGGCGGTTTGTCATCCAGTGCCAAAACAGTGCAGGTAAACGCTGCTGGCTGCTGGTGTGGAAAAAGAGAGTTGGCAGGAAAAACTGTGATTGAAACGCGGGATGGGAAACTGAGCGGGTGACAGCCATTTGTTAGATTATCACTGACTTCACCCGTCTGTTAAGGAAAGAAGGGAAGCTTAACACTGAAAACAAAGACATTAGCCTCCGTGTAGGAAGACCAATGAGTTGCACTTTAATCCTGTGGAGTTAGTGGAGGCGTGCAGGTCTGTAGAAACAGTAGCCTGAAACTGCAGGCTGTGCAAGTTCCTGGTAGGCTAGCAACAAAACAGATGTCATTCAGAGAAAGAGAGCTGCCTGGGTAGGGAAACCAGGTGGGCCTGTGCAATCCAGTTTCTACTCTGCCTCACACCTCTCTACAGCTACATCATGGGAAAAAACATACCGCAATTTACTTTGACTGAAATCTATATCTAATTTTTATTATTTCTAAACGTTAACATATAAAGGGGGCAGAAAGATCCTCATTTTTTGATTACACAACAACATGTTTTGTTTCGTGGCTCTCCCAATGGGGAGAGATCAAAATTACAGCCTTTGGCAAGGAACCTGTCATTTTCTTCTTATGATGCCTGTAATTTGACCTATCAGCAAAGCCGTTTGGTTGAATGAACCACTTGATCATGATTATTTAGCATGGATCTGTCAGCTCAGGTCATACAAGTAAGGTGACATTAAATACCACAATCTCTATGATTTGTCGATTATGGACGTCTTCAAGAACGATCATGATTTAAAATCGTCTGGTTGTCACCCCTACTGGAAAATCCCTCTGAGTCAGTACTGACTGATAATAATCAATACTAATATTGACTATATTAATACAACGAAATAATGAAATTCTTTCACCATGACGGTAAATTTTGGAAAATGCTTAGAAGTGTGCAAGACAAATTTCCCTTCGGGGGACAATAAAGTTGATCTTATCTCATCTTATTTTAACTGCAAAGCAACGGACATGTGCATAAAGATGGGATTTGAAAGGATTTTATTGAATTGGAATTCTTTTGAAGGTCTTATGAAATCCTTTTGTTTTTGATTAGTGGTGAATGAAGAAAATGTGCTGCTTTTATGCCTCTCAGTCTAACAAAAAAAAAGAAACAAAAAAGTATTTTTATGAGACAAGATATGTGATTTAATCTTAAACTTCATATTCAATCTTCTAAGAATGTCAAAAGCCAAAAAAAGTTGGTAATGTGATATTTGTCTTTTAGGGACCAATTACCAACAGAACCACCGTACCTACATCACAGACATTCTGCTGTGCTTAAGAGGGTAAAAGCTGTGTGGCATTCATTAACCCTGTCCTGACTCATTTTCCTTTTTGCTTTGAGGGAAAGCGGCATTTGCTCCTCACTGAGACGCTAAAACAACAGTCAAAATGATATCAGCTATACTTTATCAACTGGAGAATATCAACAAAATAAACTGATGATGCAAGATATACTTAATGTCACTTGAGGGTGTCCTCACTGCTGCACTGGTACTGGTGGTAGGCAGCGAGGAAGCCCTGCTCCTTCTCAGGTTACCCTTCTTGTTATCCAACTCCACCTTACTATGATGGATGGTAGATAAATGTTTAACTTGTTGTTCTCCCCTTCAGCCTGAGTACCTTCAAACAACTATAAGACCAGGGAGCCTCTTGGGGGCCTCATGTAAGGCCAGTAATAATCCTGTTCACCCTAATACAACCAATGAAAGCCAGATTTTATTGTAGGCCAATATCCTCACTTCTTCTTAAAATAAAAACATTTTGCTTATTGTTGCTTTAAGTATAGCCTGTTTGATGATTAAACCCCACCTCTACAAAAATGTTATTGATTTGAGTCACTTTTTAATACATCGTCAAAAATGTCAAAAGCCACTCAGAGCTGAGACCAGAGAAACTGACCAATGAGGCTAAAGAAGCTAACAATAGGGGGTTTACAGGCAAATAGCAGACTAGTGACAACAACAGAGCCACCACCACCTGAGAGAAAGAGTGATATCGATCACATAAAGGTGAGAGTGTGGAGAGCCCATTCACTGGACCTTTATAGGGGCCGAGTCCTTTCTGTGGGTTGACCTGCATGCTTTAAGTCTTTTTCTCTGCAGAAGAAATCGGTTAATTAGACTTTGAGACACTACTGGTTTTTGTTTTTTAACATTGGCTCTAAAGACATTCATTTTAATGGGCATTTTAGGTTTGTTTCCCCAAATGTGCTAGTATCTCGCAGAGGTCATTACTTTCCAAGAAATGTGTTGAATAAATACTCAAATGTACTGAAAGCAGAATTAACCACAAAGGCCACCATTCCACAAGTAACTGGATCAGCACAACATTTTGATTTAATATTATTCTTCAACCAAAGCATACAAAGCTGTTTTCCTTCAAGGGTAGAGGGAAGTTCCACTCACAGTAGGCCACTTCCTAAAGAATGAAGAGTGTTTGGAGAATTGGTATCTAAAGCTGCGGTCCCTCAGGTTACAGGTCACAGGAGAGTCTACTGCTGACTTCTATTATTAGCCATGAACCTTCGAGCTGCCCGAAGACTCGACTCAACAGGAACATCTTTACAGTTGGCTACAACCTGCCAGACCTTTTAGGGACACATTTCAAAAACTTTCGTAGCCTGATATTCAATGAAATTTTAATTTATCTTCAAACGTGAAGAAAAAAAAAAGTTCTACGAACATGTAAAGACAAAATATGTAGAATTTCCACAATAAAATGAATGAAGCTTTCTTTTATATATATATATATATATATACATATATATATATATATATATATATATATATATATATATGAGAGGACAGTGAGGAAGGTCCACAACCGTAACATTTATAAAACTTTAAACCACCTAGTACATGAATATTTCTGCCTGACTCATGTCAGCTAGCTTTTAATCAGCAATGGTGTTTGTTTAAGAATGACAACTCCCCCGATTTTTATTGAGAGACGCCATGTGGAAGAAACTAAGCTCTGTTTAATGGTGGTACATTAATTTCTGTTGGAGTGTTTCTCATTTCTCTTTAATCCTTGTAATTTCCTTATGTCTCTGACTGCAGGAAGGCACTGGACAAACACCCCAGAGTCAAGACATGTAACAAAAAATCTGAAATCACTGTCATATTGTACATTTGCTCTATGAAGAGCCACTTGAAGAGACGTTTGCCAAAGTCACACCTACTGTACCATGATATTATTAACCATAAACAGTTGGGCTATAGTCAGAGAAGTGAAATCATCTGTAAATTAGAAAATGTTTTACATGTTTCCAGAGTTACCCTGATAAAGATTACAACAACTGTGAAAGTAGGTGTTTCAAGAAACACTTTTTTCCTCCCCGTTCCTCCACCAACTTCTTTTCAAGATGGTGTTTCTGATTGGGTGATCTGTGGTTTAGGTGCTAACAGGTGTTTTCGGCAACATGACGTCTGATTCGCAGCAACAAGTGAGTGGGACATAAAAGTTGGGCTCAAGATTTATTGGATGCATGTCCTACGTTAAGACTTGACACATTGCTGCGAATCATTAGTGAATTATGAGTCACAAATTACAAAAGCGACAGTGAAATGAACCTCACACAAGTCGCCTCAGACCGGAGAGATTTATGAATGCTATGTCTGACAAAGACACTAGACTGCTAAAGGATAAAGGAATACATTCTGTGATGACGGGCTTATCAAAAGGTGCTTTTCATTCTTTTGTCCCTCTAAGTGGGGTGTGACCATATACATAATTCACAGTTAGCTAAGTATCTTGGCTCTAGAGTCACAGTTAAGAACACTTTCGGTAAAGCAAACAAAACAAAAACAAGGAAAATGTAGAACAAAATACATTTTTTGTCATTTATTGTGAAAAATATTATCATTCAACAGTGGCTCACTGTCTATAATTCGTACTGTAACAGTAAAGGTGCTCAAAACAGGTCATACTGTCATAAGGAAAACATAAATAATGTATTAGACTGTTAAAAAAAATAATTCATGAACAACTTGCGCTCGTTTATATAAGGCAGCACAACAGACTGACTTGCACATGTGAAGGCAAATAGCAGCAGAGCTCAAGCACTATGATCATAAGCTTAAATCCCATATTCTTCAGACTGAGTATGGTCCCAACAACCACACAGATAAAGGTGCCTATAGCATTAATTATTGCTTTGGTCTGAATCTGCAGTGAGAGGCAGCCTGAACGCCGTGGGAAGGAGGACTCGTCTGTTTTAGTCTCATTCCTCTTATCGACATGTGCAGGTGCATGTGCAGGTGATGCCATCATATGTTCAGTTCAAACGATATCTTAACATTTTAAAACCTAACAAAAGCCTAGGTGGCCAGTTCCAGATGGAAATACAAAAAGTGAGGCTCTAAACTGTCCATCTCAAATGTGACATGTT
Organism: Chaunax sp. Z400; assembly: GCA_037577475.1. NCBI lineage: Eukaryota > Metazoa > Chordata > Actinopteri > Lophiiformes > Chaunacidae > Chaunax > Chaunax sp. Z400. The sequence goes on from CM075184.1 coordinate 13,668,471, forward strand.
TCCAAAGCAACAGAGCAGCGTAATCGAATCGCCACAGGTGTTAAGAAATGCTCCATTTCTTTGCTGCTTTCACAGGGCAAAATACTGGACAATGACTAAGCCAAAGAAGTAGTTCAGTGCTGGAAAGACGATCATGTCATAGAACGGGGCCGTCTATATCGTAAGCCCCTTTTCCACTGCATAGCACCAGCTCGCCTCGCTCTTTTTTTTGCATTTCCACTAGGTAAAAAAGTTCCTGGTAGCTGGTACTACTTTTTTAGTACCTGCTCTGCTGCGGTTCCAAGCGAGCCGAGCGGATACTAAAAGGTCACGTGAAACGTTACAGACCGCTGTTTGGTCGATGCCCGGCACACAGGGAGTACATGCACAGCACAGATCAATGGCCGCCACACTCAAACAGCGAAGCTACTTTAGCGACCGTAACTTTTTTTGGATTGCAGCCGCAATATTGAGGACGTGCAGACGTTGCCGTCTGAAACAGCTGATGAGAGGATCACGAGAGGTGTGCGTCACGTTGAAGACTACGCCACTGCAGTTTCGCGCGGCCCCAATCTACCCTGAGGAGGTACCATCGGCAATGGAAAACAACGGGCAGAAAACCAAGCCAATAGAGCTGGGACTGTGCAGTGGAAAAGTGCCATTAGAAAGATGCATATTTGTCTGAAATTGGTGCTACGAGACCAGAGAAAACAGAAAAGGGGTTGTGGTATTTTGTTTAGCTCAAAAGATTAAAAATAAAACCTACAACAACCAGAATGCACTGCAGCGAACCAGACCAAAAAAACCCACTGCAGCTGGTGGGTGATGTACTACGAGAGAGTGGCAGGACTTGATTTAGGTTCATCCATTTTGAAACAGGAAAAAATGGAGGCCGGGTGCAAACAAACAATCTCATATTGCAATTTAACAGATTATTTAAATACGTTTCTGATAACATTTGAGCTGATAAATAAGCGACGAAGAAGATCATGGTTCATATTTGATCTCTACTTAATTTAACAGTTTGATCTGATGTTGTTCAGCCTCCATTTTTACAAATCAGAAAACAACATGGTGGCTTCCTGTTCACAAACGCTCTCTAAAGAGCTAAAGTGTTCACTAAAAGATGTTTCTGAAACTGGGGGAAAGAAACAGACAGATTCCTGTGTGATCAGCACTTCCTCATTACAGTTCAACCTGAGTTTGGTGAGACGCTCCTCTCCCGATCCGAGAGCAAGAGAGGAGCAGGTCTTTCCCTCAGTCCGACTTCTATACACTTTGTGTCTGTGGAGGCAGGAACACCACAGAGTGGAGGTGCTATCTGTAGTTCACACAACAGCCCTAGAGCCAGCAAATGAGCGGGTGCCTGCAAAATTACAAGAGGTTTCACATCATTCACTTGCACACACTACTCACATTGTAATGATGCAAAGATGGTTGAAAATGCTGGCTTGACTGGGCTACATACAGATCATGTGTCCTGCGGTGTGAGTTATCTTTATCGGGCAGCCTGACTGATAAGCTCTACTAAATGCCTAGAACAAGGAAAAAGGCCATAAACTCTCAACAACAGTTTGTTCCAGCTGGTTTAGCACTAACCATCTCTGACATCTCACGAAACTGACGAGACGTGAAACATTTCCTTCAAATTAAACACTGGTCTTTCCACATTCTGCTGTTCACTGCCGTTCATCTTAAATCCACTACCGCCAATCTGAATTTTACATTTCCTGCATTTTTCTGTCTGAGATGATGCTGGTAAATGCCCAAAAAAAAAAAACAACAACTTTATCACAAGGTATTAGATTGAAACACATCACGTCGGCACATGCGTGTAAGCTTTAAATACACCGAGAGATGAGAACAGTTATTATTCCCTCTGCTGATTTCCAAGTGGACGTCTATTTCTCTTGAAACTGATAATTAACTGCAGCGGTAATGACACTGACAATAAGAGAAATGGGCAGGTGTTGAAAGGATGCAGGGGAGCAGGGAAGATGGCCTGTATCATTAGGGATTAACCTAGCACTACAAATAGACTGTCTCCACCTATAAGCTGCCAGCGCACAGACAGTTATTTGTACTGCCAGGTTGCTGCTGCAGCAGCAGCTCCAGAGAAGAAAGGAGGCAGTTCAAAGAGGCCGAGGCGGATCGGGACTCCTGTGAAACAAAATCCAATGCAACAGGAAACATTTAGGGGCCTGGCAACATCAGAGGCTCTCACAGGCTCGGATTTATGAACCAATTAATTGTATACGCTACAATAATACACAGCCTCAGGCTACCGTGAACTGTGCTGCAGCACAAACCACTATATTAGAGCTGAAAAATTTGTCATAACACCCATTAGTCAAGTTAATCAGCAACCGGTTTGATAATCACTTCAAGCTAATTTTCAAGCAAAAATCTCAAATATTCCCATTTTCTAGCCGCTCAATCGTGAAGATTTGCTGCTTTTCTTTAGTTGGGTGATTTAATTTGGCTTTGAACTGTCTGTCAGATCAAATAAGCCACTTGAGACTGCGATGAGTGTTTTTCCACTATTTTCTGACCTTTTAGAGACCAGACATCATAGTCAGATCCCTCATTTGACACGTGTCACTAGAGCTGAACTGATTGGTTGATTAATGGAAATAGTTCCTCGTCCTTTGCTTTTCATATCATACATGTGTAAATCTCTTTGGGTTTGGGATGGTTATACAAGCAATCTGGATGCGATGACCTTTAGGGTGGTTCACAATAGCACCGTGGAAAAGATTCTCAGAAATGTTTACCTCCCCCAAATGACTCAACTTTATGAGACAATAATACAGTGAAAAACTTTTATTCAATTCCAGTAACATTTAGGGGTGTTGCTCAGTGAACAGGAGTTTGGCTGGGGTAAGTTCATTCACGAGTTACCTTACTGTCGGTGCTTAAGCTTAGGATTTAGTTAATGTAGATTTTACACATCAGGGAACTGTCTTCTGTGATAAACAACCACTTGCAACAAGTATTGTAGTTGGTCTTCATCTTGTATGCTTGGCATTGAAATCTTGGACAAGGGCAACGCCTCTTTCTGAGTAGTAATTCCCAACGGTGAGATTAGCAGAGCGAGCTTTGGCATGTAGGAAAAGGCCCTCACTAAAGCCAAGTCTGTGGCTCCTCTTCCAATTTCAATGTCAAGGTTCAAAATGTCCAATATTTTCTCTGCGATTGGTGTTGCCAGAGAGTCCAATCATGAATTTTCATGAAAAGTCATGAGTCGTTTTGGACACTCCTCCTCTACCGCGATGTCTTTCATGGCTTTTATCCTGTTTTTCTTAAGGTCATCGGGCAAAGAAGGCTCAAAAACCAGCAGAGACCCCATCTCCTCAGAAAGATACCACCCCTGAACTATGCTAATCTTAGGATGATAATGATTTTTGAGGGCTGGAGATTTCTTTGCAAGGAATTGGGTTCTAAGAATTAATTTCAGTTTCCGACAGGAACTTGATAGCTCCTCACTACCCAGTACTAAAACTTACGGCTTCAAAGAACTGTAATTTCTAGGGAATGTCTGCGAGGGTGTGGAGCTTAAGGGTGGTTGAGCAACCTCCAAATGTTAAAACATTTCAATAAAAGTTTTGGTGTAGAATTCTTTTACAAATCAGAACTCAACGAAAGGTTGGGAGCAGTAAAATTCTGAAAAAGGTCTTTTTGGGCCACTCTAATGGGCATGTTTCAATTTCACAACAATGTAGAGAAAACACTCTTTTCAGGAAGAAACCAAACAACAGATCAGTCAATAATACATATAATAATCATCTGTCACATCCCCATATGTCACAGAGCAAATAGGGATTCTGTTCAACCACAGCATAGAGCAGTGTAATGTTTGTTGAAAAAATATTTTAACACCTCTTTTCATTAGCATCCTCTGCATCCACAGCTTCTGAGCTCTCTGTTTGTGGTGATCTGATGACTCCTGTTACTCACTGTCGCTGTTTGTTTGCACCAGAGTCAGGCCAGTTCAGTGCACAACATCACAGCCAGTTTGGTGCTAGTGTCTACTCCTCTGGTGGCTGACAGAACACCGCGTGGTGCAGCCATTAAAATAACACACATCGTCATCTCAGGTGTGAAACAGCAGTAAAAACGCCATGATGTACCAGAATTGCATCTTTTCAGGCCCTAATATATTCACACAATACAGGAGACGGGAGGTGGGATCCATCATTAGGATGACTTTAACTTCACAGTCTAAGCATGTCTGTTTTTAAGAGGAGTAATGAAACATGATCCACCAACACTGTCAACTAGTCAACGTTTCAACTGCTGCATGAAAAAGTTGACGAGCTCATAGTCTCCTAATTGTCCTTGTCCTACTCTAGAAATCTAAAAATAGTCTGTGCGAAGGTTTAAATTAGGGTTTGTGACAACCTGAAATTAACAAACTTCAGACAGTTTTTTTAAAAATCTAACTGGAAAAGTTCTCATTCAGACATGATCTGTTCTTCAGTTTAGTTTTATATTGATAAAGATGAAGATAAGATGACCTGTGTTTAAAATGTGAACTTGAATGACATGCTTTTGGATATTTTCACCTAAAAGGGAAAAAAAAATGAAGTTAAACTATCTTCCAGCTACGTTAGAAAATATACCATGAATTACCATGAATCGTCCCTAATCCGTAACGTTAGCGTCTGTCATCCTACGTTTATGCCACGTCTCTACATGTGCACATTGTTTCATCAGCAGGATGAACACTGAGCTCAGTAAATGCTGAGATGTCTTAAAACATGAATATTTAACACACCATTCAATGTGCTCATGAACAGGATAGAAAGCGAGAAACCACAAGTGGTTTGAGGGCGTTGGTGCATTATTTGATTGAAGCTCTGTTAATGATCACAGACTTCTTTCTATTCAAAGTCTAACTCTCTGAAATCCTGAGGAGTTATATCGAACTCAGGTTGGAGATGTTTTCAACAACAACTAAGAATAAGAACAAGCTCATTTCAGAGATGTTGCTATTGATTCACTAAATTCATGTGAAAAAAGTCCAAACCACCCTTTCAAACAGGTTTGCCATCTTCTTCTATACAGATCTCACAGAAGAGGTTTAACAAGCACACTCATTGTGGACGGAGGGCAAGAACACATTTCACGAACTAATAATGTATAGTAAGAGAAAAAAAAAGATCAGTTTTTAATCTGACCTACATGAATCTATCTTGATTAATCAACCGACAGAAAGGCAATTGGCAACTATTCTGACAATCAATTAACTGTTTCAAGCTTAAGTGTGAGGGAAAGAGTTCCAGCGTATCTGTTGTTAGGTTTTGCTGCTTTTCTTGCTCTTATGTAAAACGGAGTATTTCTCCGGGGTTTAGACTGGCGGTCAAATAAAACAAGCAATGCAGGCATGCATCACTATTTTCTGACATGCACACTAAAGGCAGAAAATAATTTTTAATTCATTAACAGTAATAAAAAAATAATCATCAGCTGCAGCCCTACAAGTGATCAACTTGCATGAAAATGAGAAAAAGCAAATGCTGAAGTTTGGGAAGCTGTAACTGCATCTGATTGTCATAAATCAGGAAAGCCTAGAGTTGGAGGTACAAATATTTAACCCTAATTGTATATTAGGTTCATTGGCAAAATATTGCATTCATCAGCTGTTTGCAATAACCAAACCAAACAGTTTAAATAGGTCAATACAACAGATGTCAAGGTTTATTTCCACATTCAACACAAAATGCTGCTTTCAATGACTACTGCAGTCTCAAGATTATTCAACCACCTGAATAACATCCCTCATAAGAGCACACATTTGTAAATCGGATGCTGACCTTCATAGACTTACTTTAGCAGAAGAGTCCCAAAGTTCTTTCAGAAACATTTACATCAGGACTTAATGCACGAACTCCAAAACGCACACAACTGCTGACCCAAAAGCACAAGAGAAGTCGGCTTCAGTAGCTCACAACCATCAAGATAAGGCACAGAAGGTTTGGGATGCTGCTCTGTGGAGCGATGACACAAGACTGTAACTTTTCAGGCCTATGGATCAGCGGTATGTCTGGAGGAGGAAGAATGAGGCATAAGCTGAAAAGAACACCCTCCCCACAGTGAAGCATGGCGGTGGCTCTGTGATGCTCTGGAGCTGCTTCGCTTCCTCTGACACTGGGAACCTTCAGCTCGTAGAGGATAAGATGGATTCCATCAAGTATGAGGAAATCTTAGAAGAAAACGTCTCGTCATCTGTGAGGAAGCTGAAGCCTGTACGTCATTGGACATTCTTAAACGACAAAGATCCCAATCACACTTAAAAGTCCATCAAGGCTTTGTTTCAGAGGAAGTCCCGGAACATTCTAGAGTGGCCATCACAGTTACCTAACTTGAATCCCATAGAGAATCTCTGGTGGGATTTGAAGAAGGCAGTTGGCACCACATAAACCCAGGAATATTACAGAACTAGAGGCTTTTGTCCGTGACGAATGGGCTGAGATTCCTCAGGAATGCTGCCAGAAACTGGTGTCTGGCTAAACATCATGTTTGCAGCAGGTCATAGCAACAAAAGAGTCTCTATAAAGTACTAGAGATGCTTGTCATAGAGGGTTGAATCATTCTGAGACTGCAGTAATCAGTAAAAGCATCATTTTGTGTCATATTGGGGGGGGGGATACTTTAAATATCTGTTGTATTGAGCTATTCAAACTGTTCTTTTTTGTTATTGCAGACAGCTGATGAATATTATATTCATATAAGGTGGGGGCTGAATAATTATGCTCCAGACTGTGAAATATACAACAGTGGGCTACAGAGTAAGACCACATCTGGCTTTCAAAAGATGCAGAGGGTGCAGCTAAAAAGGCTGTTCATTAAAGGCTGTTGAGCATCAGATGGTAAAGGATCGTGTATGGATCCACACAACCCCGGGCAGGTTGTGCAAACACACGGAGAAAGAATCCCCAAAACAGTCCAAAACTCATCATTTCACAACTCCTAGATATGATCCATCGCTGCTTTATAAAGTTAAAGTTCCTGAGAGATTAATCAGCTGTCAGTGTACCGTTACATGAAGGGATGAGTGTTTATTATGCATGTATCAACAGGTACACTGAGTCACAGGTATTCGTGAACGAGCCAGGTAACGTTACTTCATGCAGCATGACACGGGTACGATGAGAGGTATCGATATCAACTTATAATCATAAACAAATGCAGCTTAATTCCTCCATGTGGTTTCAAACGTGAGCCAAAACGCATGATGCTGCTGTCGTATTCAAACTGCCTGACAGTCCGCAGGTTATCGGCGCGACTAATGGTCGGGAGCCAATCTTATTTCTATAATGCGCTCCAACAGAGCTCACAGAGACAGTTATCGTGCCATGAAGACAACGTGTCTCTATGTAAAATGAGACATACAGGATGGTTAGAAAGTGCATACTGCCCTGCCAGGAGCTGGTGTGCTGAAGAAAACGGTCCCTTCAGCCAAACCAGCGCGTCTCAATATCAACATAAACATGCTCGCGCGAGCTTTGGCGCTCGCGAATTCAATAAAGTTCCTGTTGTATTTGAGCAATAAACACCAAATATATCATCCTTGCAGCCCCCGTGCGCTTATATCACTCGCGTACAAGGTGACTTGTCAATCAAACCCTCAGGAACCGAGTAAATTTATAATGATTTCGGGCTGCGCCTTACCTTCAGTTCCGCACTCTCCGCCATCTTGTATTTTTTTGCGCAGGCGTGGTGAGGTGTCGTCGCATGACTGGGACGCGCAGAGCGGCGCGCGAACGCGCACACAGCGACAGGAGTGCGTTCAGCAACACAAATTGTGAGAGGAAAAAAAATAATATATTGTTACAGAGAATGGGGGCTGTGGACTTTCTTGTGGATTTGTCCACACTGTAGCTTTTAATTGTTGAAATTTTCTAATTAATTCATTAGTAGTGACGTGATTGCTATTCAAGTGGTTTTTCCATTATTATTACTCATAAATGCAGGCCATCTCTGGCAGCAACATTGTGGACCAAACAATCTAATCTCATCTCTGTCTCGAATATCAAAAAACAACCCATATCATGTTTCCTTTAAAACGGTGCCATCAGCGCCACACCTCAACATACTTGGCTCAGATTCCCATTGAAAGGCCCGCAGTGCCAAGTTGAGGTAACATCTGGTCCAGATTTCTCTGCTATGTGGGTTAAATCATTCTTCATCAAAAACAATTTAAATCTGTGTACAGCCTGTAACCTTACTAATGGTAACCTAAAATCATTACTGTCTGGAGCATAATGTAAAGGCCATACAGGCATAATGTACATAAATGATGCATTTGTCTTGGGGTTATTTAAAAAAAAAAAAAATACACTCATATGTACACTTTGAATGTATTAGATATAAACAGTTACTAAAGAATCAGTAGCAACACACTTTCCAGAAACAGTGTCTAGCTTACTCTGAAACCATTTTCTACCCCTGAATAAATTGTCTGTATAAATACTTCTGACACTAGAAGTATTGGGTTGGGTTACTTTTGGTGTCTGTTTGAACTCAATGTAATGGAACTAGTAGTTTAATTATATTTTTGCCTATTTCCATAGTTATTTTCTGCCACTTTTTGAGTAGTTAACTACAGTAACATCAAGAATTACTTGGATACTTACAGCTGTCTGACGAATGGACATTGTTTACAAAACCAAATCTAACATGACTTACATTTTCCATGAATAGTGGCCATTTTATTATTGCTATTATTACCTCTGCCAAGGAAGCAATGTTCTGACTGATGTGCCATCAGTCTGTTGGCAGGATGACTCAAAAAGTTCTGAACAAAGTTTGATTACATTTTTGAGAAAGGTGGGGTATGGCCCAAGGAATAATCCATTAGAGTTGGGTGATGATTCAGGTCATCATTTAGATCCAGAATTTTTAAAGGATTCATCACCATTGTGGGATAGGGGCAATTACAAGATTTTTGCTTATAACTTCAATGCTGGGACAAAAATTCCACAATGACATCCCCATAAGATCTACCACACATCAGATGGATACAAGTAATATTCCAGATTTGTTGATGCAGAATATTCAAATTTATTGGGCTAATGGAAAATTCACTACTGTGAGAAAACAAATAATAATGATACAGACTTGAACTTAGATCAAAATGTAGCTGAAACTGTACTAATTCAGTGACGTGTACATTTTTTATTGTATTTGTATCTTCAAAAGTTACAGAAACAGATCCTGAGGAAAACCACCATTAGTGAATTTTTTTTTTCTTGAATAATTATCTAAATAATTACGATATCAATGTGATTCCAAATTCTGGGGGTATCTGGTCATGTTCAAGGAGTCATATTATGAGGGTCAAACTATCATGGGACTGTTGCTTTTAGGTGCAGTGATATAATGGGGAAACTGTGCTGCCATAGTTAACACTCTGTAGTGCTGTCTAATTATTATTATTGTTGTTGTTTCTGTTGTTTTTGTTACTGTTGGCTTATGTAGGACTTAAGAATAAGTGGAACCTTTTTGCTACAAACTAAACCAATTTTCTTTTTTTTGCAGGCATGTGACTTTTTTGTACTATATTTTGTCATGAATTCATATCACATGTTGTCAATTTCATCATTTTATTACCAAGTAGTTTGAAATAATTTTTCTATGTAGAACTAGATTTCTTCTCAGGGTATCTTTGTTACCTTCCGACTTCTTCCAATGTGAGGTCATCGGTAGCTTTCAAAGTTGAGCTTTCAAAGAAGCATCCTCTTCACTGAGCACAACAGCAGCCTTTGTGTAAATGGTTGCTAAAACAGGGACATTCCTGGAGAGAAACTGTCTAAACTGTATATCTTTCGGCAGTGCTATGATCTCCACAAATTCTAATTACCTCCATTGTATTTAGTGGAGGCAGAAAACCCTGCAATGAGCAATATCTCAGAACTTGGACAAATAAAGCTGGAACTATCTGCATGGTTGAATCCCACTAGAGCCAAATGATGTTAACTGATACTTTAATAGACCTGTTGCACCACATTCCTTTATGTGTTCCTTTTGTGTTAGGAATGCGAACAACCTTGTTTCAATGTAATAGTTATATTGTAAGGACTTCTAAGCATAGAGCTCATCTCAAAATACTGAAAACTATTCTCCCCCACTTTTAAACCATTGGCTAAGAGCGACAGTATATTCTTTCATATGGCTGCAGTTTGATTCTACATGATTTGTTTCTGATGACATAGACCACTAATGAAGACCAGGGCTAATTATGTCATTGCTAATGTGATAGCTGTATAAAAACGAACTATTGAATCCAGATGTATATTAGTGCATGATTTATTCTGTGCGCTCTCTGTTTGTAGAGTATTAAATTCACTGAATGTATTCAAAGTGGTCTGAAACCTAAATACTGACAGATTCTGAGAGGCATATGAAAATAAATAAACATTTTCATGGTTTTCAAGAAACAATAAACACTGAATCCAAAGTATTTTTAAGAGCGATTTGTGCCTTAAACATGCATGTTTAATATTTCAAAGGAGAGATGCACCTCAAGGCAACAACTTGAACATTTGTTAAGAAATATTCTGATCTTTTGAACGTTTCTTTGACAAACTCAAATATATTGTTCTGTCACAGTATAGATTTATTGGTATCACTCATGCATACCCTCCATCTGGTCTTGTCAGGGGTGTGAACATATTAATAAATACAGTTCCTGTCATCTATGCTAACAGATAAGGCTTTGTTTTTCATGTTTGCATTATTTTCATGATTAAACTGGCAGTAAAACAGAGATAGTGCATGGACGTTCTGGTATCACCAAAATTATTATAATTAATTTATCAAAAGTTATGATTTCTTCTACAGAAATGTCTGCAGTGGTCCTAAGGAAAAAAGTTTTCTCAAAGCTGCATGTCCACAGTGAAAACCTGGGTTCAGGGATGATTCTCACCCCAGAAACGAAAGTGCTGCTGATCAAACCTTGAAAAGTAAGATCATTCATCATTCATCAGCATACAAAGAATGGGTCTGCACTCTATAAGTACTGAGTACACTTTGATGGAGCTTTTTCTTTAACTTATACACATCAAGGTCAGTTTACTTATGATGGGGAGGAGCAAACTCAGCCCGTGAAAACAATTAAAAATGTAATGGCTCTGGATGGAGCGCACTAAAATAAAAAAATATATAAAAAAATTACAAATCCTCGGTTTGACAATGGAGACCATTTTTTTTAACAGAAAGAATGAATAACAAACTGGGTTATTGAAATGTTTTGTAGGGTCAAACAAAACTAGATGGGCAGTCAGTAAAGTGCAGACCCCTGCCAAGGCCTAACACCTTTTAATTAGATTAAACCCTAATCAAACTCAAATTATTATTATTATTTATATTATTATTAACCTAACCCAAGTTTCATGAAAATCCATCAAGTAGAGACAAGACCCTATATCTAAGTTGACTACAAAATTGAACGGCTTCTTCCACTTGCCCAACGCCTCTACCAAGTTTAATGTAAATCCATCAAGTAGTTTTTATACTGACCGACAAACAAACCAGCAGACACTGGTGAAACCACAGCCTCCTTGGTGGAGGTAAAGTTGCCACGACTCTGAGCTGCATCATGGGAAGTGTAGGATCCAGAATTTCTTGGTGGTTGACTAAACGTCAGCATATCTCGACCTCTGCTCCACAATCTGAACTAATCTGCCAACTTCAGTGGAAAACTAAATCATCTAAAAGAAAGTCTCAAATTGAATTCCGACCCATATTACACCATTTTGTCAATATACCGTATTACTTTTGTTTTTTTGCTCTGTTGCTCTTCTATTCCAACAAAACAATTTTGATAAAGTATCAGCTGAAAAATAACAGATCGTAGAATAAAATCAGGGCTGTAGCTGAGACTGCGGACACTGAGCTTGTGTCCTTGGTATATAATTTCTGGAAATTTGAGCATTTAATTTCTAATTAGGAAACTAACATGGTGGGCTCCTATACATCTTTAGACTGAATCATTTTAAATCTGACTGCTTTTTGGCAAACAAAGATGAAAGACACTAAAAAATGGACCTCTGTCAATGTCTCCTCTCAGTTTTCACAGTGAGGGAGAATAACAGAGACAGGTAAATGGTTTAGTACTGCCAGTAGGTGGTGCTCTATCTTTTCAAATGAAGATGAATCCACAGTGACGGTTACTCTATTCAGAAGTTGCATTTTCAGAACAGATCACACAGACACAGCCCTAAACTGCAAGGTCAGAATGACATATTTTGTTTGCAAAATGCTGTAAAACTCACAAAACACTGAAAACAAGTGACAAACGCAAATATTTCCATCAAACAACACAACTTATAATTTTAATCAATTATTACACAGCAATCAACAAAATTCATAATACAGCTGTCAATATGACCTGGTTCAACCTTCATTTGGTCTGTTGGTGCCATTTCTTGATACTTTCCATCATTATAATGTGTGCTAAAAAAGCAAGCAAGCATATCACACTATAAATTGTATTATTTTCTCCAAAAGTGTTAACAAACCTTGCTGCACCTACACTTTTTTAAACTTTCTTAGGATGTCCTGTAAAAAAAGAGACATTTCTAAACCAGCTCTCTTCATTTATTCTTCCTTTCAGGTCTCTCTCGTAAACTGTTGCTGATAAAAGACGTACAGTAAACACCTAGAAAAGACAAATTCATTATATCACTGCATTCTTTATTCACCAAAAAAAAAACATAATAACGAATTTTACCCAAATACGGAGAAACAACAGTTTCTTTTGTAGAGCTTTATTTTCTTTCATTCACCACAGAGGTGCCGTCTTCTACCGGTGGATGAGGATTTATTGCTGAGTGAAGAGTCATGAAACACACAACGATGTTTTATCGTCTTTGAATAGATGTGTTCTTTTTGTTTTCACCAAGGTTAAGATCACAGATCTAAAATATGTGTTAAATATCTTGAAAAAGAATGGGAAAAATGTGGGAAATCAATGCAAAACTGCTGCAAGAGAAGATTTCTGCATGTGCAAAGAGTGTGATGATGAAGATCAAGTGGATCCCAGTTTCATTAAGTAGAACTATGTCTTAGTTACGGTAATTCTCACGCTACAGCCTATTTATTCCTTTGGCAATGACATCTTTGCTTTGTGTAATGGTTTTATACCTCCATAATTAAATAAATCACTATTACACAAAACACATTAGGCTTCAGGGAAGAATTCATTATCAGAAAACGTTCCTTCCCTCTGGGTTCATACAAAGAATCTATTGACAAACTAATTCTGCTGCTTGTTTCATACAGATAGAATCACAGAGGTTTTATTCTATCATTATGTATCACTGCCATCTGTTGTATTGTTGATAGCACTGATAGGACAGGTGCTCACTGACCACACATGTTTATACAGGCAAATAATGAATCAGTAGTAGAGACTGCAAATACTGTGAGACAATATGTCCAAGTGGAGGATTAAACATTCTCCTTTTATAATGTTTGATATTACAATGTATTGATTTTATGTTAGCTTGTGTAAACACACTCAGAGTGGACAATGAGGTATTTGTCTCTGAAAGCAGCAGGAAAAGAAAGACTTAAAACTGATGATGACATCCAAAACAAAATTATTATAATATTAGGATTGACTGATATGAATAAAATCCTCTATTTGAGTACTATATATGTAATTTATAATGTCTTAGCAATCTATTAGTATAATATCAATATAGATATGACATGATTGGAGATCAACTGAGAAACTCTTTAAGAATAAAAAATATGCATAAAATGAGGCAACACAGTTATCAAGAGTCGTCTGTACAAATCTGAAGTACTTGCACTCTCATATTTCAATTTTCTGCTACTTCATATGTCAACATGACTTCATTTTATAGAGAAATATTGCACTTTTACCCCAACACATTTATTTCACAGCTACTTTTCAGATTATTATTAGTATTCAATTATTATTCAACACATGATCAGTATAGAGAATAGGATCTGTCATAGAATACATTACTCAAAAATATAAAATAATTACAAACATGTCCACCTAAACCAGCTACAACATTAAATTAGATGTCCTATTTCAATGCATCAATAAAAATGATCCAACAATAAGAATTAAATATCGCTCTTTATAAAAACTACTATTACTTATTACATTTGTTGTGAAGTTTGTTGCCAATCCTTTTAGTTAAGATTTTATGCATGATTTTTATTTCTAGGCTACATACCACTACTGGCTACTCCAGCAAATTAAATGTACAACAAATAAAGGTACTTTATCACGTTCATGAGAAAGTCACATGAACCTCCAGGTTTGGCTTAAAAGCAGTTCAGCCTAATGACTTGTAACATTTCCCACAATGTAAATGACTGTATGAGTGAGATAAGTCTGACAAATTAGTCTCTGATGGTGAATAAATGCATATTAAACAATAAGCACTGCATATAAAATACATAATAATCCTGTTTGGTTTGATGTTGTGTGTGTGGGCGTGTCCTAAGAGCTTTCAGGTCATAATAAATGTCCAAGTGTTCTCTAATTTATAATCTTTGTTTTCATAGATGTATTCTTGTATCATCACATTGTGGTCATGTATAACTTGTGTTCTCGGTCTCATGTGCAAAATGTATATGGTTCGTTACAATGCATTGTAAACATGCACCATGGAGTAATATGAGAAGTCAGGCCACATTTTGAATAAGTGCTTTAAGACCTAGTGTCAAATTTTAAGTTGCAAAATAAAGTAAATTATCATGAAATCATTTATCATCCCAGTTGGCTTCATCTTTCAGGCCTTCTGTCCTTAAACTCAGATTCAGTTTTCAGTTTGACTGTGGAAAAAACCTGAAATCACCTTGGTAAGGAGACATATTTGGATGGGTGGTGGATGGACCACTGAGCAGGCCTATCAGGCACAGGCCCAGCAGCCCAAAGGATCATGGGGGCAACAAAAATCCACTAAACTACTACTACTACTACTACTAGTGGATTTTTACTGTAGTAGTAGCATTACTAGTATTACTACCACTAGAGGAATAAAAAAAGAAGTAAAATGACTACAAAGTGATGAAAAACATCTACAGAGAGCCACAAAGTGACTAAAAAGAGAAATAGAAAGACCACAAAATGTAAAGTGGACACCAAAAGATACAAAATAACTACATATAGCAGCACAAGAATCACAATCACTAAAAGACTGAGAAAAATCAAAAGTATAATTACAACAGTCATTTTTCTTCCCATTGAATCTGTTCATCTTCCTGTGACATGTGAGGGGTGGGGGGGGATCTTTTACACATCTGTGTCCAGGACTCCACTGACACATAATCCATTCATGCTTGTCACTACATATCAACTTTAATCAAGGTTTGGTTCATGCTTAGCATCTAAATAAAGATACAGTAAAGCAGACGATGATTCCCACAGTCGTTCGGGTCTGATCGGCTTTACGGACCTCGTTAGTATTCAAAGGGAACCGGCTTTGCCATGGAAGCCAATTACATTCACAGAAAATTAACATTCATTGTGTGTCAGTGACATTATACAAGTATCTCTCTCAGTATGAAGCATCTGGGGATGGAGAGCCCTGTAATCAATATCTATTAGTCCTCCCATCAGAAGAATTAGATTTCACTATTAAATCAGCCTGCTCCCCTGACTCGACGTCAAACATTATAAGTTGACTGAACTTGTCATGCACTGATGTAACCGGCTAATGAAAGAGATCATATTGAACTCAAATATAATAAGAGGAAATATGATCCAGCTCCGGAGGAGTTATTCTGTATGGTGGCCAGGAGGTGGCAGGCTTACACCAGCGGAAGACACAAAAAGTAAAGCGATGAAAGCAGAGAGTGGCTTTCACATTTTATTCATATTGACATGGAGACAAAGACAAATGTGAAACTTATGAGTAGACTGTGTAAGAAACCAGGATTTATTTCTCGAACAACTGCTCCTTGTGTCTTTTTTTTTTTTTTTTTTACAAACCAAGTTCAGTAAATGAAAGTAAAATGCAGCTTTGTGAATGGCAGATGACACATATTTCATACAGCATCTTCTTATAAAATCAGATCATCAGATGATTGGAAAAAGTTTTGGTTTTGTCTGTTGTGACCCACAGATGCTTGTAGATATAGAAAAAACCCTGAAACAGAGGAAATAATGTGATTGGATTTGTGTTAAATTAGTCTAAAATGTACATTTACAAATCACCTCAAACTCAGCGAAAGACAATCTTCCATATCGATGTCAAACCTGTTCGGCTGTTGGAGTAAGTGCTCATGATAACGTGCTCTATTTTAAACATAAAGATCCTCATATTTTTGATAAAACAATTTGGTATCGGACGGCATGGTCAAATTCAGAAATGTTGCCCATTTAAAGTGCTTAACAACATATACATTGTTATAAATAATCTAAACAATAAATTAATAAATATGTAAAAACTCAAGACATTCAAACAAGCAACAAAAGGTAAATAATGAGATACATTTTGAACTTAGACCACAGTTATACAAGCCATTGCACATCATCACGTGATATATATTTGTATATAGTGTTGCTTCTTTTTTCTGTCAGATTAGCTTCGAGCAGACAGCTTTGATTCAGAGAGATCCTCAGTTTGAGCTCTGCAGCTTCAGATCAACAATCCTTTGAATTCACAACATAAAATAAACTCCATGTTTAACAAAATCCTGATCTCTTTTACTGAAGAGTTTTTGGGGGTACGGGGTTGCTGCCAAAACCTCCTCTGAGTCTTGACGTATTCACTCAAGTGCTAAAATCAGTGGTGTGTCTGTACAGAAGATTGACAACCCTTGGGTTACAGGGACTCTCAAGGCGGACCTGTGTGTGTGTGTGTGTGTTAATTTTTTTTTTGTTTGTTCGTTTTTTTGGCTGTGCTGGGGTCAGGTGCAGGGTCGTGCTGGGCACTAGGGAGGCAGCAGCGGGGGTTTGAACGTGCAGGCTCCGGTACACTGACGAGGGGTGAGCATCTTGCAGGAGAAATGATGAAGGGCGTCATGAGCTTCTGGGGAGGAACGAGTCCATCAGTTAGAAGATGCAGACAAATGCAGACATCACTCACACAGCTCATTGTTCACTCTTCAGGTGTCATGAAGTATTGTTACGTTGTGGTCGTGTGTAAATCATGTCCACATTTTGTCAAGTCTGTCTTAACATAATACGCACATGTCCAAATGTACATAGAAGCAGTTTTTGGTCATTATAAGTGTTCCTATGTGTCCATAAAAGGGATCTGTTCTTAACATGGTTTTAATGTAAGGGATGGAGACAAAACCCACCGTCCTTGTTCTGTTTAAGAAAGGCTTCAAAAATCAAACACAGCAAGGGACAGTCTGTTCAACAACATGTCCTTTTTGTGCTTTACTAGGCCAGATTTTCATCCAAATCTAGGCTAAATTTTAACAGGATTCTCAGAAATTTGTTAAAAGAAAATCTGAATTTGTGTATTTCATTCTGAATATTAACTGTTGGTTCAAGGAGAAAAACAGCTGTCGACACTAATCCTCTAGTCAGGAGACATTAAACGGTTGCAGAAGAAGACGAACCATTGAGACGACCAAATTAAAAGAGTCAAATGGTGGAAAACTATGTGGAAAACATAATGGAAATATTTCATTTATGTTTGCTTGGTGCATCTCCTGGTCGCTCCACACAAATGTGATGTTATTGTCTGCTGATATGTTCAGTGTCATCAGTGGACGTTTAATTTACACACATCATGTTTGTCATGGTTTATTCACCAAGTCTGTATTTATATCACTTTGCATCTTCCCATTCAATTTCTCCACCTCAGCCTTGAACATTTCTGCCATATTTCTTTAAACAGTACTTCCTAGATGTTGCATGGTGCAGAGTTACGCTACGTTCACACTGCGGTTAAAAGTGACACAATTCAGATTTTTTTTTTTCTTGACTGTTCACATTCTTCTGATATGTGACCTGTATCTGACATCAGTGTGCTGATGCTGTGCATGCTGATGAACAACAGAAAATGTCGCTGGTGTAACAGTTCCTTATTAAAAGTAATATAATAGTGATGCTGGCACTCATTTCTTGCATTGTTTGCTGTGGTAACATAGTGTGGTGATGGTCCATCAGCTTTTTAGGCTGAAGGCAGCAGAAACATTTTCCCATTTATCTATTAAATTTAAAACCGCGTGTCTCCCAGTTGTTACTGTGATCCGCTATATCTGACTTTGTCCACCATTGCTGGCAAAACATTGATGTGAGCGTGCTCAGTGGGAGAAAAGCCATATTAAAAGCCACATGAAATCTGATGTCTGCTGTCACGTCAGCAGGAATTAGAACTATCGCTGATCTAGGACCACATATGAGTGGCTCAAATCAGATTAAAAACATCAGATTCTGTGTGATTTGTGCCATTTACACTGTCCTGAAAAATAAAATACATCTGAGTCACATATATGAAAAAAAGAAAATCAGATTTTGGGCCACTTTGGCCTGTAGAGTGTAGCTGAGTTGTAAATTCTAATTTTGGAGGATAGACACTTTATTTGACTGATTCAGATTCCTGAAGCCTTAGATGAACTGAATCTGACTAAATGAATGCTGGGAACAGAGACTGTGGGGTTTCCCATCACTTACATTGAAATGACTTTAGACACTAGCCAGGCTGAAGAGGGAGAACTATTAAAGCGACTAACAGCACTTTCAGTGCACATGCAGGCATTTGAGCATCAAAGACAGACTTGAAAAAACGTGCACCAATCCTTTACTGGTGTCTGACTGTAAATATCGATCACACTGATCACAGGAGATGTTAAATAAAAAAGTAGCACTTGCATATTCATGTTTGTAGGCAAAAAATTACGTGTTCATTTTTCTTTTTTAGACCACATAAAATTACCTTTTAGCTTCTGTTGTATTGCATAACGAGCCTTTCTCTCTTGGTCCAACTCGCTGCACAAAGTGTCTATCCAAAAATAAAATGAATGAAAAAATTAAAAAAATTGGTCAAAAAGGAATAAAAAAGGAAAAAAAGAAAATGTGAGTTGCTGTTAGGAGGAGTGTAATGTATGCCATTGGCCCCCATGGTATTTAGAGTGACCCCTCTGTGTACTTGAACCCTGTATTTAAACTACTGTAACGTTAAACCAATCCTTTAAGGGGTGGCTTTAGTTGCTGTCTACTGCATGTAACTGATACAGCACTACATAATGGTCTGTCTATTCAATTTTCCAGAGCATGATTTAGGAGAAAATAACCTTAGCCAACAAAACAACGCGGTTTCAGTTTCACCTTCGGATATCTGAAAATTTACTCAACTGCAGGAGAAAAAATATGGAGTTTACAGGAAAAAGGCAGGACACAAATCGCCAGTATTTCAATATGCAAGTGTCACTTTTCCTTTAGTTCAGAGGCTATTGGTTCAGATTGATCAATACGGCCCGTATTATTTAAACCTTTTTGTGGCTCAATTTTTTCCTCCATAAACTTAAAGAGCATTGATCTACATCCGCTTTACAGTCATAATCTATGGAGGCACAAAAGTACAGAGTGAGACCAACCTCGAACAATCTGCAGCTGCTGGACCATTTCCTCCCTGTAGGACAGCTCACGCTTCATTTGATCCTGAAAATTATCTGAAGAGTACCGAAGGCCACATCAGATCTGACATTGTGGAGGTATACATTTAAAGAAAGACACATTCTTGGATTCAAAGAACAAAACAGCGGCCTGTTTGTCTAACATCTAGGCTGAAACAGCAAAGAAAAACTCCTCCTCATCATCATCATCCCTCTGCGACTTTGACTCAAACATACATAGATTTTATGTCCTACCTTTTAAATGCTGAAATTCTCTCTCCAGCTTTTTTCTCAGCTCAACTTGTTCCACGAGCTGCTTCTGCAATTCCTCTGCAAAGTCAAAGTGTGTCAACACAAAGTTATTTTCATCTGGAAATACTACTATCTGCCCTGAAACACTACAGCACAGCCCATCTGACAGAAGTTCTGAATGAGAAGCAGGGATGTGGTGCATGACAAATAATCCAGCATAAAACAACCAGTATTAACACAAATATATATCTAAAAAACAAAACATATCTCTCTCTCTACTTCGAACCAGTTTGATTCCACTTAATGTGATATATTTTGAATTTCTGCACATTAAGATTAATGTCAGTTCCATAAACCGACTGCAGGTGCGTTTACATCCCTGATAACAACCATTCCGCGGCCCTCCTCTCGCTACTGCCGCAGTAATTGCCATGCATTGCCTGGAGGTTGAGGCGATAATAATGGAGTCCCAGGGTTTTTCCAAGCGTTGTAAAATAATTAGCTGCCGTGCCTCGGGGTTATAGCTCTGTTCGTTAAAATATTAATAGCCTCTAAACGATTTCCTCTACAATAATAAGTCAAAACTCCCACATCTCGTGATTAAGTGGTTAACAACTATGGAAACACTTTAGGCCTCCAAAAATGTAAATTCACACTTAGATTTTGGCACATCATCTTTAGCAGGCCGTGGGCATTTAGCTGCATTTTAAATGAGACGGAATTCAATATTTACTGTTGCAGAGTTACTTTTATTTTGATAATTAAACAACACTGGACAAACAGTCGATTTAAATTTCAGTTTATACGTTCAGAAATTCAACCTAATTAGAAAATAATTGGTTATATTTAATTCAATATAATTAGGCCCAAATAAAAATATTAATCTCAATCTAAAAATTGTGATCAGAAGCCAAAATTACAATCAAAACAGGAATAATTGCAGATGATAATTAATATATATTTTGCTACCGTTTTTCTCTCTTTTGTACCTTTGGATGATGATCTTACCTTTGGCCGTGTTCTCCAGATCTCTTTCATGAACGCTGATATTGATGCGTAAAGCTCCATCGGCTGCACAAAAACAGGAAAACAGATGATCTAACCTACAAGTAAGTCATCTATGGAACTGCGATATTGTAAACACAGATAAACCGCTAAAGATAATAGAATTAGTGTTTTTTTTTATTTAAAATTATAAATTATAATTAAAAACAACAGAAAAATTAAAAACCTTGTTTGTCCTTTTGCTCCTGGTGGGACGGTGCGTTGCGTTGGTTCTGTATTTCAGATACGTGATGAATACCTAAACATAAACAAGTCATAAATAAACAAAAAAAAATTAAAAAAACGCCGCAGAAAGGATTAATAACCAAAAAGGATTTTTTTCAAATAAATTACCGTTAGATCTGCTCGATTGTTTCGACCCAAATGACGAAGGCTCATTCAAAAGCACGTGGCCGTCCTTGTCACGAGCGTACATCTGTAAAATGAAGCACACACTCGTGTTTAATAATTATACATCATTTAGTCCAATTCTTCACATAATTGAGGCCTTTTTCTTCAAAGCTCTGCAATTTTCTGATGAGATGTTGAACTGATTCCTAAAAGCAACCAGAGCGGTTTGACATTCAAAAGCTGTAATTTAATGGTAAGATGTCTAATTGAACAGACAGACAGAAATCGCTTTAATAAATAAATACGAAACAAATCAGGATAAATGAGGGTTTTATAATTCAATTACATGGATGTAAAACTCCTGGTAAAACAACATGATCGGTGATACATTAGTAAATATTAAGATGGCTCCCTTCCGATTATTTTTGTGGAAAATTCTCTTTCATTTATTTTAGAGTCGGCTTTGCTGCCTTTCTCAAGGGCACTTTGGCAGTGCAGTTTCAGGACAGTTTGTCTAAATACATTGGGATGCTCTTTTCACCGTTATTCTCTTTAATGACAGAAAATGTGCCTATCAAATATCTAAATCTGTGTTTTTCAATCCCAGGTCAATTGATGTTGATTAAATTTTTATGTGCCTTCTCTCCTCCATAAAATCATCTTCTCCACTACTGTGACAATTCAACTTCGCCCACGGGGATCATTAAAGTTTCATTTAATCTAATCTTACTTCATGAAGAGGAGAGCCATTACGCATCCGTCTGTCCTCATCTGATGACCCAGTGTGAACGGAGTCCACCGGTGATGCTGCTGATTCTCCGGGGCTGGAGGCATCAGGCTGCTCCTGGTTCTCCTCAACACCCGAGGAGACCCGGTCCGGCACAGGGGAGTCATGATGATCCCCTCCCGGCGAGATCTGGATCGGCTCATCCTCTTCTTGTCCTCGGTTGGACTCCACATCCACGTCCGGGTCGTCGTCATCGTCCTCCACACTTTCTCTTTCTGGTGATATCGATCTATAACTGGAACTCTCGCTGATAAAATCCGGAGACAGGTAGCCAGGACGCACACCGTAGCTGTCCCGGTTGCCGTAGAGTTTGGCGATGGTCTCCGCGTCTTTGACCACGGGTCTGAAGGCCGAAATGTAGCTGATTTTCCTCTGGGAGGTCTCGTCCCCGGACTTGTCCTCGTCGTTCCTAGTGGAGGAGGACTGGGAGCTGGAACAACGCTCTCCACCGTCCTGCTGATGGTGAGGGTGGTGGTTGGTTTCTTTGGGAGTGTTTGCGCCCCGATCGCTATGGTCCGATAAGTCAAGCTCGCCCTGCCGGACTCCTGGCAGCTCTGGAGGAAGTTTGGGTGGAGACCCCGGATAGGGGGGCATAGGTAGACCACCAGCTGTGGGCCAAAACATAGAGAAAGCAGGGTAGAGGGTGTCCTTTGCGCCAGGCCAGAAAACACCAGAAACGTTGGTTTTGGTCGCATCAGGAACGCCGTCGCTCTTTTTCTGACACAGCCCATAGCCCGGGAAGCCATAGGGGTGGTGAGGGAACAAAGGCGGAGGGATTTTTTGAAGCATGCCAAAGTTCTTGCTGGGCACTGGGATGACTGGGTAGGTCCGTGTGCCGCCCGCCAGACTCAGGTTATTATTCCCCTGATCCTCGTCACAGCGTAAAGTTTTGTGAGGGATGTCAGGTGAACTTGTTTGGGTCAGGCTGGACGAGCCCTGTGATTTCATCGAAGAGGACACCCCCGACCCGCTCATGGGCAGAGTCCTTTTCCTACTCCCCCCGTTGAACATGGCCTTTACATCCTCCCACGCGTGGTTTATGTCCTCAGATTTTATGTCCGTCAGTTTCAGGTGGCGTCTCCATGAATTGAAGTTGGCCGCGTCCGGCTGCAAATACTTGGACTCTGTGGTGCGATGGGAGTGGAAAATGAATTTGTTTGGGGAGAAATACATGTTGCAAAAGCTGCATTTGATGCACTTTGCTCTGGAGCTGTTGTATCTGGCGGGGATGAAGCTGCCCCTGCAGCCCCAGGCACATTCATGGGACACGTCAAAGGCGAAATTTTCTGGCAGCTTTGGGGGTGAGTGCGCTCCCAGGAAAGACTTGCAGAGCCTTTCGGCCTCTCGTTTGGTGATCATTCCACAGCGCCTGGAGGAGATGGGCATGGCCCCGGCGCGCCGCAGAAGCTCCAGCTGCACCGGGGTGCACTGCACGCAGGTGATGCCCAAAGCGACGCGGCGGTTGTGTATCTCGTTGTAACTGTAGTTTTTCAGCAGAGTGTTAGAAATCTGCGCCAGGCAGAGTCTCTCCTTCCCGTCAATCACTAGACATACGATGGGCACCCCGTACAGGGTGGTCTCACTCACTTGATTTGGTTTGAGGGAGCTGGGGCTGGAGAAGCTCTGTGTGTCCTGCTTTGAACTGGGGGAAGAGCTGGCGTCTCGTCCCGCGTCTCGAAGCTGTCCGGGCATCGACTCCATCCCTGGAAGCCTGTCAATCAAAGAGAAAACTGGAGTGACCCGGGGGACAGTTCGGCAGTGTGCCAAAAAACATTTTCAATTCATCATCTGGAAATTAGTTGAATTATGACACCAAAAATTGTGACTTATTATTTATAAAAACAAACAAAAGAAAAGAAAAAAAAGGAAAAACGTGTATTTCTTAAATGTCAAATAGACATATTATTATTATTATTATTATTATTATTATTATTATTATTGTTATCTGACATCGATGTTTCTGAAATAATAATAACAATAATAAAAAAACAATTCCGTCTTATAATATAAAAATGATGACTAGGCCTATAACTAACTTCAGGCTTTGGCAGGATGTTATATTGAAAAGTGAAATCAATCAGTGTTCTTGTTAATTATTTCTCGTATCGGTTCATTCCTCCGTGTATTCGACCTCCTCTCTCAGGTTATCCGAGGTGGATCTGCTGCTCCTATTATCTCCAAATCGGCTCACTTCTGGGGCAACTACTTAAGAGTCACATAAGATCCTTATACTCGGATAAGGACAGAGGGAAACTGCAGCCTGAGCTGCGCCAATGCGCTTAGCAGGGAGGAAAAGAACAACTATAAGCTGCTTTTCAGGTAATTACACTGATCCAAGCGCGTCTCCGTATTGTTAATAAAAGACTAGCCCTATATATAATTAAGGCTTCTGCGCAGATTAGCCTCAGCCAGTTGCTCGAAATTAGGTTGAAGCAGGCCTTATCTCTCGTTCACCTGCGCGTACTTACTTAATGCATCTCGTCACTGTCTTTACGTCGCGACATTAGTGATTTTTAAACAACAAACGCGGATAAAACAACTTTGGAACGACTGACAACCCAACATTTTACAAATTATAAGAAAACACAATTTATTCTACACAAAAGCAACAAATGGAGTTATCACTATTTCAACAGAAATGATGAATAAAAAAAAACATACCTTTCTCCTCTAAAAGACGACACACTCCAACTGGGTTTGTGTAAGATGGTAATTAATATGAATAATTAGATGGAGATGCAGGCCCGGTGAGTCCAGAGAGGAGCGATGCCACGGATAAGACGGTCTGACGGTAGAAACTCTGAGCTGGACTCTTTATTTCACTTTATTTCAGAGCAGGCAGCAGCAGACAGGACCTCCATCCCGTTGGATCCCTGGGAGGTGAATGGTGTGACAGGAAGCACATGGCACCCCTCTCTCTCCCTCTCTCTCTCTCTCTCACTCTCTCTCCTGTCATGCTGATGTGTTACAGCTCCCTCCCTCCATCTCTCTCTCTCTCTCTCTCTCTCTCTCTCTCTCTCTCTCTCCAAGACGCACCGAGCGACTACACACCAGTTTTGATAATTCACATTTTTGCAGCCGTGACGCACAAACACGATCACAAACATTAAAAAGAAAATATCACGCACAATTAGGCTCCCGCTGACCCCAAATGGAGAAGCATTTTGACCCTGGCACCATGAATATATTTGTTATTAGCCTATAACAAAAAAAACAACAACAATCTGAAGTCTTATGATGATATATGTGACGAGACACGACAGTATAATGATATTATAGGTATTAAGGACCGTCTAAGGGTCCCCAGCTTCATATTAGGTATTAGGAACCGCTACTAGCCTTACTGATCATACAGTGTTCCACTGTAATCATTCACATACTGTACTATTTTACCAGACGAACAGAGTACGACTGGTACTTTGGAGGGCAAGGATGACAAAAGGCCCGGACTCATTTATCAAGTTACACGACCATCTGTTAGGCTCCACGGCGGCCACGCAAATCAATCTGAGGGCTGTGCGATAAAATAGAAGCAAGACAGTTTAAAAAAAAAAAGTAAAGGTTTGGATTAGATTTGTTCGTGCGTCAAATCATTTGGAGAATCTTCGCGATCAAAATGTGGTGAATCTGGAATGAGCAGATGATGATGGTGATGACGATAATGCCCTTAAGGCCAGACTGTCTCACTCCTCCTCTCTCTCTCTCCTTCTCTCCCCCCCTCTCTCTCTCACACACACAGGAAGAACTTAACGTTTATTTTACATTCATAAAATGTTCTACTAGGTATCTTTGGCTGCAGTTCTTTAAAAACACAAATGGAAGGGGCTCTACGGGGTCCCGTTCACGTGTTCATGCTCATTCCATATATTAATATCTGACTTCATTAACTCTCAAATGTAAATCATCTTTAATTGTACAGTAGCCTGTTAGGGTCATGTGTTTTAGTGATGCATATTTACGCACGTGTATTTTCCTTCATGAGCAGTTTAGTGGTGATGATTAAAAAAGAGGAAGGAGAGGATCTGGATCCATCTTTATTGTACAGCAGTTTATTTATTCATTCATTCATTTTCTGTAACCATTTATCCTGTGCAGGGTCGCAGAGGGGGGGGGGGGGGCTGGAGCCTATCCCAGCTGACTTTGGGCAAGAGGCGGGTACACCAGTTTATTTGAGTCAAATGTTATACTGCTGAAAATAATTTCCAACAAATGCTTCATTTTTCTTTATAGTTTGGTTGACATTTGCTAAAACTGCGTTGCTAACTTGTTAGAATATTGAATATTTGTAGTTATAAAGATTTACACTTAACAACCAATAAGCTTGGAGCTGACAGCCACAACAAGGGAGGGACAATAGTGAGAGAAAAGCACTGTTTGTTTTTGGAATTCAGTGACCAAAAAATAATGCAATATCCGCATTTTAATAAATAATGTCTGGGTCATTGGGATTGTATTCCATGTATAGATGGTGGTTTGGGGGGGCCTGAAAACTAATTTCATAGTGGACCCCAGTTCAATCAGGCCCTGTCTTCAAACTGTTTTACATATATAAAAACAAAGTTCTAGGCCCACACAAACAAACATAAATATGTTAGGACTTAATCGGGTGCGTTTAGGGATATTTTGTCATAAATAAAATATCTCTACAGCAGATAAACTAAGATCTGCGCTGCATACACATGGGCTGATGTGAAAGTGTGCGACTGTTGTGTGTGTGAGGAGTGTGAGGAGTGTGAGATGAGTGTATGAGGCATCGGCAGCATGTGTGCAGCATGTGTGCAGCCTGAGCTCACCAGTTTTACCTCCCTGCAATATTGATACTGAACCCGATCCTAAGCGCATCCTCTCCTCTTTCAGCATCAAGAGGCTTCCCCTGCAGCCCCCGCCAATAATTACAATTTTATACTGTAATTATTCCTCTCTTTTTAATTATTTAGACCGCCGACTTGAAAGCAGCCATTGTCGCTGCTTATTCCGGGGGAAACGTGAGCTGACGTGGCGGGATCAGCAGCGAGGAGTTTTTAATTAGACATTTCAGTGGTAATTTTAGGCGAACTCTTCATTATTGCTGTTGGATACAAATTAGCCGGGCCTCATTGATATGCGCTCGATTGTTTAAACAAACCTTTAACCTGAAACATTAATGCGCTTCAGGTTGAAGTCACAGGAGCACCAGGTGAACCCATACCTGATGGATTATTTAACACTGCAGGGGAAGCTCAGGTGTTCTGGGTTTGAAAATAAAGGTTAATAAGCGTTTGATTTACTGGCTGCTGCAATAAATCACCATAAATGTCCAGTTTTTCTCTTTCAAAACACCTCAGTGAAATTTATTGAAAAATATGACAAGAGTTAATTCAGTTTAGAAAACATCACAGGTGCAAAGTTGTCATGTATCTGTTCACCCTAATGATGAGTATTTCTATTTTAAGATATGTTTACTTCACTGTTATTTCATCAAATATTTATTTACCTGTCACATGTTGTTCTGGTTCATCCCATGATCTTATGCAAGTCTTTAAAGGTGTTATATTAAAAATACACTGTAAAACTTTTCCACAAGCAGTAATTAACTAGCAGCAGCTTCAGCTGCAAAGTGCTGCATGTTTTAGTTTCTTGGTTACAGTTTTGCCAGTAAATTACTGTATGTTTACAGCATGCATCCTGTGTTTAATGATATTTGAAGAATGTTACTGTAATAGTCCCACTAAATTGGCAAATGAGGTGTATTTATGTAGCACCTTAGTGTAACCGACCACCCAAAGCACTTTACAACAAGCCTTTGAGCCATAACCATACCTTGCATGACACCTCTTCAGGTGAGATCTCCAATCACACAATCACGAAAACACACAAATTGAACAGACATTGAGAGCAATTTAGGGCTCAGTGTCTTGTCCACGGACACTTTTACATCCATTAAATGGACAACCCCTTGAAGTAGCCACCCCTATAAACTACTAAACTTCTACTACTACAAAAAATAATTATATACTACTGGTAAGAAACAACAACACTAATACGCTTCGACGAGGATGATGATCATTTCCTAGCATTTTGAGGAGAACATAAAAGGTGAGGTATGTTACTTTATAGGTTTCCTTATCAGTGCAGCTTTGGACATCTGTGTCAAAAGGTGAAGCATGTTGTGATGTGTGTTAATTTTCAAAATGTTTCCCCAGTATTCCTTTCACTTTCCCATGATGCTCTGCTGGTGAAGGTTATGGTAATGTTATTCTCTTAAAGTGCTGTAGTAATGTTTTATTTCTCCCAGACTGCATTGCAGTTTGTAATACAGCAGAATACTGTTCAGATTTCACTGTAAATGTAAGTTTTAAAGTGTACTCACCTGCTTTAGCTATTCCACAAACAATACAGTGTATTATAACTCTGCATAGAAGTCAGCAAACATAACAGTGAATTCATTTGGTGCCTTCAGGGATGATTCTTAGCTGCTTTTCCCTTGTATGTTAATTTATCTGTTGATCAGCAAATTGACATCAAGTTCAAACCTCTTATTTCATTGACTGTCACATAAATGTGTAATTGTCCAAAGTAAACAAGCACTGTATGTAAATATTAGAAAATGTGGCTTTTGTCCACTGCAACAAAAGGTGTCTAAACGTGTATAAAACAAAAAGGACAAAAAGCGAACTGTAAAAACAGGAATGTGTGTTTAAATGTCCCTGATCTCTGCCCGTTATTGATTTGAGTCAGACGCCTGTCTGATTGCAGCTGAGGTCATTATATGATTTTCTGCAGGACGTCTTTCATCGTATTGTTAAAGGGTTATTTCACCAACACGTGCATTTTGTCATTTAAAAAGATAAATCAAGTCCACCACAATCAGGACAGGTTTAATAACAGCAGCAACTGAGGCCAAATGTTTTATAATTAACAGTGGTATCAGGACCATATAAAAGCATGACCCCTATAAATTCCATTTTAGAGACCAATCAATCCTCCTCTTGGACTAAAGGGCCTATTGATCCCCTCACTGCTCGGCTCACCTAAATGCTTTCCCCGTATCCTTTTTGTTTCCAGTGAAAAGAGTATTTCGATTGCACTTTTTATTGGAGGAAAGATTCTGCCGAGAGGAAAGCGATGGCTCGAAAATTAAACGGTGACATTTTAATTACAGGACATTGATAAAGGGATCTGGGTAATGGCTGTGTACAGGGCGACCACGCATTGTCCCGCCTGATGTGCTAATCAAGTGGGACTGCTCTGGGAAAAGGTCATCGGCCGATACAAAGCAGAGACGCAGCTCGGTGGGAATTTGGGAATATGAGGGTCCCGAGCTGCCAGAAATGAAGACGCATCTCCAAACAAAGCGCGGTCAATATCCCGGAGAGAGAACCGCCAGATGAGATCACGGAGCATCCCAATTTTCATTCCAGTCATATTATCACTATAGGTCACATGAAGTCCTGCCATAGATCATCTGATGCCTCAATTTACACGCCACAGGAAGCAGTTGTGACAGGCAGAGCTGTCACAATACTGCGGGACTGACTGGTCGTCTGTGCAGCAACCTATCTGATCATCAGGTGTGATAACAGCCAAGTCATCATGTCAGCTTTGTAATGGAAGGCACCTTAACCATATGAGCTGAATTAGAATTGTATTAAATGCCATAGCAAAGATGTATGCCCAATCCAAACCTCCACCTGCAGACGTTTAATCAAATTAGATTGAATTAATATATGAGGAATGATGATTTTGTTCTCTATATGAACAGTGAATCCTTAAACGTTCTGATCCAAAGTCTTTTAAATTAGAACAAAGAGAAAATACAAACAGATTACATTTTTGTTCAAATCACAACTGATTCTAAGACTTTTCAGTTCAATGAAAAATACTAAAAAAATGCTTGGAAAAATAAATATTCTTGAATTGAACTTTATACTAACTTAGAAGTACTTTGCTTCTTACCTTGTAAGTTTTAAATCAACTTAATAGTAGTTGGGATTTGAACACAGTGTGACAGCAGAGACATCATTAGAGGATAAAAATACTGTTTCTGATCTCTCCCACAGATACTATTCAAAATAATTTGAATAATAATAATAATAATTTGTGAATCAACTTAGCAGCAGCTATTTAACACAATATCACAGCTACAGTATGAACAGCTACATGCATCTGCACTGGAGCCGCTTAATAGAGGTCCAGAAAAGCCAAATGTTTCCTTTCAATGATGTCTTGAAGATTTCTTTTCCTAACAACTTCACACTTGACACGACACTTCCTGAGGTCCTCACCAGTAATATCCAAAGTTAGCAGAGTGAAAGTGAGGCGAATCAACAAATCAGTCCTGCTTATTTTTAAAATGAGAAAGAGGGCAGAGACTTTAGCAGTGTTAGTTAAAGAATGATACAAAAATATTCACATTTGAACAGACAGTGCAGTCCAAACTTTTAAAAAGCATTTCCATGGCAGCATGAAGCG
This sequence comes from Chaunax sp. Z400, assembly GCA_037577475.1. Lineage (NCBI taxonomy): Eukaryota > Metazoa > Chordata > Actinopteri > Lophiiformes > Chaunacidae > Chaunax > Chaunax sp. Z400. Next base: position 13,698,901 of record CM075184.1, read on the forward strand.
ACTCTTTTATAGAAGGTGTTAAACTTCTTCTTTTTTTTTTTACTACAGTAAATATGACAAAAGCAAAATGATTTCTTACCTGGTTGGAGTCTTAGTCAAGGCTTTGAGCAGAGGCTGTCGAGTGCATTTTGGCATTGACCCTGCAGTTTTCAAACTCTAATCCACTTTCTCAAACTTGAAACCTTTTTTGGGACATTGATGGCACAAGGTTCATACACTACAGAGGGATTTCTTTGTCCTAATGGAGATTTTTGTCATAAAAAGAGGAAATACAAGGACAATTAGTATTCTCGCTCATCGCTGTATCTGTTTTATCACCGCTTTGGTGTCCCTCAGAAGAAAAATTGCAGCATAAAAAGGGTCAAATCGCTGTGTCTGTCAGGGCAGGAGGATCAGTGAAGGGAGCCATTATCACAAAATCATTCTGCTTAACCTGGCTTTCATTTAAAGATCAAATAAAGCAAGGAATTAATTTCTGCATGTTCACAGACATACTGTACCGTATACACAAGCTTTGAAATCACACTATTTGTCTTCTTTCTGAGATTTCTTTTAAAAACTCAGCAACACAATACAACACAGCATTGATTGACTTTATGCTGTTATGGTATGTGTCAGGGTCCTGAGATGCCTTCATGGCTCTGACGTGTCACACACAGCAGCATAATTATCAAATCAGGATGCCTGTCAATACATGTATGGCAGCATTCAAACAGATATTTGTATAAATAACATTGCACAAGGTCTCCAAGTGAAGAACAAAATACGACTGAAAGTAAGTAGCACAATAAGACTGTGAAGGCCACACGTCTGCATGAAAGACCAGAGAGGACATGAGTAAATATGAGACTTGGTTAATAAGAAATGATTGAATTTCATGGTAACAGCAAGAAAATTATTCTGTGAGTTCGCCGTCTTTATCCGGTAATTTTCCAAACAAATGCAACCTAACATATTCGGTCATAAACCAAGGTCAGCAGATCAAGAAGTGTTTACTGTACACACATTCATCCTAAAGATGAATGTGTGTACAGAATTAAATAGCAAAACATCCAGTGGTTGAAAAGATACCATTTCTTTTAAAATGGTCAGCCTCATAAATTCAGGTGGTCACTAAAACTAGTAGGATCCATCCTCTGTGGACCATGAACGCCTAAACAGGTCCATTGCAATCCATACTCCGTACAGTATATATACACAACTGACAGTTTTGTCTGGACTGAAGTGACTGACAGACTGATATTGCCATCCCTACAGCGGTGCATCTTCTGTGGCTAAAATCAAGCAGAATTCAGGTCATTTGAATTCTAATGTGAAAACATCTGTCCTCCAAAACAGCAGGAATGTGCACATTGATATGTTTTTGCGCAAGTCATCTTGGTCTTGGGGTCTTCAAGGAAGGGTGTCCTGTCGCAATCAGTCTTAATCCTTAACTGTTTAAGACAGTCATTTAGGACTCCTTCACGAGTGCCCTCTAGGTGAATTGCAGGCGATTTAGGTGCAATGGAATGAACGGTGAACAGGTTGTATGTAGAAGGGCTGTGGAGGAACTATCGCACCACTCTTGTCGCAGTGTGTATGTAGTCTGAACTACCTTTGACAGGTTAAGTCACAAATTAACACCGCAAGAATAAGGCTGGTGTTAATTAAAGGTTGACTAAGATTAATTATGAAATGCAAATCATAAGTGAACTTAGGACAGCAAGGTGTTTTCAGGTTTGGGTCATTCTATGCCAAACAGTTGGACATGCAAATGTCAAACTATTAATGAAGACAGTTTTTCTTCTATATATTCAAAGCCATGTGAGGTATTGAAGCCATGTCCAAGAGGTGTCTGAAGTCTTGTTACTGTCATTTTAATGAGAACACCAGCAGGGTGGCTGTGTGTACTTCACACTTCGTAGCCAGTTTATTGGGTACACTTCAAAAAGTCCCATAAAAGTCCTGTAGTAAATCTACATTCATGAAGGTTCTTTCTGTTGTGATGTTCCAGAGAGGTGCCGATTCAACTCTGAGGCCTTTTTAAAAGGGTCTAGTTTGTGTTGCTGTTGGACTGTATTGCATTACACTGATGGGCGTTTGTAATCTACTCCATTTGTGTCAATGTGGGTAGACTGAATATGTGAATCAGATGTTAGTTTGTGTATGAATTTTCTAGATGTTCAAATTGCAACAACTGCTTTGGTGAAGAGAAGAAAGTACCGAACTCACAAAAGCACAAAAGACAATGAATAGTGCATTTACCCAAGTTATGTTTGAATACATTTTATTTTTATTTGTGCATTATGGGTGGAATATGTGCCCCAAAAAAAGATAATAGAAAAGGCCATAATCAGCCAGTGGTATAACAGCATCGACATATTTCTGCTGAGTCCCATCACTGACTTTATGCTTTGTGGTTTTGGCAAAATCAGGAAAAATAACAGGGAGAGTCACAAGAGGTGAGCTCTGTTATAAGCAGGCTAAAAATAATTATAATAAATATTTCCACTGATAATGGAGATAGTTAAAAATCACAGTTAATGAGTACACAATGGCAAACCATAAAAGATGTGTCTCAGCTTTTATAGATGGAAGGTTTGTTCAGAAACAAACTATAGTTTTTGGTTTCATTTGAGCTGAAAGAATACATTCACATTAGCAGAGTGGTCATCAGTAGCCTGTGGCCAAAAAACACTCCTCTTATTTCACAAGTAACTCCTACTTTTTAGACTGCTATGTATTTATAGCTTATATTACATGTAAGGCCAGCTGAATGGAAGGCGGATATCTAACGGATATATTAGCAGTTCTGTAGAAATGGACTTACCCAAAGTGACAATTATATCTGTGGTACAACGTAGAGAACATATCCTATTCATGGTGCAGCTGTTGGAAAATCTATGTTGCTATATTTCAATGTTGAGTTTCATCAATAATCAGGGTATTTTTTTTGGAATGATTGGCAATGAGGCAAAAGAAATCATGGTAAGCAATGTTTATTAATATTGAACGGCTGAATATGGAAAAGGATTCCATGATATATTTAATGTGCGGATAGTCTGGGTCGACTTTACGGAGAAATCCTGTCTCGATTAGTTCTGAACACAACCAGTAGAGGGCGCTGTGAGTAGTTTCTCTCCATTGTCGTAACCTGCTGAACAACTTCGACCAATCACACTTCAGTAATGAGCATTTACCATAGATATTCTAATAGTAGCAGAGGTGTGTCACTCTTAGAACATCCGGGTATACAGGGGCGCTCGCAAAGGAGTCCAAAATGAATGGGGCTCTATGGAGCAGAAGTTTTAAAATTAAACGTTCATAGGGGGGAAAAAAATTCTGCCAAATTTCATTGTGTTTCAATTTACTGGGTTGATACAATAAATTGCAGTCCATTAGATGATATTTTGCTGGTTCAATTGTTGTGAAATATCGTTATTTAAGAAGTAGCACCGATAGAACTCTCTGGTAGAACCACAAACCACTTCACAGCACTATACTTTACGGCATTAACAGACTGTGGAATATCTCTGCTATTACATTAACCAGACCTACATTTGGATGTCAACAACGAAGGTCCTCCTTTAGATATTCATTCGATTTAATTTCAAAAACTTCAGTAGGCTCCAGTAGACTTCGAGGAAGAGTGTCGGGTCCTAAATTCTGAACAGACCAATCAGCATTAATATGTTTATATGTTTTCATCTCACTTCTGATATATAATAGATGCTATATTTGCACAAACTAAAATAAAAATTAGGCCATTTTTGTCTAGAAGAAGGTGAAAATAATTATTTTAGCCATTTAGCTCCATTCTCTCCCATTCATTTAGGACTCCTTCATGAGCGCCCTCTAGGTGAATTGCAGTGGATTTCGGTACAGTGGAATCAACAGAGTCAACAGGCTGTCTGTGGAAGGGCTGTGCAGCCAATGAGAAATTTTGACGATGGAAACAGTACTCTGGCAAAAATAGTTCACTTGCTAGCTTGCTCCAAGACTTCATTCCAATTCATGACAAGAGTAAATAAGTTAGCCTCGAGTTAATTCGTTCTTGTCAAATTAGCTAGCACGCCAACTTTTTTTCACACATTACATTATGGGCTGACATTGTTCATCAACACCACAAAAAAACTATATTTGCACTTTAGTATATTCAATTTGCATTACTGCATGCATGGCATGCTTCATATGGCACACTTAGAATTAGCATGTAACATGGACTTAAGGTTGGTTGGAAAGTAAACGCCATATTCAACAATAATTTGGGAAATAAAATGCTCAACAATCAAAATTATGAAAAGTGTGTAGACTTGGTCTAACAAAATCCAAGACATCTTGGGATAGTTCCAAATGATGATTATTGGGGCCCACCTTCAACTGTTCTACAAACAACGGACATGTTTTGGATGATATACATCAAATTAAAGTCTAGCATCCACGTGTCTTCTCATCGTTACGGAGGACATTGAACAGTGTTCTGAGGATACGACTCACCCATGTATAAGAACGTGATGCTGTTGTGTGGACAGTGCAGCCATTCCATTTGTTTCCAGCGATGCTCACACTGAACACATCATGTGATGTGTTTACTGTCCCTTTGAGGAAGTAATGGAATTTAATTGCACTTGACATTTCAACAGTTGCACATAAAGACCTTGTCAAAGCAATGTGTTTTAGTCACTTAAGACCCTATATTTACCTCAGTCAGGAGAAATCCATATAATTTACCAAAAGGGTTGTTAATGGTCTCTAGTGTTTAGTGCACTGCATTGATGTTTTTACTCCTTCAAATAGGCAATACATTCGAATTGTATAATTTCTGTATCGTATACGACGTGTTTTTCTAAAGGAAGGATTTCCTAATGAGGGAGTGGATGAAACAATAACTTAAAAATAATTGCTTGCTCATAAGAGGAAGAAGAGGTATGGTTTCTGTTATGTTTCGGAGAGAATCAAAAAGCTGCTGAATGAAAGTGGAGAACTGCTTCAGCACAATTTCCTCTCCAATGATTCATTCAGTCGCATTCAACTTCAGGCAAGTCTGTGAAAATGGAAATAAAACATGCAACCGTGTAAAAGAAACTGGCAAAAAAAAAAGAAAAAGAAAAAAAGAGTCCCTCTCGATGATTGTGAACAGTAACTTGTTTGGTCAGTAAGCTTGAGAACAAATAAAAGATACATGACAATATCTCATTCCGTTCTGTGTCACAGCACATCCAACTCATTCATAGTGCAGGCCTGTCATTCATTATAACACCTTTAGAGATGGACATTAGGTTTTAACTGGACACAAATGCTCAAGTCCAGGCTTTAACACAGGTACATTTTTGGGGGGACGTTTTCATATTACTGTGACAACTTTAAGTTTACTGAGGTAATAAATTACACCACTGGAAAAACAACACACACATGGGCACCCCCCACATTCACTAGAGGACTGTCAACAGTAAAGCACACGACGGTTATATGAGATACCATCCGAGAAATAGACCACAACTCTGCCGACGTTTGCCAGTCTTATACTTTGAAGTTGTAGTCACTGACCCCTTCATTCTGGTTTATCTCTGTTCATCAGACTGTGACGCTCACTGCACCCTGTGGGGACAAAGCTCCGGATGGACAGCAATGCTAGTAAGAAAGCACAGATCTGGGAGCGTTTTTTTAGATGCAGATATTCAAAGGATGTGAGCTCCTCAATGTCACAGCGCATGATACAAAAATACTCTATGGGAGTTTTCCCCTCATTAAGTATTCAATAATAGTGATTTCTGTCCGTGTATATGGAGTCACTTATAGAGTGCATATGGATGTACTTGACCCTGAAGCCTGTGATAAGTGTTCAAGGTTCGGGATCAAACGTCCTGGTCCTTCAGGGCCCGACAGCAGGAGGACGTCAGACGTGTCCCTGAGCGTGCTGAACTCTTCTCTCCTCCAGACAGCGACAAACCCACATGGACACCACCTCTGCGTTACCGTCATTATACTGTATGATGAAGGAATGATCCTAAAAATAAAAAGAGAGACAGAGGTGTTAAATCATTATTTACAAAAGACGTTTGGGTTCATTTGGTATAAATATAAATGTATCTTCAGAATAGAATTGGTGTATTTATAGTTTATACTTGATACTATATTTGATTTAATAATAAAAAGCTGAATTAAAATAGTTATTTTTTAAGTTTTGCATTACTTACATGACCATGATAGAAATGATACTTTAAAGACCATAATCACCTTCATTAAAAAGTCTTTGGATTCAATCCTAAATTGTGCAGAAAAAAACATTTAAAAAAACTTTTCAGTTTCTATTTGCAATTAAAGTTCATATTTAACTAATATTTTTTGCAATTAGAAAATTAGAATGAATATCTACTACCAATAATCTTATTCAAATACATATGACCTTCAAAGTAATTGGCATCCATGGAAAAATACGGACTGAGGTGGCTGTAACAAAAACGAGTAATAAGCTCTCATAAAAACTGCAACAACGACAACAAAAATATATTTCAACAGCTATTAAAAATACTTATTACTATTCTGCAATATTATTTTTTATTATCAAACAGATTGGAGCCACAAACATTATTACACCTTGCTGTGAATCTTATAGCTTAGTTTTACTTTTATAATTAATCTAAATCATGGATCATGAAACAATAATAAAATAGGAATAAACTGAACAGGAACATCATCAAACCCTCCTAAATATTTATGTCCAACAGATTTGGTTTTAAAAGTCAAACGTTTAATAATGGCTTGTCAGGTCATTTTAAAGAAATAACTTTAATGATCTACATAAATCATCACAGGCTGGAAAATGAGATTTGTAATAAACAGTGGCAACATGAACCATCTTTGTCAACAATTTCAAAGTGACCTAAAAATGGTTTTGAATATGAAATGATTGTTTTTCAACAAAGAGTACAATTTTAATCTTGACAGATTTCAATCAACAGCGCCAAAGAACAATGACAACGTCTCTACTGGTTGATAGCTCTGTAAGTTTGTAAAGGGCTCACTTGTTACTGCTGCAGGACTGAAACAGAGACGTCACATGTTATATCTGCATGATAACAGGCCCAATCACCAGCCTCATCAGGGAGGCTCTCAGACCAGAGACAGAGGTCACAGAGGGGTCAGAGGTGAGAGGGGAGGAGGTTGTAATGAGGCACTTCTACTGAGACTGACCCATGAATTCTATTTGTGGTTTGTAGCTGTCCAATTAGATAAACAAGGCCACGCCTGGTCACTTTAAATGGACTTGTCAACATTAATTTCAACAATATCTGTCCTTAACAACAAGAGACTGTCACTACTAATAGGAGTTCACTTCTGCCATGGGCTGAGCAGACACTGTGCATCCTCTTTATTTTCTCTTAATTTAAAAAAAAATATTGTTCTAAGTCACGCCATCTTTTATAGGGCTATGGTATATCTTTAGTACCTTCTCCATTGCAGTTCCTAGCGCTAAAAGGTCACTTGAACCATTACAGACCACTGATTGGTCAATGCCTGGTATGCACGGAATATCCTGGACGGCACAAATCAATGGCCAACGCAAGCTAGTTTAGCGACCGCAAATTTTGAGGAGGTGTAGACAGACGTTCCTGTCTTAAACAGCTGAGAGGTGGACGAGAGGCGTGTGTCACATTGAAGACAACGCCAGGGCGCCCATCTATAATCATATAATATCTCGTTGTGGAAAATGACCTGCAGAAAAGAACCCAATACCAAGGCGAGTTGAGTCGAGTAGAGCCGGTACTACGCAGTTGGAAATGTGGCTTATGAGAGAGCAGATGCATCTACAGGCGATATCTCCAAAATTCAAACAAAAACAATTTAGATGGAAAAATAGCATTTGCAGGTCAGATGAAAAATACGTATTTTTGATTCTGTCATGAACTGCCCTGTGTTCATCTGTACTGACTGTGATTTAAGACTTTAGCCCCATTTCCACTGCATAGTCCAGCTCTACTCTACTCGACTCTACTTGCCTTTTTAGGTTTTCCATTAGGGAAAAAGTACCTGGTACCTACATGTACAATATATAAAAGCAGAATCACATGAAGGGTGAATACAGGGAATACATTTGTAAGTTACTGTTGTATCGTGTTTATCTAATAAAATCTACCTCGGTCAATTTGTTTGATTTTGATTCTTTTTTTTACTTACTACTGTTATTTTAGACAGTGAACATTCACTCCACACGTTTAGTCAGGTGTAGTTTCATATTTTAAAGATAAATTCTAACACATGCCTGTGTGTGAAATCCTGCACAAACTATAGACACTGTGAAGGACTGGGGGAGCCCCATCAATCCTGCTGTCCTTCTAATGGGCAGCTGGGGTTAACACAGTCTGAGGTTAATTACTCTCATATCAGGGTGAGCGTGTGTGTGTGTGTGTGTGTGTGTGTGTGTGTGTGTGTGTGTGTCAGTATGAGTTGGGTGTAGTGGACGCTTCTGGGTGCCCCTATGTGCTGAATACCCATCTAATCAATCATTCTTCCTTCCTCAGTAGAGAGAGTGATACAAAAATAAAGAAGAAGGTCCTGAGTGGTGTTTTTAAAAATCCAACTTTTCACCTATGCTCCAGAAATTAACCCTGACAGGTCAAAGACATCTGCTGGAATTTGACCACGATGAATGTGTGTCGTTTGTCATATATCTCTCTCTCTCTCTCACACACACACACATAGTAAAAACACATCATCTTGGCCAAAACAAACACAATACTAGTTTTCATGTGAAGCTGTGGTTCAGGTCTAATCTGTCTGTCTGAACGTATCCTTCCAGCCACAAAAAAACCCATCTAATTTAAAGTAATCATGTCGACTACATTTTTACAGTAAAAATCTAAAAACAGTAGGTAAACCAGAGACAACACAAGAAAGATGGCAAGCATAGAAGCAGGTTAAACTAGACAATAAGATGGTGTAATTTGATGTGAAAAACATGGACCCTATGTTTTGTGAAAAACTGTTTCTAAGTCAGGAACTAATTTTCAATCTACAGATCTAAGTTAACAAAAAGATGAAAAAGTCCTTATATAGCTGTGAAAATGGAAATGTATACATCTCTAATCCCATGACAGCTGTGTAAAGTCCATCTGTTTCTGTCATGTGCTGTGAGCAAAAGCTTGAGAACGGCTAGTAAAGGACTTTGTTCATCGTTTTGTCAAATTAAATTGACTTATTCATTGCGGTTACTTGCTAAATTAAAAGTAGAAACAGATAAAACTCTCAGCAATGACAAGATAGCAGACACACTCAGATTTTATGTACCACACACTGCTTTAATTGTGCAGAGTGGCACAATCAGAGACACATCACTAATATCAAGTGTATTTGAGGGACAGAGCTCATTCCACATAGAGCTAAATGCTCTGGAACAGCAGGGTATTTAGGATTAGTGGGTGATCACACAGACATGATGCATCAAGTGAATAATCTTGTGCTGCACTTCGCATTTTTTTTTTAGCATTTTAGACGTTAATATATAGCGCAATGTATTATTGTTATTATATTTGATTGCTGGTTGCACATGCAGACCCACTCCACTGGTGCGCTGTTCTGCCAGAGTTTTTGAAGTGGTTAAAGTCTCAATGTGATCAGGGCCTTACACAGCAGATGGAAAAGAGAGCTTCAAACATGAGCACTCTGACACGCATCTGGAATTAAAAGGAAAACACTTCCCTGCACCTGTCTCTCCCTGTGACCCCTTATAGCTGAACGACTTTGTCATGGGTCGCAGGTCTGTGACAGTGCAATTCAACCAATCGGTAACTTTCCCTTCTAATATTGTCTCATTTCGATTGCTTAATAGCTTGAGTCCTGAAGAGATTAAACTATCGAATATTTTATGAGAAAAAAGCTATGATTTTAAGTCCAAAAACATGGGCACAATTTTGTGTAGCGGAATCTTCCTTTCCTAATTTATCTTCTTGTGACTCCAGAGGTCTATGTTGCATCCCCACCACCAGACATGCAAATGCAGACACATTCAGGTGCTCTCAGACCCCGATATTACATCATTAGGACCATATCCTCTTGTCTGCCACACCCACACATACATACATAATAATATAACTTGCAACTTAAAGTATGAAACCTGTGAGCGAAGAGTAATAAAAATAGTTAATAAACACTCCTTAGTTAGGTCATTGAAGGTGTTATGACTTTCTGCTGTAGCAGTGTGTGGACAGAGGTGAGATGGGGAACGGACTCATTTAAAGGTTGCATTAATCACCGTCTGGCCACATCAGAACGGGATAATCACCTGCAACTGCACCGCTCACATAGAAATGGCCTGAACCCAGGGGAAATTCTACCTAAGTCTTTAATTGTTTGAAGCCTTTGAAGGGTCTGTTTAATCTAAGATTAATTTATGGAATTTTAAATAACTCTATGTATGATTAATACGCCCAGCAGAAATTAAAAGGAGTGTGAGGCAATTATATCAAGCGACTGGTCATCACCTCATTAGAATAGTGTTGGAGGAAACATGGTGTGTGCCTGTGTGTGTGAGAGACAGAGAGAAGGGTGAAAAGGTAGATAGAATAACTAGTTCTTTACAGATTTACATGCTAATCACGTCCTCCCTCTGGAAGCTGGGCGGCTCGTTAGCGAACTAACTGTAGATGTGTGTGTGTACTTTGGTTGATCTAAGCACACAGGGGGATGTAGGGAAACTTCTCTTAATGTTACAAGGTCTAAACTGGCAAACGCGCATCTAAACTACTTAAATGTGTACCTTCTACTCTTGAAAATGAAGGCTTTCTCCAGGTATCCATCTATCAGTAGCTGTGCCTCACTTCAGGAGTCACATCCTTCAAACATTGTATGATGAACGTTAATTAGAACATTTTAATTACAACAAATTGTACTGCTTCTATTATTACTACTACTACCATGACAGGTTTTAAAACAACCAACTTTTATACTATTTATTTAGCCATTACAGCCTGCAGACTTGGATAAGAGGGGCAGTGACCTGGCCACCGCTGCTGGCCTGCCAGCCAGAGAGCGTTGAGGATAAAGGCCGAAACACTTAGTGAAGGTTGGGCACCTCCTGAAGACCTCAACGCATCCAGAGGAAGAAACCAACTACACCCAGGCCCTCACCCCCTGGCCGCCCCCCTCCTACACAACCGCCTCCACCGTCACCCACAAGTCTCCCACAAAGTCTCCCACAAGCCCAGATGCCATCAGGATAGTGTAACTACCAAGGGATTGAATCCTCCAGTCCTAGGAATAACTACTACAATGTCAAAGCATGTACTACGACTACTTCTACTACACAGATTTTACTAAAATGACTTTAACTATGTCTACCCATCAACTAATCAACTCCAGCTATCAATATTGCCAAGTGATAGACATGGTGCTTCATAACACAAGTGCAAGGACTGGAAGAGCTGCTGAAATTTGTGGTAAACCAGACCATCTCATTTAGCAGCGCCAAAAGCCTGGCCTTCGTAGACATCGTAGACCTTTGTGTCCTTCAAAAGTTGAAAATGGAGAAAATGAATGAGGATAAAACTTGTCACTTAACTAACATCCTACTGGCTGGTCATGGAGAGAAGTGAGAATGTGGGCAGACCAAGGTGGGAATATGTGTTTTAAGAGAGACATTTTGGCAGTCGAGACCAACAGAGTAATGAGTAGTGAGCAAATGTGAAATTGACGGTCAAATGTGAGAAAAATTAGTAGGAAAAAAAAAAGCAAGCTTCAGTTCCTGCAAGGGGGCTGTGGATCAGGAGAGGAGAAGAGAGCCGTGGGTGGGGTAGAGCTACCTGGACACAAGCCAGGACCGCTGAGGGTGTCTGATGTTGATAGACAAGAAACACCCGAGGACCCCCAGGTAACATCACTGATGATGTGTCCAGGTGCATCACAAGATAATGTCTGGTAAAAGTGGCAATCCTGGTGTCAAGTAACCTCACAATAAAAATACCAGTTCATTTCTGCTGGTAAAATTACTATTAAACATCTCTAGAAAATGAGGCAAGGTTAAACTTCAATATTTATTTGAATTTCTTCTTACCCTTGAACAAAAAGAGACTTTGTTTTGGTCAAATCAAGGGTGTCAAAATCCACAAAAAGGCAGGTTTCCTTCCTTTTTCTTCTTCTTATTACACAAAATCTACATCTTACATTTATCTTGGTTCCAGCTAGCATTCTAAATGACGTGACTGAACGGTTGCACACTGGCATCATACCACGCACTGGTAGGCCCAGTATGTGTGAATGGGGTTTATGTCAATGAAGACCCAAGGGTGAAATGTGAAAACATTTGGCTGCGAAGGTGCTGACAGAAAAGTTTAGGGGAGGAGGAAACACCAATGATTTGGTCCAAAAAAAGAGACCACAGGAACCCAAAATAGGTCTTCTGATACTTACGCCTGTATGTGAAAATCCTTTTTGCACATGAAGCAATGTTAACAGTAACACACCTACTCCTGAGACACTAAAACTGGTTCCAAGGAGACACATGATAACTAGAATTCATCCAAGACATCACTCACATAAAACATCAACAAAAAACTACACATTTAAGATGTAATATATGTAACAAAAATAGCCAAAATGACATGTTTAGCTGGGTAGAATTTTGCAGTAAAATACCACAATAATCCCACAGTATCTTCAACAATGTGACTATGTGCACATGTGGCAAACAAAACAACAGAAGCTCCTTCGTTGTTCAAGAATTCAGTGATTTCATAACCTGGAAAGAACACTGGACAATGTGTGTCACCCTGTGGCCTCCAGTTCTCTGCACACCTCATCTCATACATGACTGTCTCAACAATGAGGAGTCACTGAGTCAGTCAGTGAAGGATAGTAGGAGACATCTGAAGATGACATATCCTCTATTCCTTTGGTGAGCCTAGAGTAGCAGTATATTGTTTTGGATATATGCTATGAAGACGATGACCAACCATCAGTCACCTAAAAATCATCTTTCCATGGAAATCCCAAAAGGTAAAATTTGAAGAAAAATCTAAATATTAAAAAGGCACAACAACTTATGATGGTTAATGTATGTGTGAAGTTTGGTGAATCTAGAGGGTATGATTTGTGAGATATGCTCTAGATAAAAAATGGTTATGGACAGATGGACTGATATTCCCCACCATCATTTTTATGTTGGGGAAGCAAAACACAGACAAAACTATTGGTTAATAAACATCAACATTTCTGCCTCTATCTGAGTTTTTGTGTGAAAACTAGATTTAGGGACAGTCAGAGACAGGATGGGCTCCTTTGTGAAAAACGGAGGGGCTCATCTGGTGTCTTGTGGGTTGAATGGGGCCAACGAAATTTGTGTGTGCGCGCCTATGAATAGAAAAGCAGAATAGGAGAGGTGCATTGACAAGGGTGCTAAAAGGCTGTGTGAAGGCTGCTGGCTGGGGAATGAGAGACGACGAGGGATGGGGGGGGAGGGAGAGATGAAATGTCCATCAAATCACAATCAAAGAAAATGAGGCTGTTGGATCATCACTTGTGTCTCTCACACGCAAATAAACACAAGCAAAAGCAGCACACAGACATAGAAAATAATGTTACACCATTTAAATCTGGTTCCACACATCAACTAATACAAGGCCAAATGAAACTGATTATGAACTATTTTATCTATTTATCGCCCCATAGCTTAATAAATAAGCAGATAGGTGCTGTGCACAGGTCAACCCTTATTGAAGGAGGAGGAGGAGAATTAATCAAAAGCAAGAAACCTCAGACAGGACAGGTCATCACCAAGTACATTCAGTCAACGTCCTGGGAGCAGGCCAATGGAAAGTCTCGTCAACCAACGTCATTAGCTTATGATGACAGGATAGGGTGTCCACAATGAAAGATGCATTAGTATAAGGAGAGAGGAACACGCTCACTTTTCTTTCTGATGGCTCATCATGCGATTCTTTACAAATAAAGCACATGGAGAAAATGAGAAGAAAAGAAGACCTCTTATTTGGATTCACCTTGATACAGCTAGACAGAGCTCAGTCTGCAAGACATCACTTCTTGACTAGACTAACAGACGATGAGTTATGGTGTGAAACCATCTGGGATCGGAGTAACTAAAGGTTTTAATCGGTGTTAAGTCTTTTTGGTAAGACTAAAGTACTTGTCACATATTGCATGTCAGCGTGAACTCTTCATGTTTTATATCTTCTGTTATAAGAAAAGAAGTTTTAGGTGCAATGCATGAACAAGCAACAATTCAACAGTGCTAAACTGATTTAGGATTTAATTGACATGAATAAATGAATGAATTAAGTGCCATGTCATACTAAGTTCAGACTACCACCAGACATCCAGTTGAGTGTGTCCATAGGCTTTGGACACTGAGAATGAAGATGCTCTACAGAAAATTATGAACAAGTTATTTTTTAGAAAAGTTACATTGACTTTCTGTATAAACATAATGAAGGTGCAAGGGGGGGGTGGGTCTGTTTTGTTCCACCTGTGAGATGGCAGTGGAGCTAGTAACAGTGTCAAAATGCACATCTCTGCAAACGTAAGGTGGAAAGGCAGGAGGAGGCTGTGACGTATGGATGACGTACTATGCCTGCAGCCCAAACTGGAAGACTTAAAAAGCAGCTAGTAGCCGTTAGCAGCTAACTCACAGAAGAAGAAAATGAACAGAAAATCTTAGGAGGTCTGGGAGCTCCTTATCCTCTGATTAGAGGATGAGATCAACAGTCACGTGACAGGGAAGGAAAATCATTTTTTGAATGATAATCGATGCATATGTTGGACGTTAGACGTCACACTTAGACGCCGACGCTGCAGTGTATTATGTCACGCCTCTTTAGTTCGTGCAACCCTGGCTCACTATTTAAGATCACGTTCTCTTGTTCACTGTAAACAAACATAGCGCGTTGTAGAGAAGGGTCTTTGTTTCTCTTGTAATAGCAGTATTTCACTTCACTTTGATATTTTGGGATTGTACCTATTCCCTTTCCCTTTATCAATATGGTGAACGCTGCATTAGCCAATGAAAAAAAATTTCTTTTTTGTGTCTCTACAGGCCAAGAACAAGGTTATTAATTTACTGTGTTCCTTAGTTGGGTAAAATTATAAAAAAAACAAGTTTAACTTAATTAAATAATATATTAATAGTATGAACAGCAAACAAACAAGTATCTATTATCAATAGATGCAGCAGTAGATGTTGTTTGAACTCTCAGGGACAGAACTCATCAAAAGTAGGCATATATTCAAACAGCAACCTTTTGAACATCAAACAGGACAAAAATCTCACTGAAAAATAGTAACGGCAATGAAAGCTACACCGGTGATTAGAGAAACCACATGCTGAAACTTGATGAGCAGCCTAGATCTACAAGGTGAGTTTGTATGGTTATAAAACAATATTATTTGCTCAGTTTCTACATTACTGTGTAATTTTTTCCCACAATACTGTCAAGGAGAAATGAGTTGCAAAGATAAAAACTGAAAGCAAATGGTGGCACTTTCTGTACAGCACAGGGAGAGGAGAAAATCAGAGCTGAGGCTAGGTGAATTAACATACAGATAGAATAGGTAAAGAGTTTTAATGCACTCAGGAGGCTGGGGGTAGAGTGAGAGGTGGGAGGAAAGAGGGAACGAGGAGGAGAGAAAAAGACAATCAGCAGGTAGGTGCCACAAAGGCAGGCATCCATGACCTTATATCTCAGTTCATCGCGGGCAGAGGAAGAAATGAAAGGCCTACAGGAGGACAAAAATATATGTTAAAGAAAGATGAGACAGAAGGAGAGAAAATGGGAGTAAAACATAGAGAGAGAACTGTGACAAATGAAAAAGAGCGCAGGGATCACACTTAATATGAAGGAAGTGGGACAGAGCAGGAATGTGGAGGAGAATGGAGAAAAAGGAAACACACAAAGGAGCAGTGATGAAAACACCACGAGAGCCACGACAACCTGAACCCATGAAAGACGGGACGAAAGGGATGAAGCACATAGTGATTAAAGGATCAGAGGAAACAAAGTTATGCCAACACTGATGATTCCTAACAAATAATAATAATATTTTTTTTTAAATTGCCTGACTAGGCAAGTAGAAGGCCTGTCTTAATGACTTGGATGATATATTATCCCAAAAATAATTGGGATAAAAGATTTAGTCATTTCAAACCATGCACTGAAATAATAATAATACATCCTATATCAGATGGACGATACCGGTATCGGTGCATCCTTTTTATATGTCCTACATTAAGCCTAAGGCCTGGACAATGTTTCCACCCTTGTGCGCTGTGAAAACTCTAAAGACAAAAAAATACTGTAATTACTGTTCTTTTACAGGACAAATCTGTTTTTTGGACCATGAGGAAGGTTTCCACAGTTCTAAGAGCTCAGTTCTAAGAACTCCCTGTTGTATTGTATCCACACCAAAAAAAAATTACGCCATTATGCCATTGAAGGTATTTATTCCTCAGACTCCACAGTGGGCAGTGCTTCTAAGGGCCTGTATTTTTTTCCAATTGTTTGCAATGGGAGCGCCGTGTATTTACATGACGTCACAAGCGAGACGAGGCGCTGAGCGCTGCTCGTTTGGCATTTTTTTCTGGTCACCGAGAGTTGACAAATGTTCAACTTTGGGTGAAACGCTGCGATCGTCACTGTCACTTTTCACCCTGCCGTCCAATCACAGTGGAGGAGGGGCGGGACAAATACCACAAAGACAAACCGTCACATCCACAAAATCTTATAAACCCACATAGACCTGCAGGTCCTTCCTCTCTCCTTACTTCCTTCAGCCTTCCGTTCATCCAGAGCCAGGGCCAGAGCAAGTCCTCTACCTTGAGCTGCCATTTTTACACTCAGTATTTGTTGATAAAACAAATTATCTGCAAAATTAGGTACTTGCAACACAAATTACTTCCGCGGATATTCCGTGTCATCGCAACCAAAGCGCCTTAGCTGAAAAAAAACGCTTTGCTTCCAAAGCGCTCTCAAGCGCTCCCCTTTTCAGAAGAGCTCCTGGTATTTTCAGCTGGGAAAAAAAAACACTTTGGTGGACACAGGCCATAAGAGAGTCAGTCCCCTGTCCCTCTCCTCTGTGCACTGCTTGGTGCAAAAGTGCCTATATTTAAATCTCTCCGGTCATGATGTTTGATGAAAACAATTCCCTTGTGTTCACAACAAACATCAGGCCACATGAATAATCATACGGTATAGAAACTCAATGAAAAGCATATTGCATGATTTGAAAGTAATAATAAATATTAACGTTGGTGAATAAGTTGCACCTGTCACTGGGCTTTGCAGAGTGTTGTGTAGGGAGGTCAGAGCGGAGCAGACAGCTGTACAGCCGCTGAGACCTGAGAAACTCAGGAGGAAAAACCAGGGGACAGAGCAGGGACATCTGGAGGAACAAACATCTGGATTCTGCCCTGATCTGGGACCACTTTAGTAGCAGGAGGAGAGGTCAGAGTTCACGTTTTTAAATGTTTGGGAATAAAAAGTGGATTTATCTTTGCTCTTGTTGCTCAACCTATCTGCAGCAGACCGTGACAATGTCATGTACAACAATCAGAGGCTCTTTGTCCTTGTTGTCTGCTTACTGGAGGGGAAGAGAGGAGATGGGGGAAAAAAAAGAGACTGGAGGGAAATAACTGGAGTCTCTGGTGAGTGATGAGTTCAGTGAGAAGGTGAACACAAACACAGACATACCCTCGGTGCCTGCTGTTTCTTGCTAGCTCCAATTTGAATGATATTGAAGGTAAAAAGGTAGCTGATTGTTGAGTCTCCTTCTCAGGCTGACAAACACTTTGGGTTGGTGATATGCAGCATCAGCAGTCTCTTTGCTTTGGAACATAGATAATATCTGACCTAAATTTATCCCATTTGGAATCTTTCAGGACCTGTGGAAAAATGGGTTTTAAGAGAGATCTTGTAACCCTTGTCCTTGCATTATTTTGAGGCAAAATCAAGCATTAGTTGTGGAATCAAGTCATGGACAACATGATAAAAAAAAGGAGAGCACACTGTGAAACAGAGCTGATCATTTCAGTCTCCTCCAAAATTCAAAACCTTCTCGATGGAAGAATAAATAAAAAAGCAAACAAGAGGACGTGTGAAGAGGGCTTTCAGAAAGACAAGGAGAAGATGATCGAGAAGGGATTTTTTTTTTAAATCAAACTAAAAGCAACATCCTCTTCATTAGGACAACTATGCAGAAAAACTTGGGAACAAGTATAAATGATTGGAATCAAGGGTGTCAATCAATGAGGACAAGAGAAGTTGCCTTCAAGGCAGCCCAACGTAAACACAACGAGCCGACACAACGCGTGGTCTCTCCCTCCAGAGAAACACTTTTGTCTGGCAGTGGGGATTTTCAGTGAGCGTCTAGACAACATTTCCCTTCACTCCTCCTTTCTGGTGTGAGACAGAGAACATACATTCTGTTATCAGCTCTGCATTTACACCCTCCAGCCCTCCGTCCCCACAACCCAAACCTTCACCCCTCCTCTCTCTGTGGACCAAACTGTCACTGTCCTTGGTCCTTCCACAAAAACCAGAGCGTGTCATAACTCTTTAAAGCCAGTTAGTACAAACTCCTAATAGAGGGGCACAGACCTACTATGTTCGCCTTCTCCTAAGAAAAGAGCAAAGTCTGGTGTATATTTAGATTAATATAACTAGATAAAATATGGATATTAGGCCATTGCAGATTGGCATTCTGATGAATGAGGCTGCCAGTGGTTACTAGCATGAAACACTGTGGTCACCCTCAAGCTGCTTACCATGTTTTTGGCTCAACAAACATATTTACAAATGTGTTAAAGTAAAAGTAAAGTTTTTTTTATTGCAATGTAAGGCAATCATAAATGAAAGGCAATTAAACAAAACGTCATCTAGATATAGATCGATATTGTCTCTACATGTTGGATTAAAGACTCCATCTGCTCCATCTGTTTTTAAAATGTTAACTCCCACTCAGCTGTTACTAGACAGCAGTGAATATACGTAGGTTACAGCCCTGATGCCCTTCCTTCTCTGCAGCACAAAAATAATCCTGAGGGAAGGTGCTGCATTGTTGGATTTTTTGTGAATATCGCCAAAGCAAATGCTTTATCCTGTCCACTGTGTGAGGCCAGCCCTGCATCTGTATGTGTAGCGCAGCTCACAAAGTCACGAAGGGACAGCCAGGCTAGGGGGACACAAACCTATGTCAGTTCACACAAGAAAAGATTTTAGCAGGGCTTGGCTAAACAGCGTTTTGCTGTTCAATCATGCGTGCTTGGAGCAAAATTGAAATGTTTAATTTGAATTACACAAGGAACACTCGTGGGAAGCTACAGAATGAGTACATTTAGAAAGTACATTTACCGATTAAAGACACGACTTTGAAATATCTATAATCGACTTGACCGTTGCGATATATTTTGTTGATTTCTATACTTAAATCGTCCTAAATATTTTCAACAATGTTCAAACCCAAGAGAAATCCGCAACTCAATTCAAGGTAGCAGAGCATTTTGTTTGTTTGCCTCTCACTAGGACTTCTGGGAAAGAGTCAGAGAGTGAGCAAGAAAGACTGAGAATGTGATGAAACATAAAACTTTAAAATATTGCCTCATCCGGAAACATTTTTGCCTCGTCACGTCAGACAGATTCTCATGGGCATGGGTTGTTTGACATAAAAGACAAAACTCCCTGATCCCTAAACATAACCATAACCTTATAGGCTAGAGAAGTAAGCTGATGACCGGAACGTTGTCGGTTCAATCTCCTGGAACAGATTGATAAATCCAAATTCTGCACAAGAATGAAACAAACGTCAGGCTCCAGACCTTTTTCCAATAACTACACGTTTGTACCAACTTTGAAGAAATTCCCTCAGGAGATATCTTGATCACAAGAATGGGACAGATGAACTGATTCTCACCCTGAAAATATAATGCACCCAACAATAGTAGTTTCCACCATCCAACAAAATAATTTTCGATAGTTTTTAACCTATGAAGGATACCATACAAACTAACTATTATGAAATAACCAATGTAAAGTTCATGACATTTTGTGTATTTTATTTGATTCTCAACATCTAGATTATGTCTCTTATTGAATGTGGGTCTGATAGGATAGGGAAGATTGAACAGCCAATGGCGGTCACCAACCCATCTGTCAAATTTGGTGCCCCCCCCACACAAAATTAACAATTAAGATATGCTGAGTTATGCTGCCCCATAATGAGGAATGGCTACTGGCACAACAGAGAAAATCATGAAGTCAACATGTGGTTTGGCTTCTGTAACAAACCCACTGACAGAACAAGTCCTCACCTTCACCTAAACTCTACTATTCTTGAGTTTCAATCCATGACTACAGTAAATTTATGAGAACATAAGGTAGAGATGGAACAACAAAGACACGACCATGTTTTTTTGATTAGGTTTTGCTTTTCTCAATACCTGTGTAGATTTCAAGTGGAACCTCTATTAATGGTGTCTTTCAAATTGTCCAAATGCTATTAAGGAGAAAATGTAACTTCATAACTATAACATAATAACATTACTAACTCTAACTCTAGGCTTATACGAGGGCTTCAGTTTCTCACATTTTAAAATTTAAACCTCACAGAAATCTACCAGTGTCATCTACTGATATTGAATTAGATTTAGATTTAGAAAAAATGGAGCTTATCCAATTAGAAATTTTGGTATATCAGTGTTGACATATGAAGTGCACTCTGTCAAAGGCTGTTTAATGTAACCTACATGAGTGGTTATATTGTTTTGCTAGCTAGAAAAGAATAAATGAGCAAAAAATTTAACGTGCAAAATTATTTATATATTATATTTTATAAGTTATTTATACATATAACTGTGATACGGGTAACTGTAGTGACAGCATACTTTTAGGGTTTTGAGAATTAATTATGCTCTGAATAGGAATATATTAAATAATACATCTGGTAAAATATAATTTCATTTTGTCTCTTGCTCAATTTGTAATTAGAAAAAAAACACTTTATTTTTGTAAATTATTTGACTATTGCACAACAAATAGGCCTGATTTATTCAGACAGGCTCAAATGCAGTGAATTTAACAAATTATCACTGAAGTAGGTTTCAATCCCACCTCAAGGTTTCTTATTGACCTCTTATTGACATCTTTCATTAGTATTAAAAAGTTCATTACTGTTGTTTCCAGAGAGCAAAGCGAACTTTGAGGGTCCTTGACCCAAACCACCTCAATCATTGCATACAAAATGCAATTGTATATTTCAAACACAAGCAACATGGTGAAATTATGTTTAATTGAATTTCAGTGGAATGCATTAATGTGATGATCGCTCTCTGTAAACTGTTATTCAAAACCTATATTTTGTGGTCCTTGAAACTGCTTAATGGAAGACTTGGTTTAACTTACCATGAGGTTATTAGGGGCAGGTCTCTCTTTGGGTTGTCGCTGCATACTGAAAAAAGAAAGAAAGACACAAGCCATTTATATCCAGCCACTATTCAAACTTCGATTGCAAGTGTGCAAGATATGTTTTTGTTTTAACTTTCATTTCAATGGCATCGTTTTAATTTATAAATCAATTTTCAGTGGCTTTATGTGTGTTTCTGTGAGTGTCCTCCATGTATACTAATACACAATCTATGAAAATGACCTACTGTATATAGTGGAAATAGAGCCGGAGGAGTTCTGCATTTAGTCGTGTAAATGGTTTACGTATCACAATGAATGGGCCATGACCATCGGAGATTAGCTTGGGAGAGGTCAGGGCACCGCACAGGTACCTTAGTCTGTCCTGAGAGAGGCGTTTGTTTAAGGTAAATGAAACAGACATGGGGGATAAACAACAGCTGGTACAACCAGTGAGTGAGTGCTGCGCATGCACACGCACACACAGTCTGAGTGTGTAGGTAGATGTTTGTGCAACTATGGAGGTTATAAGCGGCTAATGAATCAGAGGCAAATGCAGTGTAAATATTGTCTTTGTCCTGTTGCATTAGAGAAATCAGTCTTTGTGAAAAACAAATCGCTTCAACATCAGCAGCACTGAAAATAAAACCATTACAACCACAATGCATTAATAGGAGCACACACACAGGTAAATGCACTTTAATCCCTTTGTATACCTTTGATTTCATTTGGTTCATATTGTCAAATGCAGCTCGTGGACTTTGTATTTGTTCAGTCTGGCTCTCTAGGTCAAATGGTTCAATGTGCCAAACATATAAAGCTAATACAAACAAAAACATTATACTGTATGTTCAACAGCCATTGAAAACAAACTAATGTCCATCTTAAATGTGATAATTCTAATTAAAATAACTAATATTTTCCAAACAACTCACCACTGAGTGATGAAGTGAACAAACATCTCACTGAACTGGCTGACAGGAAGAACTGGAGGATCCTGTGAAGAGGAACAAAACAAATTTTAACTCTGACTCAAGAATCTTTTCACTTAAAATCACATGACTAAAATTATAAATGGTTCAAGGGCTGTTTACATCATCCAGGGATTTATTTAAACTAATGTCATAGTTTCTCGCAGTTTATATTAATTTAGTTTGAAAAGATTAAACATAATATTGAACTAATCTTGGCTGTGTTGAGCAATTAAATTAAACACTACATTAACTCTGTTTAATGATTTAGACCAAACTTAGATGATCAAACTCTCATTAGTAGAACCATCCTGGTGACATTCTGGAGTAGCTACATTTTTAAGGACTTTTACACCAACAGTAATATTTGTAAGCACCGTCACAAACACACATTAAAACAATGGAAATGAAATGTAAGAGACGTTTGTAGGGCTGTTAATTGTCACCACAGTGGTGAAAGCTCATCGTTCTGTTTCAAAAAACAATAAAGTACCTAACGGTGGTACAGATGGATACCTGTGCTCTCATATACTTTTTTCTATTTCCAGTGCTTTGGACTTTGTCCATACGACTCTCCATGCATTCATTGTAAACATGTTTCAAATAGACTGATTGTCATACAGTCAAAAATAAAGGTCCCCCCCCCCTCCAAAAAAGGACCCATCTCCCATTCAATTAATTAACATGATCATTATTGTCGCATAATCTAAAGGAGTCTTTAGTTAAAGTTATATGACAGGCTGTTTGATGAATTGATATCACTTTAAACATTCAAATCATCCTACAAATTTTGGATTAGTCTATTTTTTTGGTTGTCATGGTAATATGCAAAGAGGCCTAAGTACGATCCGATCCAGGTTTTCAGAGGGTTAAGCCAACATGTTAAGAAAGAAAGAAAATAGTTTACAGGTTATTTTCCCCCATTAGGAACAAGAAAACATGTAAATAACTCAACAGATACAAAGCCACCATCACGTTATTATATATCTAGATATTATATATCTAGCAAACAGCAAAAATAAAGTTGTAAAGTAGGAAATGCTGGTGGTGCAGCAAAAATGCTACAGAAAGATGCTTCTACCCGTTTTACTGCTCAAGAGCAACACTTGGCGTTTAACATTCGTAAGTCATTTTAATTACTGATACAAAGTTTGTTCAAAGAGAGGATCATGTTGAAGAGTCTGGATTCAGTGAATTTTTGAGTTAAGTGCCTTTTCTTGCTCCCCTCAACACAAGGCTTTAGTGTCCGACCTCGAGGCCACACTCGTCCTCCGTATTCATACCAGCACTGAGTGCCAAGTGAATGTACAACACCAGGCTGGGTGACACAACATTTGCCTCGTTGGGACAACCATTCAATGCATCCAGAATTCAAAGGGTTAAAGTGCAAATGTAACAGAAACTGTTAGTTAAAGCTGTCATGGTCTGGATTTGTAGCACCATGGTTTAACAGTGACTAACGCTGAAACAGCTGAAAGAACATGACAACCATGAAACAGCTATGCATGTGGCAAATTATCTGTAATTATTAATAATAATATATGCATTGATTTGTGTACTCATTCTTACAATCTTATAGTTAACTTGTGTATGGAAAAAGATGAATGGTGTTTTTCTTTGACTGAGCCAAGTGTTTCTCACTGAAAAGAGCAAATCAAGGCCTTCTGGCAAGGAAGAAACACAAAATGAAGAATGCTATGTAATATGCTGACAATTAATGTATTATTTAGAACAACTGGATGACAGAATATCAGAATATCTATGGACATACACACCACAGTTTCAACCTATTCAATCTAACCAGAGGACACAAATAAAGACAGGTTCCAGAGACCGTTGTGGTTGAACAATAGTCTACTGTCACATACGCGTCTCTGGACGGGAAAAATATGACTATGAAAAGAAAATACATGACTTTTCACCAGATAACATGAAATGCACCATATACTAATCATTCCTGAGCTTTTCTGTGGCGTTAGACGTTTTAATATGAAGAGGGCTGCCAGTCAGAGCTGCATCTGACAAATATTCTCAAAACAAAATCGCTCCATCCAACCATGCAAAACGAGCAAACAAGTAGCAATTAGCAATGAAAAATATACGTCACCAAATAGCTGTATTAAACAGCTTTCAATAGGTGTATTAACTCAAACAAGCAAAGGTGTGTATGAGTGTGTGTTCGTGTGAAAGACGCCCTCCATTTGGTAAAGACTCTGTTTTGTTCTCCCCACAACCCCAAAACATTTCAGTTCCGATCCAGTTCATAACCACTAAAAGACTGACAACTCAAAAGTGTGATCCAGGTTTTACCACAGAACCAAGAACACCAACTCTGAGGAAACTCCACCTGGGTAATGCACCCGTCTGCTGACACAGACTCCACAGACAGGGCTTATGTTTTACCACAAGCTGGCTACGGTGACACAGACTTTAAAATGGCAATCTGACGCTGAGGGTATAACTGGTGCATCTCGCCTACACCGACTAAAAACCACTGGCTGCTCTTAAACACACTTACTGTGCATGCAGAGCCAGCATGCTACTCTCTAGCAACAATCTCTGTGTATCCAAGAACCCTGGAATCTGAGTAAATTATATTCTACCAGACAGACCTCTCTGCTAGGTTAGAGAAAATGAGACAAGTTGAAGCATGGTGTGTTATTTTTGCCTTACGTGACACTGCACATGTGCATGCAGACCCTCTTCCAACACTTTTCAAATTTTCATGATTAAACAGAATAAAATTCTTATTTTTCTAATTATTATTAGAAAATATGAGGGGTGAAGCTGATGAAATGTGACATTTATCCTAAGGATTAAGACTAAATATGAAAATCGTTGTCAAAAGAAACAATAGAAAGGCATGTGTGTGTCTCTCAGGAATGCTACTGTACACGTCGTCAATGGAGGTTCTATGAACTGCGTCATGTCGAACAGCTGAGCCGGAGCGACCCTCTATTACTGCCCTTCACCTCATTACTTCATTTATTTCCTCCTCTCACTCTGATCTTTCACTATATTTAGCTGTCAGCATGAAAAGCTGTTAATGTTTGTGCTATTTTTTTACCCTTGATATGTTTGAAGAAAAATGGTGACCACGGCATGGTGAACTCCAGATGAGAGCTACGAATGGAAGTGTGTTAAAAGAATGTTCCTCATTTCTAGTATTAAAAAAAGGCAAATTTACAGAAAAGATAAAGCAATGGGCAGGTTCCAATGTAACATCAGACAGGGTTTAAATTGAAGACATCCCTGTGTCTGGTTCTGTGTTAGCCTCTTTTCTCTAGCATGCAGCATTCCAGAGATATTAAACTAGGGAAAAATGCAGTAAGATACAAAATTATTATTGAACTATTGTTTATATTAAACAAACTTTTTTTAATTTTTACTTTTTTTTCATTGTGTGATGTTTCTTTCTGTGGGAGGAGAAGAGAGGAGAGCAGTGTTTTGTCTGTAGCTCGTCTTCCTTGTATTGAGTAAAATTGTTGACATATTTTTTTTAATTTTTTTTTTTTTTTACTCATGGTCGTTAAAAGTACATCATCCGTACCGGATACTCGTTCCAGCCAGGAATGAGGTATTCCACTTGGCCAAATATAGTTTATTTTACTAAACATAACATTTATCAAACTGAACATCAGTATTTTGTATGTGTAGGTCCAATGATAAATTATTTACTGACTGAAGATAGATTCTAAAATGAAAATTAGTAATTGCATAACTTCCAACACATAAAAGCATGTGCAGTATAAATATGTATTTAAGAAATCTTTGTTATTAAACTGTGCTTTAACTGTGCTCCTAAATTTCATTGTTTTTTCCTAAACGTATTGATTGTCAAGTTATTATCCAGCCCTCTGCCTTCAGCCAAATAGATTCCATACTAATGAGAAAACTGCCATCATACAAAAATTCTGAATTACTAAAACACCCTTACTATACCAGCATGTGCTCAAGACGGGGATGTTTACATCAGATACAGGAGGTACTATGAGAAAATGTTAAAAGTAATTTTAAATGACTAATAAATAAATAGTAGGTGTAACTCCTAAAAGATTTAAAATATACACAGTGGTGATTCCCAGAGATATCGACAAAAAACCTTGGTCCACAACAAGGCGTTTATTCTAATGCTGCGAATTATACCTCTTTACATCTGAAGCCCTGCTGTGCCATTAAAAACACCTCAGGGCAGTGTCCGCCATTTCTTAATGCTCTGATCGGCAGCGCTCCCGCAAAGCATGATGCATGAGCCCATTTAAATTAACAAAGGAATGGGTTCCCTTCTAATCTCACTCCACTTCACAGTGCTGCCGCCGCTTGGATGAGCAATATATCATAACTCATGCACATACACACAGAGGCATGTGCAAACAAATGCCCTTGAGCACTGCACGCCACAAGCTTGGGAGTACACTCCGTTTTATAAGGAGAGTACCAAATAATTTGCAAACACTCTAGTATTGAATCCACACACACACACACGGACAAAAATAGGATCAATTGGAAGCACCGTTTGTGCAAAGTGTTGACTACACAACTAATTTCTGTGTTGAATTGGCTAAATTTGACAAATTCTCCCTCTGCACTTTCCCCATATATTTGCATGCACATGTGCCTTTTTGCAGCTCTAAGACAAACACAGACATTTATGCATGTATTCATGTCTCCAGCTGAGAGGAACATCGCTGCAGCTTTGATGTGGCAGCAGGCGATGGGCACAAAAGACAAGCAGGCTGATGAAAGTGGTAGGTCTGCCTGAATTATTCCTCTGGTTGTCAACGTGCTCCACTGTGAGACAAAACACCGACTAGAAGAGTACAAGGGTACAAGTAAATATACATGTCATTGCCATGAAGCAATTATTAGGCAAAATTAGATCAGTAATTACAGGCTTGAAAATAAAGTGGGAGTTCTTTATTAGTGGAGCCACTTGCTACACAACAAATAGGGGAGAGAGAGGATCATTAATGAGGGCTGACAGTGGACAGATGGTGGGAACAACTACAGAGAACTTGTTTAAGACGTAGCCTGAGCCAAATGCTAATACCAAATAATATTTGAAAGTACACAGTGAAAATTTCTTCATGGTGCAAGCTCTCTTCCATACACTTACATGGGGGGATAGGTAAATGACTGAAATTGCAGTGGAACCACACTTTGGCATCAATAGAAATGAAGTCTTACTTCAAAAGCTGACACACAAGCCCTGAACTGTCAGTGGAGGGTGGTGGTTGTGGTGTCCTTTGGTTTTCTCATTCAAGCTTATTTAAAAAAATATTTCCCTCATCAATGAGAGGTCCAGGTTTTGTTGTTTGCTTTGTTGGCTGGCCTTGCATAAAACTAATTTCTACATAGGTATCAATTAAATATCTTAAGCCCACAATGCAACATTATTCTTTTGTGACTCAGTCTCACTGTTCTTTTAACTCGAACTATCCTTTACAATAAAAAAGGGATTTTATACCGTGGACAGTTATTCTGGTGGCTTATTCAGAGAAATCAAGACACATTTTCGAGGAGGAAATATTGATTTTGAATTCTTAAAAAGTTCATTTTAACAAATGTCTATCAATCAATATTGTTTTTGGATGCATGGCTAGATATGACAAAAATAGTGAGAATATGTTGAGGTCAGAATTTTTAAGACAACTTTTCATGGCACAACACAATTAATCAAGTCAGCGAAACAATCTTTGTGTTGAGATTCACTCAGAATTGAAGTTACAGCTTCATAAATATTTTTTTTTAGAGCTCAGGATTTATCAAGAGGACAGCTGCTTTAGTCCAAACATTTAACTGTATGAACCTGGACTGTGTATGTGACCATTTTGATGTGTACAAGTGGAGCTCCTCCCTCTGGACCAATCGACTGCTGAGCAAATCAATTAACTTACTTATCACATTATTTTATCCAAAATACAACTTCACTCTGCATTCCCTCATTAAACACTTATTTCTCACATCACCACCCATTTCCCAGTGAAATATCTGAAGCAAACCAGCACAATATCATTGATGATATCATTTACCCCTTATCCTAGCTAGAGATGGTATTTTCCACTCCTCAGTACACCTGTGCATGATTGTTGCAGTATAAAAAGGTCACTCAACAGACACTCTGGTTGGAACCTTGACACTGTGAAGAGGACTGTCAGAAAAATGTTGCAGGATAAGTATCAAATAAATGTATTTTACATAAGTGAAAAACTGTTGGGTTTTTTTCTGCAGGGAATTTGTATGATGTTGGGTTTGTTGTGTTCAACTGTGGTGCATGCACTCACCACAAAAACAAGTTTTCTGATCATGACCATGTGATGCCAGCAGTTAATGACGAATCCTCATCACAAGGAGATTTAAATAATCTATATAATTGTTAATTATAATTGTTTATTAATAAATAATTCTCTATTTATGGAGAGATGCACTTGTTTCTACTGCTGCTGCAGGTATGTAATTATTATATTCCCCATTAAAGACGGATCATTTAACCAACTGGCAACCAATTTGCTGAGTAGAATCAAAACTTTTATAACCTGGTGCATTCGAACCCCAGATAAAACTGTGATCTGCTCATCACTCATAACCACTGTGAAAATATGAGAAAAAATGTTTCTTATTTTCTGCTTTGTCACTTTGTCACTCCCTCTCTCCATTCATTACCTAGCTCACTCAACCACTGCTGCTCTCTGGAGCCAGGGAGGAGGGGCCAACCTGCAACTAAATTATACTAACTCAAAGTGAAAAATTATTTTTAAACCCCACGCCATTATTTGGATCCATTCCAAAATGTATTGCGTCCTTTCTTTGCCCATGTTATACTCTTCCAGCAAGTTTCATGAAAATCAGGCCAGCAGTTTCTCCATACTCCTGCTGAGAAACATACAAACAAAACAACAAACCAGACAGAAAACATGACCAACTTGGTCATGAAAAAAAAATAAATCTAGCAGTCTAAAGGAAGAAGGATGAAGACTTTAGTAAAGTAGGTTTTTATAGCCTGATGGAGGAAAGGCAGAGGCTCGTACTCGTACTCAGTCTGTGTCAGTGTTGAACTGACAACAATGTTGGAAAACTAAGACTGACCACCTCACCTATTGTACTGCACATTGAATGTGCATAAGTTGTCACTCACAGTTGTGTAGTCCTCCCTTTACATTGTCTCTGAGAGACTTCATCTTGAGAGCTTGTCTCATTGTCTGTTCCTCTAAAGCGCTGCATCAGCTGGGACAGTAAGGCTCACTGAGGACAACAGTGAAGGTTCTTTTGCTTCAAGCGGAGGAACAGGAAAAGGCACCGGAGAAATAGTTTGACTGATGCCTCCATCTAGCTGACTAATGAAGAGTTCAGCCCAGGTCAATCCATTACAACCAAAAGCATTTAATTATTAATTACAGCCAATCTATAAGCCGTTAAGGACAAGAGACATTGTATGTATAATATGTGATATGGATTGGGGCGAGTTTGAAGGGGCTGATTTAAGCTAGAGAGGTGTTGTGGCATTTTCGCAATTAGTGTAAGTCAGCAAAGAACTGATAAGGATGAAGAAAAGAGAGAAGAGGGAAAAGTCGTACTGCTGCTTTTGATCAAAATGTAGGTAGCGTGAGTGTACATGATTCTCACACACACACACAAATGCCATTTTCATGGATCCAGCATGGGTCCGCCAGGCTGCCTGGTGTTTGAAGTTTCTCAGCTGTGTGTATGTGTGTGTGTGTGTGTGTGTGAGGAAAAAAGAGAGGGGACACGAGCATTTCAGTATCAGGTAATGTCATAGACATCTGTGATGTGACACTGCTCTGTGTTTTATAATACGATTTGCCCATGACTGGGAATTTACATTGTTAAAATCAATGTACAAGGGCAGAACTATAAAATCATTGGAAAGTGGAAAAGCTTGAATGAGAGATGGAGGGGCAGAGGCATGTTAAATTTAGACCGAAAGTTTGTGTCCAAGGACACAGATGCCTCCGCTACAGAAAAAAACTCAATTTTGTGCTGATGTGAATAGACCATAATCTCTACCATGGGTGAATGTGAGCAAACTAACTGATCAAATTGAAGAAACCAACTGCACGATGCACACTTTTAGGGCTTTTTGAAAGTGAATTACAGGTACATCCTGTACAGCGGTTTTTGAGATACCCCGTTAAGTACGGACAGACAGACAAGGGTAGCTACAAGGCCCTTTGGCAGGGGCATAAAAGAACAAAAAGAAGGGCCCCTGTTTACACACCATGGGACATACGGTATATGTTGTTTTTGTATGGTTTGATAGCTGTTTTCATACATGTGTATGTTGTATCTGAAGATGACATATCCTCCCGACAACCCCCCCCCCCAAAAAAAAAGTCTACAACAAACGCATCAGTATAGGACATATCCCCCTTTCCTTTTGGTGAGCCAGAGTAGTGGATAATGTTTTGAAAATACTGTATGCTATGTTATTATCGTTAACCCCCTTTTAACCCTACAGAGGAGAGGACCAACCTTAAAAAGATCTTTCCATGGAAAACTTAAATTAAATTTGAAGAAGAATCTAAATCTGAAAACGTAAAACACTTGTCATGGTTGATGTATGTACAGCTTGGTGAAGCTAGTATGTAAAGTTTGTGACATAGGCTCCAGATAAAAAAACAGACAGACATATTGTACCGGCGACTATAACCCCCCCCCCCCCCATCATTTTTATGTTGGGGGACAAAAAAGATTTCATTTATTAGATAGCTAAGCACTCACTATGGTTTTCAGCCTTTTAGGTTGTGTTTGTGTAGGTGTTATGCCCCTGTTATATAGAAACAAACAACCAGTGCACCCATGAGAACAGTCCTACTTAAACATTTTCTTTTGCGTTGGTATTTGTCTCTGTGGTATGCAGACTTCAGAGCCGTGTTGCTCTGTGTGTGTGTCAGTCATGACAGGTCCAACCTCTACAGTAATGTGCGTGTGCACATGTGTACTGCCTGAAGCATTTGCATAGGGTGAAGCGTTGAGTGAGCGGGGAGCAAAGCCGCCTGAGTGGTTTGCTTCATTAGGAAACAAAATATAAGCTTTCCGGGCCATTAGGACTGACTGTAGATGCAAAAGCACATAAGATGACGACTCACCTCATCAACGATGCATTGCAGTAACTGGAGAGGCTGGAAGAGGAGAGATTCGGGGAGATTAAACAAAAAAAACAAACATGTTAGCCTACATGGAATGTCTTGGCAATAAGGAAAATCAATAGTGTGGTAAAAAAAAGGTATCTACTTAGATTAATCGATTGCAGCGAGCTCTTAAACATTTTTATTATTACATAATGGCACCTAATGTAACACCAGCTCTATAAGCATGTTCTAATATTTCATTGTAAAATGCAATTCGAGTGTTTTTTTCTCTCAAATGAGACAGCCAACCAAGAGTAACAGACTATAGTGTGGAGACCTCTATTGTCTTCCCTCCTTCTCTGAAGCAATAAAACTTACCATTAAAGAGCCTTGGTTTTTCTGAATCTGTAGGGCAAGACAGAGAAGAAGAAACAAGACAATATGTAATTAGCATGTCATAATCAAGATGATGCACTTGGACACATTATGATCACTAGGAGAAAATTATTGCTTTCCTGTTGGCAATTTGTGAGTGTGCTTTAACACCATTTACATAATGAAAACACACAAATGTTAATAGCCTTGCTCTCATTTGTGGAGAATGGGGGTAAAAGATCCACTAATGCTGATTTTCATAGAAGTGCTTTATTCCTACCCTCCAGGTTATCAAGATGTGCTGGGATGTAGAGGGATTGTTACAAACAGTGTGAGCAAGATTGGTAATCAAGCATATTCAATGTCAATTATCAGATTTCGGACAAGGTAAAACAGGAAAAGTGATTTGAGATTATATCTACAAAAGGCGCAGAAAAACATAATCCTATAAAAGACATGTAAAATAGTGAATTCTTATTTGACTAACTAAGTGTACTGTATATGGTCACAATCAAAACATATGAAAGGACTGAGCCTTTAAAAATATATGCTAGGATGGGAACTTTAAATTTGTATGATCTAGACACCGCCTCTGGGATTATATCTTGGAAAACATTTAGGTTTTCCTATTTTGAACTCAATCTGAATTCATCAGAGTAAGAGTGTTTAATTTTGAAAAACCCAAACGTATAATTCCATCATAGAGATGTCTAATAATGCTTGGTAAATAAATTGCTCATTTATCTAAGTCTTTTGACAGTGCACTAAAGCACTTATTGATTCACTCAATTAAATACAGGTTTTCACAGTCTGTAAGTACCAAGAGACTTTTAACTGCCTCTATATCCAGTTTTGCCTGATTCAGACACATTAAAGGCAACTATGGAAAACTAATTTGTTCAAAAATAATTACTAGGACAAAATTGCATGTTACTCCTGGGGTTGAAATTAGTAGGAGACGGACTTATTCAAGGATAATTGAGCACTAATTCTTGTTGTACTAGGTAACTTGACCACATACAAAAAGAGACTTTTATCTATATATCTTTCCCTCTTAAGTGAGTCTCTCATCACTGTGGGCTGATTAAATGGTAGACATATTGTATCTGCGAGTTTCTCCTGAGGGTAAACGTCCTTTAATATGACATTTGTACTTAAATGCAAAGTATGTCGTTACACTTTGATAAGAAAACAAAACATGTAATAAGTAGTGTGTTGGGGGGGGGTTGGCTTCATTGTTCAACATCCACTTTCGCAAATGAAAATTTATCTGACATGACTCAGACAGACATGCTCATGGACGAGGTAATATTTTAAAGTTTTAATCACCTGACACTTAATCACGACAAATAATGACAAGCGAGAAATAAACTGTAACGCACCATTGGCTTGAATATGCTTGAATAACGTTGGAAACATTTGGGATAATATAAGTCAACAAAATATATAATAAAAGGTCTAGTCTAGTCGTTTTTAGACATTTTTATGCAGACCTGTTCCATACCTTTAAAAATACTTTCAAATAAATCATTTCTTCAAATTTTCTTCTAATACCTGATCGAAGAAACAAATCTATGTTTGACAAGCAAGAGTGTTGTGTTTGCAGCAGAAGGTGGGAAGAGACCCTTGTCCTTAAGTGTTTCTATGGAGCCTGTGTAGGACTGTATACAACTCTGTGTGTGTGTGTGTGTGTGTGTGTGTGTATCACTAAATGACTGTAGTTACTGTATGTAGAACATCATCTTTATTTTATTCCTGAGTTGGAGAGTGCTGGAAAAAAAATGGCTTTGTGACAGTGTGTGAGACACGTCAAGTTGTATAAGTTATATGAAAATATCCCAGTGTGAAATTAAGAAGTTACAAATTCAATTTTTAGATATCAAATGATTTCCTTTCAAGGGCAACTCAATAAACACGTCTAAAAGATCAGATAGCTATTTGCCTCCTTAAGAATTCCAAAGATATTTCTTCAAGGATAAGGATTCGGAAAACTCATCTATTTGATCAAAACTGTCCATTTCAGCAAAAGCTTAAGAAACACGTTTTGGTTACAGGAAAAAGCAGTTCCACTCTGGTGCCTTATGAATTTCATGATAGGAAGAGCGAAAATGATAAGTGGTCCTTCTCTCTGTTCTTTTCTTTAATAGTGATGAGGTGAAGCTTCACAAACTTCAGATGGAGATGAAGGGTCAATATTCTTCACATCATTTGTAAAGTAATCCAAAGACGAAGACGGAAGCTTAATAAACTGAATTAGACTCATCAACTGTTTTCTTAGAGAAGAACAAGGAACGTATGAAAGAGTTGGGAATGACGAAGAGCGCTGAAAATTTACAGCAAACATTGTTAAGAACATAGATCGGGTAGATAGATACCGCATTGGGTAGTACTACAATACCATTTCCTTTCCATGTCATTTGAGAAGAAAAAAACAAAAAAACACAAACAGAGAAAGCATGTATGCCGTCTTTGATGGATGCAGTGATGTGTAATGGAAGCTCCTGAAACAGACACACAAATAACTGGAGAGATATTTCATCCAGAACTTCATTCAAATCTGAGATAATATGACAAAATAAAGAGAAGCGAAAACAACCAGAGAGCAAACAAAAACACAACAAATCAATCAGAAGCAACATTGCTGGCGGCTGTATACACATCACATCAGGTCTGGTGTCTTCAAAGACTTTCAGAGCGAGCCGTGCAAAAACTCCATTAACTCCTGACAAAGGACGCAAATGAATCCCAACATGTGGTGGAGTGGAATTAAAGAGACCATCTCTAATCATGACAAACATGAGGTGATGACTCCGAAGTGCATGTATACACACACACACACACAGTAGGATGAATGGAGATAACTCGTCAACCAAACACCCAAAAATGAAAGCAATTGACAAACACACAAGAACAAAAGACCCCAAATAAGGATTGTCTTTACAAAAGTGAGGCTTTAACAGCTTCTCCTGTATGTGTCATTGATTCTCTTCCAATCTCCCTGTCTTGAATCCTCTCCAACTTCTCCTTAAGTCTGTACTGAAATGTTCTCAGTGAAGGGTAGCACGGGGTTTTGCACAGACAGCTGTGCCAGCGTCTGCAGAAATGACAGCTAAGGCCCGAGGACTTTGGCTGGCTGCGCCTGACGAGTTGGATCCAAGCACTCTCGCCACACCGGTCTGCTACAGCCTGCAGGTGAACTGTCTTCAGTACCATATGGAGTTTGGGGAAAATTAACACTGATATAAGGAGAACAGTGTAACAGTGGAGAGGTGAAAGGTAATATTTTAGCTTCCCCATTTATATCAATGGGTGTAGAGTCAATCATTCATCATATTATATAAATCTCATCATTCATTTACAAAAACAACACCAACAACAACAAGGCTGTGGTCACACACACACACACACACACACACACACACACACACACACACACACACACACACACACACACACTCGATACATGTTGCCGCACAGATCGATCACTGTGTTATGTTCACACCTTAAACACACCTTTGCTCTGAGAGGTTGGTGAATGCTTTTCATCGTGACATAAGAATCAAAGATCAACGCAGAAACATCAGTTTATAACTATATCATGACTGTAGTCTGTCCCGCAGACAGCTGTCTACCATTGTAGTAAACAACAAGGTGCTCAGTTCATCTGTGTAAAAACACATGTGGGTTTCTGTAAACACATAATAAGTAAGTCATTTTTTTTAAGTCTGATATGAAATCCAACTCGGGAGTCTTGCCCAGGAAGCAAAGGATGGTTGCCATACTGAAAGGAATCAGTCAATCCGTAGGCAGAGCAGTCGATGCATCACATTCTACATCTTTCATCAACCTAAATGAAGTTTCATTTAACTGGTGGAGCAGTCAACAAGTGTCCAAGCCTGACTTGTTGAAGTACAAAATACAAATATCGCCTTTTCTATCAAGAGCTATAATAATTATTCTGCATTAGATCAAATCTGCCCCTTCACAGTGGGTGAAGACGGGCACCCAGGAGGTAACCTGAGGAAACCAGATTTAGCTTGCTTAGCTAGAGATTAGTGAGATATGCCCATTTTAAAAGGCTAATTAAGAATTGATGGGATTAGGAAGTCACTTCTGTTGTCAGCAATTACATTTGAGCAGGATTTTTACTTAGTGTAATGAGAGGGAAAAAATGAACCCCAATAGTAGATAAATACATTTCACACTAATATTTAAAAGCTTATCTGAAAAGTAATATAGACTGAAATGTATATTAAGAGGCCAATGGACCTAATATTTTTTTTATAATTTTTACATTTTTTATGTCATGATTAGTGCCGCTTAAAATAGTTAAAGCAAAATGTCGAAACTTTATTTGACAAAATTTGAACTTTGGAATCATTAGAAACCCTCATCATATTTAGAATTTACTACTAATAATGGTTAATAATAATAAATAATCTAGTTATAATGCTAAACACTAATGTTCATATGCTTATGAAATGCATCTTTTCCCTTTTTAAATAATTGTTTATTTATAATTCTTATTACTCATTTCTATACATGAATAATGCAAAATGTGAACACACTGTTATTAAAAAAAAAAAATTCTAACTGAAACAGTTATCACCACAATCAGTATTGGAAAATATCTTCAGGTTAAAACAATTAAACAAAATGAAAACATTTGGACTGAAAATACAATTAAATGAATAAGTGAAAATCCACTCACCTGTGGATATGGGAACATACCTAGTGCCAACTGTGTATAGAAGAAAGCATAAATCAGTGCTCTTATTCTCCTTGAGACATTTGAAATAACACAAAACACGATACGGCTGAATCAGTATTGAATCTATGTTTGTAAACTCTGTAAACCCCAATACAAACTAATGTAATCCAGTCAAACAGCCCCTTCATTAAGTTTACATTTAAACATTTTTATTATAGGCAGTTGAAGTAACTTTATATTTTTATGCTGTACCTAATATTTTACTTACACCTCCTCATAGATACTGTGAATATATGTGTACAATGCATATTCTTTACATTCTAATGTGACAATAACAACACAAGCCTTAAAAAGGTGTTGCAGAGTTAAGTCAACGCTGGGACAGACGATATGTTTCAGAAAAGGTAGAATTTCTTGTATGGCTGCTGCTTTAATAACCCCCCACCCCCACCCCACGATTACCACCTGTGGAGAACAAAATAGAGGGATAAAGAGGAGGACAGGATTGTGGGACGGTTCTATGTGCTGTGTGTATGTGTGTTATTTTGGCTGGGGGGGTGGGGGTGGGGGGCGGTTGGGTGACAGCTCTCCCTGACATTTGGCAATTCACTTGGGGTGGGCATTTTTCATCTTGGTCAAGGGCAGCTTATTGGCAGCATTGCGTTATTAAAATGTCAAAATGCTCACGGTCTCTCCTTGAACATAAATAGAATAACTATTAGGCTAAAGATCAATCCAAATGGAGTGGGACTGCATGCCATTTCATTTAGCTTAATGCACACATCCACAGCTAGAAATAAAGGGAACAGGGCCAGGGGGCGCCCTGTTATAAAACTTTATCTTTATCACACAAAGATCATGTCAATAATTCTGACATGGCTTCTTCCCTGTAAACTCATCCATTATTGTTATAATTATGATGCTATTAAACAATATTGACAAACAAAGGCAAGGCAGATGCCCAAATCATTTGTTATACAGCAGAGGGAGAGCTGTGGACAGAAACAGATGGAGAATCAATAACACCAGTGGGAAGACAAGAGGCCAGGGAAGTGTAACACTGAAATTGAAACGTTACTTGAAAACGGAGGGTGTCAGTCAAGCATACGTTCAACGCTATCAGGAGGGGTGAAGAGAGATACTGATGCACACACACACACACACACACACAAACACAAGGATACAAACAAACACATATGAGGAACAGTCAATAAGCAACAATGATTTTAAAGTGTATGACACCTACCTGTGTAAAAACTAAAAATAAATGAACCATTTCCTCTCCACAAATTCTGCACAATTCTCTTTGTGTACATACTGCAGATACAGCATGAAACCATTTTTACATTGTCGTACCTCCATTAAAGAGATTCCCACACTCCAGACATCTGCGTGGATACCATACTGCTCTCCTGATATCCTCTCTGGCTGTGGAGCAAAAACATCACAAACTGTAAAGACAAAGTTAGACGTCCTGATTCTCATCTCTTCACTGATGCAACTTTAAAATCGTTAGACATGAATATTAACTTCAATGAAACACTCACCGCCATGTATGCATTAGTTCCCACATAGGTTTTGGCAATAGAATTCACCAACTGCAAATAAAACAAGCACGAAAAACTCAGGATCCATCGCCACAGATACTTTTCATTGAAGAAAGACAAAAAAAGGTCAAATGCACCTGGGCCCTCTTGAGAAAGTAACTTAGGTGTTTACAAGTATTTAGCAATACTAAGGTATGTTTTTCATATTGTAGAGAAGAACTAGAGTTTTAAGACTTGTCTGTGTGACTTGTCACATAATTTTTATTTCATTATATCTTTTTAATGATAAATCTGAGAAAAGTTACATTTTCAAAATTGAAAAAATAAATAAATAAAAAGCTTTAAATTCACAAGATATCACAAAGCACCTCTCCAGTACATGGGAGACGTGGACGTTCAGAAAACCTTCATCTGAGACAAATCCTGCTCACAGAATGAGCCTAAACTCAACTTGTAACCATGGAAACAAAAAGAAAATGCAAACAATTAAAGTTTTTAAATAGCAGAAGGCTCCACTCGGTGGTTGTTGTGTGTAGAGTGTGTAGTGTGTAGTGGTGCAATAAATAGTGTCTGAGATCTGCTCTTGTACTCATGGAAATGAAAAACATTTAAATATCAAAAATGTCTCAATGGCAAAAGGCTCCACTTTACATTAGGGCTGGTGTTCGTACAAGGTTTTGTGAAAAAATAGTGGAACAGTTTTTGAGTCATGTTCCAGAAACAAAATGTAACGTAGAAAAGGACAGACCCATCCCTTTATCACCTTCCTCGCTTGATTCATGGTGGGAGGTAATAAGTCAACGGCAGACAAATAAATAATCGTGCTCTCAATATAAATTCAGAATATTCAACTGATCATAATCTGTACATATAACCTTTACGGACCTCTACTTTACTGCTCTACAGTAGGGAATAAAAAGACATGAGCTGGAACAAACTTACTCTACTACTACAAATCTACTGAAATGTCAGCTTGATATTTCGGGCTGCTCTCAACCTTCGCACAAGGGAACAGGAGTCAGACAAGGAGACTTTAGTGAGTTCATGTGTTGTGTTTGTGGAAACAAAGGTACATGCCATCAATGACAGGACTGTGATAATGAGTGTCTGTTCCCTTATGGCTGTTTTTTTTTTTTTTTAGCATGCCCTATAGTGTGGGAGGGGGGGATGTATATGTGACAGAGAGATAAACAAACTAGAGCTAAAAAAGAGGGAGGACAAGTCAATGTTGGTCGTGTTACACATGCAGGGCGTAAAAATTCACCTTGGAGCTTCCAAGGAAGTGGAGGTTAAAAATGAAGAACAATTCATAACAAAACAGTCCTCGGGGCTGATGATTTGGGGAGCGGTGAAGGTCTGTCCCCCATGATTACAACACAAACACACACTGCAACACACACTCACACACAATGACTAGGCTATTGTCTGCCACCCACGCTTTCCCCACATCTACTGAATACATATCAATGAGGTTTGGCTGTTGTGTGTGTGTGTGTGTGTGTGTGTGTGTGTGTGTGTGTGTGTGTGTGGGTCATAATTATAAAAAGTGATTTTTTTTTTTAGGCTGCAGAACAATGAAGGGGGGGCGGGTTAATATGAGTGGAAGACCCTTGGGATAGCGCTGATGTTCAGAGATGAAAATGAATGCCCTGATTGACAGGTTGACCATATGCAGGACTTCTTCTCTTTCCATCCTTTCTCTCGCTATCTCTCTCTTTCTCTGTCATGCTCTCTCACACACCCCCCAACACACACACACACACACAAATCAGTGTACCTGTGTGCTGACACCAAAGTCACAAAGCTTGACTTGTCCCCGGGTGTTCACCAGTATATTGGAAGGCTTGACATCTGCAGAGACAAACTGCTTAATAGAACGGCCACATCAGCAACTCTGTAGCTTATCTTTATCAACTCTGCTCTGCTTTTTTTTCTTTTTTTTTTTAATAAACACACAGCCTTCAAACTACCTTACTCACCTCTGTGAAGTATCTTCAGGCTCCACAGATATGTCAGGCCTTTGACTACCTAGAGACACAGATTAAAGAGGAGTCAACATTAATTTCAACATGTGGCTCACTAATTAATTCACTTGCTTAATGTGGAGTGGCTGTCTCCGACCGAACTAATCAAACTCAGCTTCTGGATGGGAAATCATTTCAATAACCCCGTTTACGCTGTCATGGCAAATGTTGCTGAGGTCTTCAGTAGGCTTCCAAGAGGAATGGGCTGAGACAAGTTTCACCTTTTAATGCAAAAAGTCTCCCTGTTTCATAAATGAGGAATATTCTGTATATTCATATAAATCCTGTATGCAGGAAAGGAGGATCTGGCCAAGTTTTAAACTTCACATTTCAGAGTAACGGTGTGGATTTTGTCCTGAGTGTGATACAGTTACTGAGTTTTTCATAGGCCGGTGTCCCAAAAAGTTGCTTCGCTGGTGTGCTGTCGAGAAGCTTGGAACTGTGTTACCCAAGGACTTCTGTTATCAGTGCTATGAAAGAGTGGGTTATGAAGTGAGGGCTGTGGCAGCATTCTGAATAATAAAGATCAATTACATATAGCGCTGTGTGACTACTTCTTATGGACAGGAACTATGGTTTTTACCTGAATGTGTTTGTTGCCCTACAAATCTCTCTCCACCAAGGGCACGTACTTCAACTCATTCAATACAGGTAAAGGTGAGAACCTACCTGCCCCAGGAGGAGCAATTCTGCTATCTTTAAAACATTTTTGTTATAACAGACAGAAATCAGCAGTTCAGGTGTGACATCTGCACAATGAATATTTGGATGGTGCAGACTATGGCGGTGAAGAGTTGCTCATTCAAGCTCTCGATTTCTGGTCAATCTTCATTAAATTCCACAGATTTGGTCCCAAGCTTTGGGCAGTCATTCAAGCAACCAAGACAATGTTTCTTTTTCTGCAGGGTTGAGTGAAGCGATTAAGAAGCTCCTCAGTATTGAGATGTACCTTCTTCATAATAAAAGAAATGTATTGAGTTTGTTGGGGCACATAAAATGCATTTTTGTGGCATCTCTTTACACCAGGGTAACAGACAGAGCATTTTTGTTTTGTTTTATGAAGTAGGAAGAAAATGAGAGCCGCTTGTTCTTCACTTTTGTGCAGCCCTCACATATGACTATGGCTTGATTCATACCTCAGCCATCATGCAATAATTTTAATTTTGTTTAAGTATCATTCATGTCCCAATGAATAATATTGCTTCATGGTGATTTCTTCATTTAAGGGATGTGAGACGTGACTCTAGCCTGCAGGCTCCTGTCATCCGTGTCTGATGCACATCAACCTCTGAGATAAATAAAGGAATCACAAAAGCTCTCTGAAGTCCTGCTGCCTCAAAAGGCGCGAGTACAACAACTCCAATATGCAGCTTCACTCACACCTTCTGTGGAGCCTTTCCTTCTGTGATAATTAACAACTACCACAGCAGAAAGGACAGGAAGCTGTGAATTAGAATTAACACTGATTAAATAGCTTTCATTGTTTGATTACGGACAAAGTTAAAGGGGGGGAGACAGAAAAGAGAAAGTTTAGATGTGAAGGATAATGAGTGTGGAAATGAGAAATGCATTTATCAGCATCAAGGCCATTTCTATCAAAATGATAGTTTTAACTGAGAGTAGAAAGGAGGGGAGAGAAGGAGAGATGAGAGGATAAGGGGAAAACAACACTGACTTTGTGTCACTTCACCAAATAGAGGCTAATTGGAAAATTCACACCTGTGGTTTTCTTTTCTTTTATTTCATTAATAAAAATGAGTTTTCTCGTCAGACCTGTTCAACAAATAACAGGTCAACCAGAAAACTATGACTGCCAGGCATAGATCACACTCTAATAGACTACACATTTAACTAAACTCGAAAAAACACCTCTCGAGCCAAATTCTTTCAAATTAATCAACTAATTAAACTAACAAACTACTTATGGGTAGATTTTGAGTATTTAATGAAAACTTACTGCTACTGCGATCCTCCCCAGGACGTGCTCTGGAATTCTTTTGTACACGTCTAGAGAACCACCTGCAAAAGACAAATGATTTTTTCATATTATCATTTATTATAACTTATCTCCTTGCTGCCTTTTTGGTGCAACACAGAGCCAAATTCATGTTGCCCATGCAAATAACAACACTCCACAATATCCAGACAACTGACAAAAAAATAGTTGCTTGCGATTTGAATGCAGATCCAGCATTTCCTACATTTTTTTGTTAAAATTGTGGAAATTTACAATCCTGTTTCCAAAAAATTTGGGACGCTGTGTAAAATGTAAGTAGAAAGAGAATGTTATGATTTGAAAACATTGAAACCCCATATTTAATTGGAAATAGTATAAAGACAACATATCAAATGTTGAAAATGAGAAATTTGATTGTTTAAAAAAAAAATTATATGCCCATTTTGAATTTGATGCCAACAACACGTTTCAAAAAAGTTGGGACAGTGGCAACAAAAGAAAGGAAAAGTTGTAAAATGCTAAAAGAAAACACCTGGTGGAACATCTCGAAATTAAAAAGGTTAACTGGAAACAGGTTAATAAGAAGATTGGGTATAAAAAGAGCATCTCAGAGAGGCTGAGTCTTTCTGAAGTAAAGATGGAGGGTTCACCAAAAAAAGCTGAGCTGGAAAATGTTTCTCAACGTAAAATAGCAAAGAATTTGGGGATTTCATCGTCTACAGGAACAATATCATTAAAAGACTCTGAGAATCTAAAGAAATCTCTGTACACAGGGGACAAAGCTAAAAACCAACACCAGACCACATTGTGCACATATTACATCAGCATGCCTCCGTGGTAAAAGAGTCTGGGTGCTAAACTGGCCTGCCTGCAGTCCCGACTTGTCACCCATTGAAAATGTTCAGCACATTAAGTGTAAAATATGACAAAGGAGACCCCAAACTCTTGAGCAGCTGAAATCCTACGTCAGGCATGAATGGGAAAACATTCCACCTTCAAAATGACAGCAGTTGGTCTCCTCAGTTCCCAAACAGGTGTTGTTAAAAGAAGAGGTGATGCAACACAGTGGTAAACATGACCCTGTCACAACTTTTTTGAAATGTGTTGCTGGCATTAAATTCTAAATGAGGATATCATTTTCAAAAACAATAAAAAATTTCTGTTCCAACATTTGAAATGTCTTTGTGCTATTTTCAATTACATATTTATTTTATTGATATGACAAATAAATGCCAAGTAAATACAAAGTCATTGGTGTTTCCTTATGCAGTCCATTTCTAACAACACTGAATTCTTTTAGGCAATAATCAAGTACAACTGGAAAAGAGTGCTCAAAGAAAAGTTTTATGAGGAAAAGAGGTTAGATAGACTTTGCTGACAAGCTGGCAAATGTGTGAAACAGGGGAATCACTGCATTAACACACACTTGGACAAACACATATCACACACAAATCTAAAAACATAGGCAGTCTCCTATCTCACACCAGTCTAGACACACAAATACAAACGCACCTACAAATGCACTTAAGTCAAGATTCATCACACCCTTGTAGCTTTTAGCACACAGGCATGATAAACAGCTCACAGCGATAAGTCTTTCTCTTGAACTGCTGAAGTGTAAATGGATACACAGTAGAGACAGGAGAGTTCCCTGAAGTCTCTTCTACACAGCTGTGGCGAGCAAAGATAAAAAAAAAATTTAAAAAAAGGTGATCTACTGGCATCTGGTGCAGAGAAAACTCACCGTCCATAAATTCTGTGCATATGGATATCCTGTTCTCTACAAAGAAGGCACTGAAGAAAGTGATGATGTAGGGTGAATCGCACTGCAATCAAGGAAAGAGACAATGTGATCGTTAAAGATGACGCCAAAATATTCATACAAAACTATTTGATCATACATTAGCCTTATTATGAATTTTAGCAAAAGGCGATCATGTGATCAGAGTGCAAAAATGTCACAGCGGCACTATCATGATGCCTAAGAGCTCGTCCGTCAACAGCAGCTGTTTTTGTTTGGAAAGAAACTTTTATTTATGATTCCACACACAGTTCATGTGAAGAAGGCCATCAGTGCCAAAGGGGACGGTTATCAGTAAACTCACATGCCTAGTCCATGTGTATGCTGCCTGTTTGTCCATGTGTGGCTGATCCTTGGCTTACATCGTAAGACCAGAGGTGATAAATGACACTTCGTTAGTTAGATCCGTGGTTTATTAACAATGTAGATCT
The DNA here is from genome assembly GCA_037577475.1 of Chaunax sp. Z400. Taxonomy (NCBI): domain Eukaryota; kingdom Metazoa; phylum Chordata; class Actinopteri; order Lophiiformes; family Chaunacidae; genus Chaunax; species Chaunax sp. Z400. The sequence goes on from CM075184.1 coordinate 13,743,184, forward strand.
GTAGATCTGGTTGGACAGGAATAGTCGGAGGACTAAAGATACATCCTTTTGGTAACATGGGACAGATTGAATCAATCAAAACCAACCTTGTAGAGAATTTCTAATTCTGACATGATCTGCTTCTGTAATTCCACTGTGATATCCAGGGGAATGACCTGCAATCAAACATGAGAAACAGGTACAGTCTTTAATAAAGACATCAGTAACACCTGTAATGTTCATGTACTGAAGAGGTTGACTAGATTTAGGAATCATGCATTACCTCTGGCAAGGAGGCTATGTTTTCATAGCAGTTTGTTAGTAGAATATCTCAAACAATTCACAAACAAAAGTTTGAGATATCACAATCTTTAGTTATCTAATGTGTTATTATAGATTCATATATATATATCTATATATATCTATATATATATATATATATAGATATATATCTATCTATATATATATATATATATATATATATCTATCTATATATATATATATATCTATCTATATATATATATATATATATATCTATATATATATATATCTATAGATATATATATATAGATATATATATATCTATATATATATATATATCTATATATATATATATATATATATAGATATATATATAAACAATCAATTTAGATTCAGATATACTTGCTGATAATAAATCTTGCCATTTTATCAGTTTCGGCCCATTTGTGTTTGCGGGGAACAATGAAGCCTTGGTGGAGGTCTGAGCTCTCCAAGTGCCCTTCTAATTTAAGAGTAGTATCACCAACATGGAGGAGTTCTCACCTTGACCGCTAAAACTCGCCTTCCAAGAAGATGGTACGCTCTAGAGGGACAAAACAGGAGGTGATATGAAACTAAATTGAAGAAAGCTGTTTATTTGAATAGTAACTTGAATTGTTCTGCTTTCCATCTCAGGAGCTCTGAAGAGACCCTTGTCCCATTACATTCATTTACAAGCCTCCAAAACAGATGTCGTTGTTTTGATGTAATTAATGAGGTGATACTGATCAGACTGATCGAATATTGTCAATGTCATGTAATAATGTACTAAGCATAGTGATAAAGGTGAACTGATGAAACAAAAGGACATAATTAACAACCAAATGAATGGCTCTGAGCAATACTGTCAGCATGGCAGAGGTCAAAGGCTGCCGATGCAGTCAGCGCTATTGCAAGCAGTTTCCAGACAGAGTTTTGAGTTGCAGGGAAAGCAGCAGTCACAGACCGGCCCCATAATGATTTAATTATCAAACATCTTAATGCCAAACATCGGCTTTAGTTACAGCCGTTGAAGGTTAGTTTACGGCATGAGTGACAACACCTCAGGACCGCTCAACATACAATACTCACGGATGAATACTGTCCACCAGCTGTCATGTGATGGAGTTGAGGTGGGTCAGTGTGCGACACACAGTCTGGTAAGCTTGTAAGCAGCCTTAGTAAATGTGATACCTGGCTACTCACGTGTTACTGGGTCTTACATTGAGAATTTGTGTTGTGCAAGGTGTGATTAATGTGTCTTCGATTGGAGTATCATAATGTTCTATGGCCAGACACCACGAAACGGCCCGAGGCTGTTACTGTAGAACAAACACTGGTCTCTGAAGCTATCTGTAAGTGAGCTGTTGTTTATACCATCTTTGATAACAAGTCCCATCATGGCCCAAGTCAAAAACAACACTGAATATATGCAGATTAATTGAAAAAAAAACCCAGCAACAACAATGTACTCATTAATTTAATTAACTATATTCATCTTTTCCTTTAGTTTAATTGTACAACTAGCTGGTTCAAAATAGTTGAAAGAGAAATGTCTGCTTTTAGACTACGTCCATCTTCAGTTTTTCAGCTACATGACAAAAACGTCAGGCATCAGGAAGTTTTGAATTACGTGCACAGTGTAAAGTATAGTGTGAGTGTTTGTGATCTTAAGCCTTATCTTTTTCTGAGCAAGAACTCTTAGCACATAAGGTTGATGGACTTCTTTCCATTTTGATGTCTTGGTCTTCTTTTAAGCTACAATCAATATTAGTTATGCATGACTGCTGCCTCTTAATTAAAATGAAGATGTTAATTGAGGCAAGATCACACGAGCAGACATGTTAAATACTTTTGGTCTGGTGTGTACTACTTTGGCAGGTCTGGTGTGTAAAGCAGTCTGAAAAGAGATTAATCCAAGTCTTCACCACGCTAAACAACACCATGCTGCACCATAACCAGCCCACGAATGAATGTTTATATTGCTTCTTTTACATGACAATCAGGAATTTTTTTTTTTTTTTTTTTTTACATGGCATACTACATGCACGGTGCAACACACACACACACACACGTGTTTCTGTGTGTATGATTTTTCTGTTTGTACTTTCATGCAAAGTCTCACATCTGTTCATTAAACTATTGCAATTTAGCTTAATGCAATGTTTTGTCTGTGATTACTTATTGTCTGAGTTACATTAAGGTAAACAGATAATAACGCATCCATATACTACTATAATACTTTTTCCATAGGGTCATTTCTTTAATATGTTTTTTTTAGATTGAAGGGACAATGTCCCAATATTATACCAACAATGATTTTTTTAGTTTTTTTTTTTAACAATTAATTAGTTTTTTTATTAATTAAAAATAATTTATACAATTTTACTGGATATATTCACAAATTAATTTTAAAAAATGATGTGCAAATAATTAAATTATAAACAAACTATATGACTAAGTTAGATAAACAAAAGTTAATGAATTCCAAAGTTTTAACAAATGTGTCTTAAGGGTATGGTTTAGGGCTGAGGCTATGGTGTGACTACTGCTTGGTTAAAGCTTTAGTCTCAGACTGTCCTTGACCACCTCAGGGCCGAGCATCTCTGAATGAGTTACTGTGACAGGCTCATGACAGCGGGAGACATGGGGACAAGGTTACATAGCCCGCCCCGCCGCCACTTCCCCCTGATCTGACCCCAGTAAATGTGCCCCATTCCTGGATCTTATTTACACTCCAGCTCGCTCTGTAATAAAAGCTCCATCATGCAGTATTCATAGGGCCTCTCTCTATGTCTCTGAAGTTAGGGTTGTGGGTTAGAGAGACTGGCCTCCTGGATCAGGGCTAACTTGGGACTCTTATATTGTCACATGGATGATGGGCTGCTTTTCTCTCAGACTATCTCACCTGACACAGCTACTGTATAATGGTTCTCCTAACTGACGCAGGCAGACAGAAGCCTTAACAGACATACACATGCCTGTACACACAGGAGGTACACCTCCTAACTAAACATTCAAAAAGTGATAGTACCAGGTAGTGCTTGTTAAGTAAATGAAACCAATTTGGCTTTGCATTATCGACTTTATTTATCAATAATTTCTATTTCATCAAGACGGCTGTGACGCATTGTGTGAAATATTGCTGTGTGTAACAGACAGCATAACCTGCACCAACTCAGTATTGATGTGACTTCTCCTTTTGGGGACGTTGGTCAGAGTATTATAGCAGCACTGTGTGCACAACTCTCTACTCTAGGACATCACAACAAAACACAAGGAGGCAGCACCATGTAGCTAATAAGCTAGTCCAGGAGTCCTGCTGCTAACAAGCCAAATGCTGTCAGAACAGTAAGAGATGCTCAAATTGTACATCTTGCAAAACCGAAAGAAAATAAGTGTTGTAAAAGAAATTATTTATTTGTATATTTGCTGTTTTTATATCTGTATTGTAGGTTACATGTTACACTATGTCCCATTTAGAATTAACTGGAACAACAGCAATGCTTTTTTTTTTATTGAACCCAGGCTTCAGATTAGTTTTATTTATTATAGAACTGTATTAGGCTGCATTCAAGGAGTTGTAGTTTAGCATATATAGTGACACTCCTCTCCAAAACACACATTATTTACATATAGTCCAAACCCACTAAACCAAGTTTACAGCGATGAAGTGTCAAACAGCCACCACAATCTTCATCTCTAACAGTGAGAGTGCACTAATGCAGATTTTTCTGCTGAGAAGTCAAAGTTTACACATTGTCATGCCAGCAAAACATAATCCACTGTGAAAACAGACAGCTACGGAAAACAAATTAAAAAAATGTTCTCTTAAGTAGCATTTTGAGGGGCACTGTGATGCCAGGTGTAAACTACAGTCACATTCAATAGGTTTCAGGCACAATCTAAAAATATCTGGATACAAAACACAAGGTTACCACCAATTAAGCAAATAGGTTCAGCCCTTCAAAAAATGATCTAAATGGTGTTAAAAGAGCAAAGTCAATAGGTAAGTCTATAATAGAACAGCTGTGGGCGTCTAAGTAGATGTCATCATAGTCACTGCCAGGCAAATTTGCTTGTTTTAATTGCACGTCTGGATCCAGGAGTCATGAAAATAGCCTGTGTGTCCTTGTTATTGTATACATGAGCCACAGAGTCAGTTAGATTGGTGGACAAGATGGACCTCTGAGAGTGTAATAAAAAACAAAGACTGACATTGATGGATGGCTAGGTCAGCACATGGCTATGGAGAGCTGAGGTGTTGGTAACATCCAATTGAGTCTAAATAGCTCTGGGTCATAAATGGGCTAAGAGGTTAAAAGGTGGGGAGTGGCAGTGCTTTTCACATTTGATAAGCTGGGACACAGGGTAGAGGCTGAGGAGGACAGAGAATTGGTTTCCAAACAATGAAGCTGGCTCTCCATGCTTTTATATACAGTGTTTCAAAATGGCTAATTTCCATCTTGATGCAGCAAGAATTTGAAATTTGATCGCAATGTCAATAAAATGGTTCAATCCTGTTAATTCCAGCCGAGAAATACTACAAAAATCAAATCACTACCATCAGCCTGTGATCTTGAACGCATCATTCACACCTTTATTTTTTTCCTGACTTGACTTCTGTAACTCTCCTTTTTTTCCTGCCTGGGTCAAACCATCCTGGCGTGACTCGACTCTTCACGTTTTCATCTCTTCATGCACTTGATTGAATAATCTCTGCTTTCTGTCCAGACCCTAGAGAAAAACCTGCCATGATAAAACTTTTGTGAAGACAAACTTCTTGTACTTTATCACTGTTCTGCCTTAAACTACATTAATTTACTTTTAACATGAAATATCTGTGATGATATTTGTAGAGAAGAGCTTGTATAAATTGTAATTAGTTGCCTGAGTATTAAAATGAAAACTCCAGCCAAACTGAATACAAGGTGATGCTAAGGGAAGAGTGATAATAAATAATTAGAGCCTTTTTTGACGGTGACAAAAATAATTACAATTAGAGAAACAGGCAAGCAGTTAAGAGTTACTGTGAAAATTTGAAGGAGCTGATGTCAGGGTCACCAACACAATTAACACAAATTTCCTCTAGCTCTCATGGCTAGTTAAAGAGACAGGAAGCCTAAAAACACTAGGATGTATTATACCTTTTCTGCCTAATATATAAATGAAAAGCAGATTACATTTATTATTTCTTTCATGGCAAAAAGTGATCATTGAAATGTTTCTTTTACTACTACCACTACTAAATAATCCAAGGCTACATGTTCCATTTCAAAATTCCATACTTTTCAAACTTCTCAGGATTTAAAATGCACAAACAGAAAGATATTTATTATGTAAACACGTTTTCAAAACCAAACAGTTAATGTGTGTGTTAAATTCTGACTACGTATGCTATTACGCTGTAAGTTTTTTTCTTTTCTTTTTGAGAATCCTCAGCAAATCAGGCTTTATATTTGCAATTTTAAAGCCAGCCCTGTGAAAACTTGCATTTCCTGCTTTCTGGCTGTCAAACATATCTGAGCAGAAAGGAGGCAAACTTTACAGTGCTACCTATAGCGATACTTTAAAATGTTGAATAAATATTATTAAAATGTCCCCAATATAAGAACAAAAAATAAGTCAAATGAAACTTCAATGATGTAATTCCACAGCATGTGTGCTGTCTTGTTAATTACTGTGTCCATGGAAACATCGATGAATGCTACCATAAAGCTATGGTTTCCTTTAGCAGAAAAGATTTGTTTATTTGGGATGCTACTGTATGTATGCACAAACTATCCTTAACAAAATCTCCAGCTTTGACAAGACAAAATGTCTATATCATCTGTAATGTCCATCAGAAGCACACTTTTTAGTATAAATACTGTCACTTGTACATGACTGTTAGAGGCACAGTACACACTAAACCTATTGCGTACGATTTGGAATACAGCATGTTTAGTGACAGCTCCAAAGGCTACGTCTTGTAAAGTATGTTTGAGCTCCTCGGCTAACTGAATGAGTTACATCTGAATTGAAATGGACATGAAATACAACTCCACTAAGGTCGTATAGGCTGTTTTTTATTTGTTTTTGTATTTTCTCCTTCCAACCTTAAAAATTTTAGCACCACAGTATATGGATTTTTTTGTTTTGCTGGTTAAATTGACTGAGAAGCTGTAGGGATTACAATATTGGCCTTCACCAATGCAGTGTAACTATTTCTAGCACCAAATATCAGCAATCTTATTCTACTACAACTATGAGAGATTGACTATTTTGAAACCCTCTTAAAGTCATAAAGCAGTAAAAGGTGGCTGGAAAGAAAAGTGTGAAATAAAAAAAAGGCAGAATTGTGAATGTGATAGATTGGAAATGTATTGGGTTTACTGGAGACTGTGTGAGGCAAACCAATCTGTCAAATCAAGGTTAGCCTGAGCAGTGATCAATACTTCAATCTCAATAAAACAGCTCAATAGCTAAGGATTGATGGGGAGGAGGAAAGACAAGGTGGGGAAAAGGAGGATAGAAAAAGCGACACAAATGCCAACCTTGTCATAATGTTAGCGGGGCAGTAATACATTTGTCTAGCCGGAAAGGACGGAGCTCTTCTGTCGTGTCAGGGAATGTGCTGTGGTATAGACAGAATATCCATTGCTGCCATGGCTTACAGCCCCAAATCAATATTATATATGTTTGCAACCTTCAAACCAGAATAAATAAATGCAAGTATAGACACAAACCAGCATGATCGATAGCACACCAAAAACTGAGACACGGCAGATGAAGGAACAGAGGAGGAATGGTCAACAATGGAGTACCCTTCACAGAACCCTCGTGATGAGTTTGTCATTAAGAAATTAGAAAAAATATAAAAGGCTGCTCATCAGTCTAAAACTGACCGAGACGTTCTTCTTTAATATTTGCACTTTCTAGAGGCTGTCGGTGCTTCAACGTGAGAGCTCAGAAAAACCTACTTGTAAACTGTGCCTCCGTTTCCATGGCCGAGCTGTTCTTGATAGTGGATATCTTGGGCATTTATCTGCAGAGCCAAAAAGACACAAAGATATGGTGTTATAACATAAGAAGACATGCAACCAGTTGATGATCTGTGTAAGTACACAGGTGAGAGAGAGAGAGGACCATGTTGTAACTGCAGGCTATGAACTAGGAGAACATTCAGGTCACTCCAAGTTCAGCAACAGAGGAAAGAAAACAGAGGGACAGAAGGAGGAGACGGGAGATCAATACAATATTTGCTGTCCAATTTATAAAAGGATGATCCTCTTGGATGAGAGGGGGAGTGACTGATGTAGAGTTTAATGACGATTTGTTTGCTGCTTTTGTTCCATTTACTTTGATAAAAAAAAACAGTGTCAGAGGCAGGAAATATAATATATCCTGAGCCAACATGGCCAGTCTGAACAAATGTTTCATCCTCTCGCCTATTTTGAAATGACCAATATCAAAATCTTCTTGTAGGTCAACGAAATTCTTCACTCAGAGCATTCAGAGAGTGCATTCCTCTGAAAAAAAAGCCATTGTCATTAAAAGTCAAGCAATCAGCAAATAGTTGCAGGCAAAGCCAAAACAAAAGAATGTTGACAGACAGTCACAGACAGACTTTAAAAAACAAGTATTTTAAACACGTATTCCCTTAAAACAGATTTAGACAGATAACAAGTGTCCACACAAAAAGTATAAAACAAAAAGCCATTAAATATAAATATTTTAAACACATACACTTTTAAATATTTGTGAATATTTTACTTAGAATAGCAAAAAGTCATAAATATTAGTAAACTATATACACTTGATCTTTTTCAATGATGCCTAAAGCCTATTCTTTATTGAGTAATTCAGAAAAATGACAATATTTGCCCGACCTCGCAGTGATACAAAAAAAAAAAAGAACAAAAACAAAAAAATCATGAATCTGAATCTGCCGTAAAATCCTATTCAGCTCTTTTTGGGCGTAGGCCCACCCCTTCACATAATTTAATCGAAATCCATTTGTAACTTTTTTGAGATATCTTGTCCAAAAACAGACCGTGAAAGAAACACTGGATCACATAACCTCATAACTCTTCAATAAGGAACTATTCAGCATTGAGGATGACAGCATAACATCTGTAAAGTCCCTGAAGGTGGAGACGGGTGGTGGATAATCATAAAACGCAAACAGAGGAAAACGTTGACTCCTTAAGTTTGTTACTGTATTTGAATATGTTTTAATTTCTAATGTTAATGACATACAGTAGTTGAAAATAAAACATACCACAAACATATCAATATATAGTTGTTCTATATTTTAAATACCTACATTAAATAAATTACACATTCAATCTCTGCTAAAAAGCCAATTTTAACATTTACATAAACTTAGAAACTAGTGATACAAAACCTCAATTCTAAAACTGAAAAGCCATATTATTTTAAAATAGCTGTAGAACACAAGTCCTCTTGATGTAAAGACAAATGTACAAACTGCTAGGGTCCTGGCAATTCCTTATTCTATGCATAAAACAAGCATGTTACACAGGTAGAAATAAGTTAAGTTGTCCCCCTTAACTCATTTCTTCTTAATTGTACATCCGAGAAAAAATTTCATTTTGCAAAATAAAATAACACTAAAATGCTTAAAATTCAGTTTTTAAGTAATGCTGTGGAAAACCCTCATCTGAGACAAATCCAACTCACAGAATGAGCCTAAATTCAACTTGTAACCATGACAACGAAAAAATACAAACAATAAAATGAAAATGGGGATAATAATAAGGAAATATTATATATACATATATGAAATATAAAATATAGAGTATAAAAAAACATTTTTGGAACGAAAAACTTTGATTCCATTTGTATCAAAAAAGGACAGCGTTTAAAATGTGGAGTGAATAATTCACTAATTGATTGTTTCACAGGTTCCTGCAGGTTGCAGGCTAACGGTATCGTGTCAATGAGCCAGTTTGTATGGACAGATGCGTGTTTGTATTGCGGTCGATATGATATCAATGTTGGGCTGTAGAGACTAATTTTGTACAAACAGAAAGATTCAGACATCATGCATGTCTCCCTATTCACCTAAATTGATTAGATCACACGGCGACAGCAAGGAGGTAAAGAGAATGAGAAGAGATGAATGAAAGGATGGAGGAGAAGGGAGAGAACAGCTCTATTAGTTCACTGTGCTACGGCAGAAACCTGAGAGGCTATTGGCTTAATTGTCTTCTTGACACGCTAGTGCCAGTGTGTGTGTGTGTGTGCTCACGCGTGCATGCGTGTGTGAGAGAGAGAGAGAGAGAGAGAGAGAGAGAGTGAGTGAGTGAGAGAGCGTTGATAAAAGAGACATACATGTTTGCAGTAGGCTGGCTCTCACAGACCTCCTGCTCCCAGATCAGCACAGTGAAGAGACAATAACCAAATACACATTCTCTATAACATTCCCTCAACTGGCATCACAGAAAATCAATAGAGGAGTCAACCACTGGTGAGAATGTGCTCTGGTCGGTGGAAACTAGATGTGACAACAAGAGCAGTGAGATAACAGTGGTCAAATTCTACTTTAAACCAAAACACAGGCGTACCTGTCCATTTGTCAGGATCCTCTTTAGCTCAGCGGACGACTTTTTCAAGCTGAAGGAAGGAACACAACACAGATTCACTGATATTAAATATCACAGACATCGTTCTTCTCATCAATCAACTATCCAGCTGCGGTTCATTCCAGGCAGTGTAACATGCTCCTCATCCCCAGAAAGCTCACCTGTTGTTGGCCATGGAGTCTGGGATAGCTTGAGTGCAGTCATTGGCTGGGTTAGGTCTGGTGTTAACCTGAAGGTAGGTATAAGGTATATGCTCAAATGTGAAAGGAAACACACACACACACCACACACACACACACACACACACACACAGACACACACACACACACCACACACACACACACCACACACACACACACACACAGACACACACACACACAGACACACACACACACACACACACACACACACACACCACACACACACACACACACACACACACACACACACACACACACACGCACACACACACGCATTTGGTGGTCAAGGCCAAAATACAGGCAGACATTTAGCCAGACCCTCTAATGAACAAGAACACAACACAAGCTCTCAGTTCAGTCTGAAGGTTAATTGGCTTTCGTGGGAGTGAAGGGAGGCAGAAAAAGAAGAGAGGAGAGGAGAGGAGAGGAGAGGTGAACTAAAGCAGTATGGCATTACAGTAGAGGGAATCACACAGAAATACCAGATTTGGGCAAAGGCTAGAGTTAAGACATCAGGAAATTTCAAGCCTCTCAAGGAATATTGTTCTTTATGTCTATTCATCTGCGTCTATGTTTACTCCAAAGACCTCGGCTCTCAACCCAGATATCTTACACAAAAGAAGAGACAAGACCCTGTAACGAGGATACTAAAAATAACTAATTTAATTGAGGTCAAAAGGCCGGTGTGTTGGGTCCACTGAAGAACAGGGATTCTCTTTTTAATTAGTGCCCAGGAAGACCTAATTTAAACAGTGCACAAGACTCCCCTCAGCCAATTACTTTTATATTAAAACTAGAGAAAAGAGAGAAGAGATTACCGAACGACTACAGGTTTTTGGAAAACATCCATCTTCTCAAAACAGACCCTTGACCTTAAAAAAAAAAAGTGACACAGTTCAGTAGCTGTTAAAACTCCTCAGAGGATACATTAAATAAAAATACTTTTAGTATTGGGAAGGTGGAGGTGATTTTATTTTTGAAATGGATATAATGTGGATCATCTGGAGAGATGGAGGTGGTGTCAAATCATTTAACCCCTGGTAATTAGCGATGAGTTTCAATCGCAACATATGCCCAACATAAAATGGGAAGGTCTGTGGAAGGCCACTGGTAAATGGTACAGGGGGCTTGTAGTGACAATTTCATGGCTGAAGAATGACATCCACCTTATTGACTTAGTTTTTACTCTAATCAATGCTGATGTCCTGCACATCACATGGAACAAGAGGATCATAATGCTCAGGAGGGGGATCAAGGTTTCAGCATAACATCTTGCTCTTAAATGGCTATCCAGGCGTAACAACCAGGAATACTGGGAGATAGAGAAGGAGAGAGAGAGAGAGAGACGAGACCCACAAAAGTCACAGCCAGCCATCTCCATACATAAACATAGACGAGGAGAGCGAGAAAATGAGTGAAAGTAAAGGAGAGCCTTGACTTCAATTGACATTTCAATAAGTGGAACACAGCGTTACCAATTCATTTGTCTCAACTTCCCTCTTTCCCCTCCCCTCAGTCTCTGTGTAAGGCAGCTGAAACAATTATTGAGATAGGTACCTTCAGGCCATGTATGTTCCGGATCCCTGGAGTCTTGCCGGCTGAAACAGTAATTGACTAGATTGTAGAACACATCACTGGGCCATTTACAAACGTGCTGAAAAGAAATCAGTTCTTTATAAAGAAAAAAAAAAAGACGAAATGAAATGAGAGTTATTCTGAAATTAGTTGTAGACGAGAGAGTGATTGAGATGTTGGGCTCTTGAGACAGCTGGTGGTACGTTTGAAAAACAAAATCAGAGTGTGAAAGAAAAGGGAGAAATAGAAAGAGAGAGGTGGATACAGAATAAAAGAGAGAAAGGCAATAAAATGTTTAGTCACTTTGCCCTTGAGGCCTGTTAACAATTATGTATGACTTTGAGTGGTGAGAAAACTATATGAAGATATAAAAAAAAAAAGGGCTTGTATTGAAAAAGCACTCATCGTAAAAACCAGCTCAGAAAGAAACAACACAATGCCTGAGAACGAGGCTTAGCCTGAACACAAGCGTGCAGTTCCAATGTCCTTGGAGCAAAAGAAATGTAGATTTATAAATGACTGTCAACACAATAACAGAATGAGCCAATGAATTTTAATGTTGTCCAGAGGCTGCATTCTTATTTCTAGTCACCAAATGCTCCCATTTTCCTATTGTTTGAACACAGCACAACTGATTTACCCAAATAGCAGCTAAAATATAAACAATTGTGTGAATATCATTTTTTATTTTGGCTTTTGGCACACTAATTATAAAGATGTTTTGAGCCTTTCAGCATTACCAGTCTATAACGAACTCTAACATGTACCTCGTGGAAAAATCTGTAGAGGGTCCGGCAGCAGTCCATTCATTCGTTGTTCGTTCATTGTGTTGAAGTACTAAAGGGGGAAGAAAAATTAGAAATAGTTGAGAGAAACGGAACTTATATATATACATATATATATATTTCTTTTTTTCTTTTTTTTAAAGCAGCTCCATAAATAAAGAAAGACTGAAAATCACAAAAAAAAAGTCAAACAGATGAGGAGAAGTCGTGGTAAATGTGTAATTTGACTCTGCACTACACTAACATTTTAAAATAGAACACACACACACACAAAAAGGTTTAGTTAAATGACGTCAGCACTCGTCTGCAGTTGCTCCCTAAAATGCGAGCGTGCTGTGCCGAAATCTGTTGCCAATGAGGACCAATGCCCTCTGGGCTTGTTCTGAAGGAGTGTAGCATTAACCCTTCTCTCCTCCAGGTCAGCAGCTCACCAAACACTCACATCCTACAGGACCGACACATGCACACACACTCTGGAGCCTCTCGCATGCTTGCCAAGGCAATGTAATAATTGATGTTTCAGTTAACCAAACCATCTGTTAAACTGTGAGCTTGTGTGTGTTTGTTGTGTCTGTGTGCGTATGTGTTCTGTTTATGTCCCCCTCCTTCAAACCAACAGAAATTAATATCGAGACCTTGCCAAAGACACAGTTGGACAGATATATATATATATATATCTTTATGGAATCCACACGTGCATGTGTTCATTGTGTTTCATTTACAATAAAGCATAACCAAGTCATCACAGAGATATGTAAATTTGTGCTATCATGGTGGGGTGGGGGGTGGGAGGATCAGAATGGCTACCCAAGTGGCACAGCTGTTATTAAAAGGCCTATTTATCACTGTCAGGTCCCTTTTCGCTCCTAGCCCTCTGCTTTTGCCCTCCAGCGTTCTCACTAGGCCACATCTGAACAATGGGCCTAATACCAAAAAACATGTTGTGTGTGTTGAGGGTGTGTTTGTGTCTGTGAGGGGGGGGGTCAGGCTTCACATACCTTTAATTTTCCGCTCAGCTAGTTTATTGATTACGGCTGCAATTACCACCTAATCTGTAGTAGGTATGTTATTAAAAGACATTCTCCATTGTTGGCCAATAACTAAACAGTGTCCATTCCCAAATACCATTCCTCAGCCTAAAGGGACAATAGGGAGAGCGAGAGCAGAGACTGGGTCTCATCATCATTAGCAGACTGAGGGGAAATGGGAGCAAGAATGGTGGAATTAGAGCTACTACCTCCAGGGGGAGCTGAGCGAGGAACAGATGAGGTCACATGTTTTTTTTAGCACCTGACACGGGCCGGTCTTTAACTTTGAACAGGGGCATCTGTCTTTTAAGGTGTCAAACAATGATTAGAGATGCCTGGAAGACTAGTGGTCCTCAGAGGAGCATGTAGCAATCAATGTTCTCTGTGATGGGGATAGTTTTCACAAATGCCCTCTGCAGACGGATGTTAATTAAGTGCTGAATTTGAGCATTAATTTTGCTCTGCAACGAGGAGCATGAATTTTTCACTGGGCTATGTTAAAGCAGGGATCTTACATAAGTAAAAAAAAACAAAAACAAACACTGTGTAGAAAGTCATATTTAAAAGTCTAGTATTAAATGTATTATCACAAACATCTGAACACACACATGGACACATGAACACAAGGAGCAACCACCAGAGACGTATCTCACCTATCACCTAACATGCTGGTTTCCATTAATTCCTATTAATTTCACATAATGGCTGTCTGCTCACCTGAAATTAACAACACTGAGGGAAAAATCCACCGGGCTTTCTGTCAAGGCCAAATGGCTAACGCAGCAAACAACCGTAACTAGGAATAAATCGTCTGAACACAAATGCAAATGACTGCTGAAATGCATAACCCTCGCACAAGACATTTAAAGTACCCGGATAGTGTAAATTATATTTTAGTGAGCCAAGTATTTTCCAGGTGATCAGCAGCTTTTTCTACACTTTTCTGTCCCACGAGGAGTAAAAAGCCATTTCAGGGCTCCTGGATTTGTTGGCTAAAAATTCACTGTACAAATGGCTTTTTTATAATTTTGTGGACGAAGCAGGATGGAGGATACTAAAATACTTGCGCTGGGTAGAATATGAGGTGCAGGTCAGAGGCATACATCAATATGCTGCCACATCATCTGAATAAAGAGTTGGGACAATAAGATGTGATTATCCATAACAAAATGAAATAATACCAGCGGTTTATTTTAGCCTGCCCTGCAAAATCAAAACCTAACCCTAAACTGATGATAAAGAAAAGTACACAGTATATAAAATATTTAACTAAATTAACTGATGTCACATAAAAATGGCTGCCTTTGCCATTGTAGCTTGTTGCTGTTATAGTTGTATTATAGTTTCAGGATATCCCTAAAACCTGATTGGTTTTATTAATCTCCTCTTAAGTTACTCCCACTCAAACAGGACACACAGCACGACAAGGCAAAATCAAAAAGAACCTCAACATGTCTGCTGGATGTGGGAGGTCAATATTTTTTTTCCATCCCTGTTTCACTCATTGGCACAACAACAGTCTCTCTTTGCTTAATCACCCTGCTACCCTGGACTACTTAATGATTAAAAAGCAACCACAAGTGGATGCATGATGAGAATGGACAAAAAAACAAGGACTGTAAATTGTGCCTGTGGCTCTAGCAGCATCATTGTGAGCTGATGGGGGGTAAAAGACATCTACAGATGAAAGTAGATTTTGAACAATTCTGCAGCCCAGGGGGCCGCTCTTTAATGAGGCAAAACTTTAAGTACTGAATAATAAATAATAAAAATTGACAGTTCATTTAGCTTTCAGTGTACCTCGTAGAGAAACCCATTACACGTCATTACTCTTACTGTCCATGGTATGAGCAGTAAGTATGTTGGAATATGAAAATGTTCAGCACAAGGTGGCAGAGCTGAAGTGTGTATGTTTGTGATGGCGAGTATGTTGCACAGTTTTTCCCCTACCAATCTGGTAATTCTGACATTTCCTACTGCAGCAAAAAACACATTTAAAGCTTTTCAGACTGATCTCATCATGCCATCTACATGGTGTAGCAGCTCAACAAGCTGAGGGCAGAAGGAACTTGGATAAACAGTCAGGCTGACAGTTTTAGTTTTATGTGCGAGGGTTTTGAGATGCCTGTCTCTATGGGAGGTCAGTGGCTCTTTCATTGTGCTGCACAAAGCAATGAAAAACACAAGGCATTTAAAGCAACGTCCCTGTTACTGTGTCCAGTCAAGTTTTTTATGTGCAAACCCCCAAATCACAAAGTTGCTTCAGAGGGCTTTATAATCACCACGGCATTAAATGCCCTATGTTATAGATCCTTGATTTGGATTGGAAAAGCTCCATAAAAAAGTAAAAATGCATGAGAAACCTTAGAATGGATAACAGGAAAGGGATCTCACTTTCAAGATGCTCAGACATGACGTCATATTTATGTTGCAGACAGTAAAGGCAACAGAAAGGTCGGATCTGTTTTCATCACAACTATTTTCAAATGAAGAGAGAGCCCCCAGAAAACTCCAACAACAGGAAACATAGAATTTTTGGGATGGATGTGTGGCATGATAAAAAAAAGAAAAAAATCAATTTACTTATTTACATACTCACATATGACAGCATGGCTTTGAGTTCTTCATCACTTCTTACGGTGATTCTGTCCCCCACCTCATCTTCATCTGAAAAAATATGATATAAAAGCGTGTCAAAATTTGGATTTTTTTTTAAAACAAATAAATCATTTAATCAGCTATCAACATCATGGGCAACACACAAACCAAGCACATTTTAATACAAAACATGATACAGCAAATATAGCTAAACTTTAACACAAAATATAGTGTTACATTAACTAATACTTGCATATTAATACTTTGAAGGTGAGCTGTGTACAAAAAAAATGATGCAACTCATTCCACTGTATGAAATCCTTCAATACAAAGTAAGTGGCTCCTTTTGAAACTGTACATGATCATTACAACAAGGACTGATTATATGCATCATCAATAGTGCAAAAATGCAATAGCATCAAAATGCAATTTTTATCGCTATTGTATTTTTCAAAATTGCACAGGAATATATAGTTGTATATTTTCAGCAGATAAAACAAAATAAACTATATTTAATTAGATATTCAACAATCTAAAAAAAAGCATGATTCATATTATTTTCACATGCATGGATGAGCAGGATGAAAATAATACATTGCATTTCCAGCTCTTTCCACACACAGTAGCCATATAGATATAGTTATAGTCATTATTCAACCCCCTTTATATATTATTGGCAAAATATGCTATTTATCAGCTGATTGCAATAAACACATCACACAAGAACAGCTCAATGCAATAGATTTTATATAAAATGCTACTTTTACTGACTACTGCGGTCTCAAAATTATTCAATCCCTGAATAGCATCCCTCATTAGAGCAAACAATTGCAAACCAGATGTTGTTAAAACACTGTGCCAACCTTCAGAAAAAAAACTAAAATTACATATTAAGTTTTACTGTACATTAGCAGGATGGCTAAGACAAGAGACTTGTCCAAAAAGTTAAGAGAAGTGATTGTCTTGAACAAGTAAGGGAAATGATACAAAAAGATAGCAAGGGCACTGAAAGTTTCTAGGGGTACAGTTGGATGCATAGGTTGCAAGTTCAAAGCTAAAGGTACAGCTGCACTGAAAGAAAGAGGCAGAAAGAGGAAGTTATCAATGGGTGCCACCAGATTCTTGAGGAGTCAAGTGGACAAAAACTCTGGAAGTGGCAGCAAAAGACCTGCAGTAAGATTTGGCTGCAGAAGGCACTGAGGTCTCAGTTGACACAGTCAGGCACACACTACATCCTGAAAGGCGCCATACCGAAACACCAGGACGTACACCATGGTTGACCAAAAAGCAGACGAAATTCAGCTCCAGTAGCTCAAAACCATCTAGATTAGCTACATTTGTTTTGGGATGCTGTTTTGTGGAGCAATGAAACAAAACTGGAACTTTTCAGGCCTCTGGATCAACGATATGTTTAGTGGAGGAAGAATGAAGCATAAGCTGAAAAGAACACCCTCCCTACAGTGAAGCAGGGCAGTGGCTCGGTGATGCTCTGGGGCTGCTTTCCTTCCAAAGACAGTGGAAACCTGCAGCGTGTAGAGGGTAAGATGGATTCTGTCAAGTATCAGGAAATCCTAGAAGAAAATGTCTCGCTATCTGTGAGGAAGCTGAAACTAGGGCATCATTGGACATTCCAAAAGGACAATGATCCCAAGCAGACCTTAAAATCCACCAAGACATGGTTTAAGAAGAAGTCATGGAACATTCTAGAGTGGCCGTCACAGTCGTCTGACTTGAATCCCATAGAAACTCTCTGGTGGGATTTGAGGAAGGCGGTTGCAGCACGTACGACCAGGAATATTCCAGAACTGGAGGCCTTTGTCCGTGAGGAATGGGCTAAGATTCCTCAGGAATGCTGCCAGAGGCTGGTGTCTGGTATGCATCACATTTGCAGCAAGGCAAAACAGCAAAAGGGTCTCCACACACAAAGTACGAGAGACACTCGTCATTAAGGGGTTGAATAATTTTGAGACTGCAGCAGTCAGTAAAAGTAGCATTTTGTGTTATATTTGGGAAGAACAGATGTAAAATTCATTTTTTTGAGCAATTTCAGTATTCCTGTTTTATTTGGTTATTGCAAACAGCTGATAAATAGTACATTTTGCCTTTAAAACTAATATCCAATGGGGGTTGAATAATTTTGCTTCCAATTGTACATTTCAACAGATAATGCCTTAATTAAGTACAAAACTTATAGGACTAATGATTAAAGGGGTCTGATACAGTAGTTGGCAGAGTTTTATCAATAAAGGTATTTTGACTACTGATATTAAGCTAGTAAATTAAAGAAACATGGTTTTGTTACCAATGAGAAACACAGTTTAGGAGGCTAAGAAGGTTTGCACTATAGTGAACTTTGAGATTGTCAGGAGTTGAAAAAACGTGGTTGTCATTCTCCAGGAGAATGGATGTTTGAGTTGTACAGCAACACAAAACAGAAACTTACATTCAAAGGCCGTGACAGTGGCTTCAGGCATGACATCTCTAATAGCGACCTGAAATGTTTGGTAGAGTGAATTACATAACAGCAACAATAAAGAAGTATAGACTTTATAAGGGTAGACAGAAGCAGACAGATTGTCACAGTTAAGGTAGATGGTCAGAACAAATGAGCTGGATTCACAAATATTAACATGTAAGGTGGGGTCGTGATGTTGTAAAGATTTCCTCTAAAGTGTCCATTGAGCTCAGACACGTTCAAAACCAGACACCAGAACTGTCAAATCCAAACTATGTAGTTTCACTGTACAGCTGCTCTTCAATTAAAACTGTTTACATCAAGCAGAATCGAGAGTGAAAATTATCTTAGCCTAGCTCTCTAGCATTTTGAAGACTCACCAGTAAGTCATTGAAGTTTAGAAGAGATGGATAGTCGACGGATGAGTCCATGTCTCCTGACGGAGTTTTAATACGGATCACTATTGCCTCGATGTCCATGGTGAATGGATTATTTAGACCGAGTGTGAGCATGAACAAGACAAATTAAGCTTCATAATAACACTTGGCTGGCTTTCTAAGCTATCGAGCTAATTTCCTGCAGTGGTTCGCTAACGACACAGGCTAGCATCCTGCTCAGTTCAGACCCTGGTGTTAAGTGTTGCGGAGATTTCAAAACGGTCACTGCCGACACCGAAGCCACATCACAACGTCATGAAAGGTTTAACATGAGCTGAAGATGTGTATTTGTCTGGGGCAAAGTTTTACACTGTGTTATCGCAGATATTGAGCAGTCTAGCTAGTTCAGAGTGAAACCACAACTACTCCAACAGCGTTAAATCAACATCCGCTCAGCGCATTTCAAAATAAAAGACCCCAGCTCTGTGCGAAATTAAAACATCACTGTTACTGGCGAGTAAGAGTCTTGGCCTTCAGTCAGTACTACAAATATTGTATTATTGCCTGTGCAGCAAAAATTTTAACATGCATGCAGTAAATGTAGGCTATTGTAGCTCTCTCACCCCAACCGGTCAAAGCAGAGGGCTGCCCACCTTGAGTCTCGGATCTGCTCGACGTTTCTGCCTTTAAAAACAAAAAAAGGCAGTTTTTCGTCGCCACTGTCACCAAGTGCTTGCTCATGGTGGAGTGTTGGGTCTGTAGAATAAAGAGTCGGTCTAGACCTGCTCTTTTTGTGCCTTGATATAACTTTTGTTGTGATTTGGCGCTATACAAATAAATTGAATTGAAATTTAATTAACAAGCAAGACTGCATTGAAATCTACTCAGAAAAATCATCATCACATATTTACACAATATGTTGTGTAATTTAAATTTTTCTCCATCAATTTTTTTTAATTCCACTGTAGGATTTAAATCTTTTCATTTAGGATTTAAATCACAACTGACCAACAGCAAATATGTTATAAAATCAAATAACTAACTTGTTTTGAAATGTTTTGTATTTTTAAATAATTGCATTGCGAATACATTATGAATATTGAATGTGAACAATATGCTCTAAAATATTTAAAATACATTTTTGTGTGTCATTGTTGTCATAATTCACTTCTGACAAAAGTGACGGATGCCACATAACAAACATTTGGACTACAAAGTGATAGACTGAACAGTTTTGTAAATAAAAGTGCATAAAGGTAACACTGTATGCAGCTAAACTTTTTTTTATACTAAATAGGAAATATTAAATGTCCCATCAAGAGATTGTTTCACCTTGGACTGCATTTGCAGAACATGGCATTGATGTGAGATCAAGTTTGATGAGAGAGTGCAATACTGAGCATCCACTATCTTTCTGGGGGTATAATGGTAAGTATTTAAGGGTAAATACTCTTTTTTATGATTGACATTAGATCACTAATTTCCAATCAATGTTTGCATATTGCATGACTGATCCTCACTTTCAGAGAAACAGTTGTTCTGACTGTCCACCTGTGTCCTTATGACCAAGGCTTTTAAAGTAAATCAAAGAGCCCCCCCTTCACTCTACATTAACACAGCATTAGTATTTAAAGTTTTCACTGGGCATGAGTCATTAGTGTATAATTAAATGTAAAACAAGGTGCTTTAAAAACTATTGTTGATTACAGCCTTATGATTGAGGAGCTGAATGAGTCTGTCTGCCTGCTCACCAGAGAGCTCTGATTGCAGTTCTAAGAACAAGACATTGATCTCTGGGTAAAATGAAGTCTCTTTCTCTGTTAATACAGCGCTCTGCTCATAGAGCTCATACCCGTCTAATAATAAGAATTTGTTAATGTTTTTTCTGTGGCATGGCTCAGATCTGGCTCTAAAAATTGTCATATCTGTCTATCTGTCCATCCATATGCTTGTCTGTCTGTTGTGAACTATCTCAAAAACACACACATACAGTAATGCACACACACAGAGGTTAGAAGTTCATTCCATCGACCTGCATGTGTGTGCATCTAATCTCTTACACCTGTTCTGACAGCTGGGTTAAAGACCCATTGATTTCCATGTAATGCCTGAAATTATTACTTTGCCTAATTGTTGCAGGAGAGTAAAGGGGAAAAACAAAAGTGGGTTACCAAGCTCTCTGATTAATGCCTCCGCCAGCACCGCCATCTGATGAAAAGCAGAGGATCTATATGGCACTTTGTCAAACATACTCTCCCAGGACTTGACGTTAGGTCCTTCTGCTGTAGGGGCAACTAGGATGAAGCCCAGTCAGCAATCCACATTATCAGAAATCAAACTCTTGACTTAGCTGGGAGGGGAGAGTGGAAAAGGAAGGCCAGCATTCATTGTCTGGTAATTAAAACCCATTTTATTAGAGCTTCTCT
The DNA here is from genome assembly GCA_037577475.1 of Chaunax sp. Z400. Lineage (NCBI taxonomy): Eukaryota > Metazoa > Chordata > Actinopteri > Lophiiformes > Chaunacidae > Chaunax > Chaunax sp. Z400. The sequence continues at coordinate 13,764,476 of CM075184.1, forward strand.
CTCGCCCTCTGTCTCTTTTCTTACTATTGATAATCTGCTGAGTTCAAAGTGAGCTCCGTTTTACTCTAAATATATGAGGCACAATTATTTAACTTTGTCAGCAAAGAGAGAAAATCAAGTAAACAAGACAGCAACAAAATTGCCCAGCAAGATTGTCCATTATTTACTGCATTTATTGTAGTTTCATTTTTATTTTTGTGTGTGACTGAGTGTCCAAATGTAGCCACTGTGCTGCTGCTTCTTCTTCCTCCTCCTCTTCTTATGATAATTATTATTTCATTTGTCTATGTCAAATGTATTGGTTGCCTTGTATATATTGATTAAGGACCCAAAGTCAGCACTGTCTTCCTTCACTGTAATGCTGATATAGACGTTCTTGAAATACTATTTGTCTGCTGGTTAAGCATTGATCCTTCTTGCAGATATTGACTGTTACATGGTAGTTTTCTATTTACAATGCCCCTTAACATTAAAGGTAATTATTCATCATGAAATGTCTGAGCTTGTTGTTTAAGGCCTTATTTCCCTCACTAGAAACAAACCGTAGAGAAGATATCGCTACATGGCTTTGGTCTCAAAAAGGGACTTGTGACTTCAGCAAGAAAAACGTGTCCCACCATCTGTCCAAGGCCACATCCCAACTCGGGTATCCAGATGCGAAGCCTCTCGCTGAAATAGAGATCTGTCTCCTCAGCCTTGAAGCCTGAAGCCTGTTGTTTATTGATGCTGCCAGAGTCCCAGTTCAGATCGATACCATCTCCTCTCAGATGGGCCTTCAACACACACAAACTCCAAATTGAGGTCAGGATATGTAGAGGGTTATGGCACTTCAACATGAATTGCCTGAGAGGCTGCAATCATTTGTTACATCTTCCTTTAAAGTTCAACTCCAAGTTGACCTGTGATGAAGCATGGAGAGTTTGCGAGTCACCGGTGTGAGAGTTACGAGGAAATGCACCAATATATGGACAAGCAGGCCAGAAAAAATGGACTGTGTGACTGCCTCTCCGCTCACAGTAGCATGCTTTCTTTGCTATTCCGTGTTTCAGGTTTGCCTCTGAGGTCTCCTTTATGGCCGCGTGTTGTTTCTGTTGTTTCTAATAAAGAGGAAATATTGGTGCCTTCCTGACCTGCTCATAGGGGCCATAGAAAAATTTATGAGGTGTGTCCTCTCCATAGAGGCTGCCGTTGAACTAAGCCTAGCATAAATAACACATCACCAGTTCACCAGAGTTCCTTTGGCTCCTCTTTCATGCTGTAGTCAAGTGACTTTATTGAATGCACAGATGTGACAACATGGTGTTGTCACATTATACAGTAAAAAAAAAAAATGCTGACACTTTGTTTTAACTATTCCCCTTTCGTAACACATTTTTTTGTCATGCATTACACAGCAGGTAGTTTCAGCCCAGGAATATGGTTATTAAAATATTCCAAATGTAGATTTCAACCCCACTGATGATTCCAATGATGCATAATTTTTCCCCTACTCCTAGAAACCCAGAACCATTAGCATTATAACATTATTTTATTTGTGGCATCATGCAGTTGGTTGCATCTTTAAAGGTGTTTATTTTTGTGTTCTCACAGATGTCTGCTCTCTGTATGGAGTTATAAAATGTTTTCATGTCCAGTACTTTCATATGTTGCCCTGCTCTTCTCCTCTGTGCATGAACATCTGCTAAGTCCACTGGAAGTTTGTGGCAGAACTGGTTTTACCCTGTGCAGACATTTATGTTTTCTGGGTAGACAGGCTCATTTTTGGATGATATTAAAAAAGTAACATTTTCACTTTACCCCTATGGTATGAATTGGGAGCACAAATATTACATCTTAGAATGACATTGTGGGCTTGATGAGACCAAGGAAAAAGTTATGAACCTTCTTCTTTTCCTATTCATAAAAACACCTAAATAGGTTTTGGAGCATTACTGAGAATGTTTAAATACCTCTGTTAAAACCATTAAAACAGGTCATGGCAGCCTGGGACTACCCATGATACCCTGCGTTCAAAATCTTTAATAAGTTCAACAAAAATATAGAGGAATCAAAAGTAAACATACTTCCTATGCAGCAAGAATGGCCCCTGTTGGTATTATATTGCAAATACTTATTGAACTGATTTTACTGCTCTAGCTGGTGGATGGGGAACTAATTTTTGTGTGTTTTTTATCAGAAAAAAAAGATTTTTTTTCTACACCATTATCACTTTAAAAAAAAATATATGTAGTTTTAACCTGCAAGGTAACTGTCCTGAAATGTAGCTGCCAAACAAATGCAGTAAAAAGTACAGAATGTCCCTCTGAAATATAGCAGTACAGAAAAGTGGGAAATAAAATACTCAAATGAAGTACAAGTACCTCAAGATTTTACATAGTAAAATAGTACAGTACTTGACTAAATGATCATTCCACCTCTGCATATATAGCTTTTTTTGCAAGTCAGACTGAACAAATTAAAATGAAATCATTTTACATGGGTTAGAATATGTATTTTCAGTTGGTTGTGGACAAAACAAAAAGGCAGCAATACACAATTCAGAAGGGAATCACAGTAAATAAATGGAAAGTAAATCAATTAGAACAGAATACTAAAAACAACACTGTAACAGAATATACACGTGCATGCATATGTGTATGACTGTGGCCAAGATGAGCAACCTCTCTCTAACCACACATTGCTTGGGTGCAGAGTGTCAGCTGCCCTGTTTGTCAGCTGAAATATTCATCAAACAGATCAACGGAAAGTCTGGCTGGCTTTTCAACTGACAACTGCATGTCAATAATTGATAGGGAATGAGCTAAATGACTTAGTGAGTGTTTGTGTGTGTGTGGGGGGGGGTCCTTCTCTTTCTGTAAGTGATGCCTCTGACCTTTGCTGTGTGAAAGAAGTCATCATGGTCAGTGCTCACATGTCATATAAAGCCCAGCACAATGAACTGAACAGTGAAAGTAATAAAGTAAAATTAAAATGGTAGAAACTGTAGGCCAAGCTGCAAATTCACTGAATTTATCAAATGATAGATTGACTTCCAAAATTCAATTTATAGGGGAAAGACATTCTTTATTATTGAAGTGGAATGCATAGGTGTGTTTTCTGTATTAGTATGTTAAAAAGATAAAATAATGAAAAATAATATATATTAATTTTTAATATTTTTTTATTACAATATGACAATTAACAATTATTTTTGAATATAAGACAATCACAGTATAAATTGATTATATTAGTACATGTCTTAAAATCTGGCAATATCTGCTGAAGGCTAGTAGTATTCAAATAATGAACGTTCATTTTTTCCCGAACCCCAGATCATCTCCAATCATCTCCAATCATCCTTATATGTTTAATTTCCAGTTGCCAAAAAAAAAAGTCTGTCATCCTACAGCATCCTTTAAATGCACCAACCTGACCTCTGACCTCTCTGGAGGGAAAACTGTTTCTGATCAAAATCAATAGAATTTTATATTATTATTGTATTTTGATCAGTATGTGAGATAGAAAGCAAACAATTTACAGGTTGTGGTCAACTAAATAGGCCACCAACACTATTACTAGTGGGAAGCCATAGCTGACCTTCTGTTCATTTTGTGGTGAATGCCATTTTTAGCTTAACAGTTTGGCAGCTCAGAAGATGCTGGTTCAATATTTTCAACTCCACAAATATGTACGCATAAGTTGAAGGGAAAATGATGTTCTTTTTACAATGTAAGACAATAATAAATTACAGAAAATGTGACAAAATGGTGAGATTGTCTGTACATTTTACAGTGATAACTACCTTAAACATTAGCAATAGTGATAGTATTAAATACATAATATGTAACATTTCCACAATAGAATGTCTAAAAAAAACAAGCCCTTTGTTAAGTATTTTTGTTGAATTTTATTTTTATCCCAAATGTTTCCAGCAATGTTCAAACCCAGAGAAATCTGTATTTCAGTCAAGGTAACGGTGGGTTTCATTTGGTAGTCTGTTGCTATTACTTCCAGAAATGAGAGGAAGCAGATGTGACTAAACGTAATGTGAATAAAACTTTAAAACATTTTGTCGTTCATGAACATTTTTGCCTGAGTCAGCTGTACTGAGTAAACTTTAAATATCAGAGGACCTTGTAATTACTGTTGTAGATAATTATATGACCATTGAAAATGATTGGGTGACTGCTGGGTAACAGTAAGTGTCTGTGAGGAGAGAGGCATGCAGGTAGTTTAGTTGACAGCTGACGAAGGATCCCTCTGAAGGTGTTCTGGGTACAATTGAAAGGTGTCCACTGATGATATAAAGTACATACAGCATAAGCTCTTCACTATCGGGCTCCCATTAATTCAACTCCTGGATCTGTTTATGATTTTTTATTTATTTATTGAGATTAATGCTTTACATAGATACAAATTCAGATATCAATACATTTTTGGGTGGTGTTTTTTAATAGCTCTGCTGTACAACAAATCTTATATTGCACCATTTTTGTTTTACAATTAAAATCTAAAAATCAATTTTACAACTATCTGCTGATAATTCAAATCTTGTTACAAATGATTAGCAATAGTCAGGTAAGAAAATGTAACTGACCGAACAAGTCTGGCCTTGAAACAACCTCGAATCCATAAAAAA